>SJYX01017632.1:102405-123675 GCA_006410675.1 Oreotragus oreotragus | reverse complement strand
CATTTTAAAGTCTTTATTGAATATGTGACAATATTGTTTCTGTTTTACGTTTTGGTTTCTCACTGGGAGGCATGTGGCATCTTAGAGCTCCTGTCCCCGACTGGGGATCAAACCTGCGTCCCCTGCACTGGGAGGCGAAGTCTTAACCACTGGACCACCAGGAAAGTCCCTCTTGTTTCTCTTTGAATCCAGGGACCTTTGCAATGACCCAGGTACAGTGGTTCTTGGCATGCTTGAACTCTGTTCTTAGATGATTGAACAGAGGTCCAGAAAGGTGAAGTGAGCTGTCCTAGACCTGAAACTAACTGATGGTAGAATAAAGATTTAAATTTAGGTCTATTAGACCCCAAACCAGTGCTCTTGCATTTGGGAGTCGCTGGAGGTGAGCCTGAGGACCCTGCCAGCCCTTGGAACTAAACAGCCCTCCTGGAGAATGATGGAGGGAAACACTGTATGCCACTTGATCTCGTTCAGGCCTAGGCTGCTGTCTATTTAAGCTGTGGGCTCCTCACCACTCCCCCTGCCCCTACTTGTGGTGGAGAACAGGGTCTAGCAGAGGATACAGGCTTGTTAAGGAGCAATTGTGTCCCCTCAACGATGCCCTGGGAAGTGAAGAATTTGTCAGCCTCGCTGGAAATGTGTCTCAACCCTGATCACCTTGAATTTCTTTCATAAGACAGAGGTGATTTGGTTGACTAAGAACAGCCCATCTTTAAAAGAAACATTGCCTCCCGGGAGCAGGGACATCAGATGGTGACAGCTCTGGAAAAGCCGACATCTTGTCACTGTGCTTGTTCAACAATGGATGACTCTCCTGTGTCACAGAGGGAAACATGGCCCAGGGAGGGGTGTGTGTGTGTTTGTGTGTGTGTGTGTGTGACATTTACATCTGGGCTGGGAGAGAGAACTTCCATGGGCCACGGTTGGCAAGTGACCTTAGTTCAATAGTTCACTAGAGGACAGAGTGTCCAAGGATGGGCAGGAGGAGGAAATAAAAAAGGAGGAAGGAGAGGAAGGGAAAGGGAACGTGAGGGAGCTGTTGTTTATTTTGGCAGAATGAGGTCACTGTCATCAGATCAAAAGCTGTGTGTGTGTGAGAGGGAGAATATGCATTGAGTACCTACTATGTGCTGGCTACTACGTGCCATGCCTCATTTAAAAAGATTCAGTCCTCACACCCTTCTCATTAACCCATCTTACAGATGAAGAGCCTGATCCTAATGACTGGTCTCTCTCTCTGTCTTAGAGATGAATCTTTGTATTTGGCATATGGTGTATGCTTTCTGACTGGTCCCCCCACTCATGTTCCTCCATCTTACTTGTTTCTAAGTAGAATTCAAAACTATGCAATCTGCCTGTGTGCCTACCATTTGGAAGCATCTCGCTTAAAATTTAAGCCCAGATCTGTCCTCCAGCCATTGTACACTTGAGGAGGCTTCACTTCCATTTGACCCACAGGCCTCAGGATTATAAGGTACCACACTGAGTCCAGAGGGAGATGAGTGCTCACGACCCAGAAATGCTGGGCTTGGATGTACTATGACCATGGGTAGTCTCGCCAGAGGGTGAGGGTAGGTGCATTTGACTATAGATGGGATTGTGGATTGTGTTAGATGAGAGTCTTATAATCAAATTAACAGGAGTGTGAGTGTATGTACGCACATGTCCACTGTAGGGTGAATGGGTGGGGTGTCATGGTACTTTCTGTGCACCCTATCCTTGTGTTTTTCTGTTGCACGCACGTGTGCATGCTCAGTCACGTCCCACTCTTTGCAACCCCCGTGGACTGCAGCCCGCCTGCCAGGCTCCTCTGTCCATGGGACTTTCCAGGCAAGACTACTGGAGTGGGTTGCCATTGCCTTGTCCAGGGGACCTTCCTGAGCCAGAGATGGAACCTGCGCCTCCTTCATTGGCAGGCGGATTTGTACCACCAGTGCCGCCTGGGAGGCCCTTCCCTGCTCTGATCTTGGGGAGACACTGGCCTTGGAAGAGCCAGTCATATTGTACCTGCCCCCAGCCAGTGACGGATGGCTCTGGGGAAGGACACATGGCCTACTCTTTGGATTCTTATAGATTAAAGCTGGGAGAAAGAAGTCTGTCTCCCTGGAGTTGTGACACTGGTATTTTCTAAGCCCAGAACTACCAACAGCCAAGATCCCTGGCACAAAGTCAGTCTGTGCCGGAGAACCAAGCTAAGTCAGAAGCTAGTAGAGATGAGAGTTAGGAAGAGAATGGCACTATTCATTCATCTGACAACCTAGCCTCTCCGGTAGTTTGGTGACAAGAAACTACCTTTTCTTCTTTCGCTGAAGCTGATTCAAGATGGGTTTTTGTCACCTGCCATCAAAGGTGCACTGACTAATCTGCTGACTGCCCAGCTAAGTTGCTTGAGGCCACCCAGCTGGGAGAGTCCAGCCCATGTCCCTATTTAGGCTGCCCTTTCTGGTGTACCACACTTAGTCTCGGCTTGGGGGAACAGCTTCTCCATCCCGCCAGAGAGACCTTCCTGGAGGGATGATGGGAAACGGAGGGTCTCTTGGAAGAGGAGCTGATACTTGACCATAGGTCCATCTGCCCCAAAGCCTGGGCTTTTAATGCTGTGCCACCCCACCCCTAACCCTCGCACCAGGCCAGGCATCAGGCTGAGATGACCCACACAACAGCCGCTCAAAGACTTGCTGTGGGAACAGATGAAGCTCCTCTTCTTCCTCTGTCCACAAGAGGGAAAAAGAGACTCACGGGCCCCTTCACTGAAGCTCTGGAGAAGTGTGGCTGCTAGACACTGTGACCTGACGGATGGGCTGAGCTCTGTGGGTCAGGAAACGGATACTGAATCTGTTTCCTCCCGGCCTTGTGCAAGGAGTTGCTGGTGACTCTTTCCCTCCTGACCCTTCAGTGCAGGCTGTGGCCAGCACAACCGGCCACCCGTCACTGGACCCCTATCACCCAGTTAGAGATAAGCTCATGGTGGGGTGGGGGTGGTTGGGAGGGGGTGGGCTACCATCCAACCCACTTCCGATCTTCCTCAAGTTCTGCTGTAGTGGCAGAATCTCCNATGTGTACACAGGTTGTGCTGTCTCTTGCATCCTCACCCCCCTCCCAGGAAGAGTCTCCAGAATGCCGACTCCCCATTCCCTCGGTTTCCAGGACAGAGACTCACCCACCACTGCCCAGAGCTCACAGCTCACCATCGACGTCCCCTTTCATTCATCTTTCCCAAAACTCGAGAAAATAAATGAGAAGGCAAAGTGCCATTAGCTTAATGGCCTTTAACACCCAGCCATCTGCCATGATGTAATTAAATAAAAAAATCAGAGGGAACATATGGTGCCCATTATGAATAAATATTAAAATTTTGTTTCCCCGGCTAAGGACTCCGGCATCTCTTGCTCCACAGGCAAACTTTACGGCCATCGTCTCTTGTGACAGGGAATCGGGCTGAGCCATAATGAGAAATGTGAGGAATGGTGTCAGATCTGAGGTAAGATCTAGTTGTCAGACGTTTCTGGCTTGAACCTGCCTCAGCCACGGGGTGGCTGTGTGATCTCAACAAGTGGCGAGAGACTCAGTTTCCTCATCTGTAAAATAGGAATGATCCCCTCTGCCTTGTTAGGAAAGTATAAGGGTGAAAGAAGCTAATGTCTTTAAAAGACAGCAGGGCTTCACTGGCAGTCCAGTAGTTGAAAATCTGCTTAGAAATGCAGGGGACGCCGGTTCGATCCTGGTCCAGCAAGATCCCACATGCCGTGATGCAGCTAAGCCTGTGAGCCACAACTACCGAGCCGGCCCTCTAGACCCTGAGAGCCGAAAGCACTGAGGCCTGTGCGCCCCAGAGCCTGTGCGCCCCAGAGCCTGAGCTCTGCGACAAAAGAAGCCNGATCCTGGTCCAGCAAGATCCCACATGCCGTGATGCAGCTAAGCCTGTGAGCCACAACTACCGAGCCGGCCCTCTAGACCCTGAGAGCCGAAAGCACTGAGGCCTGTGCGCCCCAGAGCCTGTGCGCCCCAGAGCCTGAGCTCTGCGACAAAAGAAGCCGCTGCAACGAGAAGCCTGCACACCGCAACTAGCGAGCAGCCCCTCCTCTCCCCGCTCGCCATAACTAGAGAAAGCCTGCAGGCAGCATCGAAGACCCAGCACAGCCAAAACTAAACAAATAAATAAAATACAGAGCAGTCCAGTAACCGCACGTGCTAATATTCATTGAGCACCTCCTACGTCACAGAGTCGGACATGACTGGAGCAACTTAGCACACAGGTACGCACGCATGTGCAAGGCACTCTTCTATAAATCAGCTTGTTTGATCCTTCCAACAATCCTATATGAAAGATCTCATGTGTTAGCCTCATTTTGCAGATGAGACAACTGAGGTTCAGAGAAGTTAAGTCACCTATGCAAAGTCACACAGCTAAGGAATGGTGGAGCAGGGCTCAAACAAAGGCTATCTGGCCTCAGAACATGCACTCTTAACCAGGGGGATTCGGTAAGAGTTAGTTACAGTTAGTCTTCAAAGATACACTACCCAAAAACTAGACACAGTCTAGCCAGATGGTCCAGCAATCATGCTCCTTGGTACTTACCCAAAGGAGTCCAGAACTTATGCCCACACAGAAGCCTGCACAGGGAGGCTTATAGCAGCATTGCTCGTAACTGACAAAACCTGCAAGCAACCAAGAGGTGCTTCAGTAGGTGAATGATAAATAACCTGTGGTACATCCAGACAATGGAATAATACTCAGTGCTAAAAGGAAATGAGCTATCAAGCCATGAAAATACATGACGGAAGCTTCAATGTATATTCCTAAGTGGAAGAAGCCAGTCTGAAAAGGCTGCACACGGTGTGATTCTAACTATCAATATACGACATTCTGGAAAAGCAGAACTGTGGAGACAGGAAAAAGAGTGGTCGCCAGGGGTTAGGAGGGGATGGATGCATAGGGGACCTGACGATTTTTAGGGTGGGGACTCTCTTCTATATGATGCTACAATGGTACGTGGAAGTAAGTAAATGTTAGTCGCTCAGCCGTGTCCGACTCTTTTGCGACCGCATGGACTATAGCCTGCCAGGCTCCTCTGTTCCCGGGATTCTCCAAGCAGGAGTACTGGAGTGGTTGCCATGCCCTTCTCCAGGGAATCTTCCTGACCCAGGGATCAAGCTTGGGTGTCCTGCATTGCTGGCAGATTCTTTACCATCTCAGCCACCAGGGAAGCCCACTACGATGGTAGATACACATTACAATTTGCCAAAATCTATGGAATGTACAACACCAGTAATGAACCTTAAGGTAAACTATCAACTTTGGGAAAAAACAATGTGTCAATGCAGGTTCATCAATTATAACCAAGGTCCCACTCTTCTGGGGGATGTCGATGATGCGGGAGGCCATCTGAGGTGGGGGGCAGGGGATACGTGGGAAATCTCCCAACTTTCTGCCCAATTTTGCTGTGAGAGTAAAATTTCTCTAAAAAGCAAAGTCATTTTTTTTTAAGGGAGGTAATCACATGCTTGAAAAGGCATGGACCCATTGGAGTAGCTGTCAGCAAACCGTCTAAACTCTGAGCTGGGGAGAAGGGAAAGAGTTGCAGAAAGGGACGAGGGTGTGGCGGGGAGATAAAGGTCATGATGAAATGACAGTTCTGGGCGCCCCTGCTGGCTCAGTGGCAAAGAACCCTCTGCCAATGCAAGACTCAGGTTTGCTCCCTGATCTGGAGGATGCCACATGCCACAGGACGGCTAAGCCCAGGCACCACAACTACTGAGCCCAGCATGGTCAATAAATAAACAAATAAGTTATATATATATATAAGAAATGACAGTCCCCCTTTCCCAGTGTTTTGATGAAGGGTCACCCAGTCCACTGGTCTTCCCTGTCAGGCGGCTGGCAGCTCTCCTCTGAGCCCAGATCACTTTCTTTGCCAAGAGGGACTTTGAAAGAAAGGCCCCAAATCCCTATCATTAAGCCATCTGGAGTCATCCTTCTCCCTCCAGGAGCTGCTGTGTGGTGGGTCAATTAGTGCGTATTTGCATAGAGGTCCTTAATAGGCTGCTAATTGTCTGGGGGAGAAAATAGATGGCTCTGCCGGTTCTGGGCAGAATGTTTACCCAGAGGGGCCGACCTCCAGGGGGTGGCAGAGAACCGTGGGGAAGGAGGGAGGGGAGGGGTGGGATGGGACGGAAGGGAGTGAACTGAGTGAATTATCACCGACTCAGGTGCAGTAACGAGTGGGATTGTGTGAATCTTTTGCTTTAGTTTGTGTGTGTGTATGTGTGCTCATGCGAAGAGTTGACTCATTGGAAAAGACTCTGATGCTGGGAGGGATTGGGGGCGGGAGGAGAAGGAGACAACCGAGGATGAGATGGCTGGATGGCATCACGGACTCGATGGACGTGAGTCTGAGTGAACTCCGGGAGATGGTGATGGACAGGGAGGCCTGGCGTGCTGCGATTCATGGGGTCGCAAAGAGTCGGACATGACTGAGCGACTGAACTGAACTGAACTGAACTGAACTGATGTGTGTATACTGGCTCCTAAGGCAAACTGCATTTCTCCCTGTAGGTTCATAAAAATCATTTGAAGGAGAATTAGTTAGGGAGAGCTTCTTTGGGTAGAGTGGTTGCAGAAGAACCTACAGAGTAGAAAGCATTTGAGCTGAGACCTGACAAACGAGAAGGAGGCAGCCATAGATGATCTGGGGCCAGGCTCTTCCAGGCAGAGGTGGGAAGGGACCCTGACCACCCCAGGGACCTGCACTGGGGTGGGGTCAGTGTGCAGAGCACAGGGGCTGGGCAGCGAGCTTCCATCCTGCAGCGGCCATGGATTCTGCTCAGGACTGCTTTGGAACTGCAGAGTGACCCATCCCTCTTTCCTCTGGTTTACAATATGGGGATGCAGGTGGAGTCCCCAAAGGACCCTCCCTGCCCCAGAGGGGTATGGCCACGTCTCTGTGGCTCAGGGAGGCTGAAAGGGTAGCCCAGGGTCACACGGCCAGGCCGGGGCTGTGTTGGCTCCACGTTTCTTCCCCGTGTGCCCACGCCGCTCCCTGTCAGCCCCCATCACCCCCTGCCCAGCCATGCAGGCTCCACGCTGGCCGTGGAGGTTTAAGCTCTAATTTAGAAACAACGATGGCCCCCAGTAGCTCCTCTTTTCAGAGAGGAATTTTCCGCCAGGGGTTTCCCCAGCAAGAAACACTGTCCCCACCCTCCAATCAAGCAAGCCTAGTTTTTCTGTCTAAGCCAGTGCGCAGATGTGTGTGCGTGTGTGTGTGTGTTGGAGGGAGGGGTCTCTGCCCATGGCCCACCTGTGTGGGTTCAAGTTCTCTTCCACCATGGGGCACTCAGTGCCCTTGGAGAGGCCACCAACCCTTGCAGCTGGCTCAGAGTCCATCAGAGCTGCAGGGAGGACCCTTCACAAGCCCCAGGCCGGCTTCCTTATTGACAAATGGGGAAACAGGCTCAGAGGGGAAAGCGGAGGGACTTCCCACTGTCATCCAGTGACTTACCCAGACCTGAAGCCTTGGCACCTTCCCTGGGAAGGAAAGAAAGTGGATAGACTACTATTTATTGCACACTTACTGTGTCCCAAGCCCCTCCATCTAAACTGCGTCATTGACTCTCCCCAGGGGCTCTGCTCGGCAGGTTGGTTTATTCTCACTTTACAGATGAGGCAGTCGAGGTGGGCAGAGCTGGGGAGTGGCAGCGTGAGACTCTAGCCCGGACCAGCCCCACTCCGGCATGTCAATCATGACTTCCTGCAGCAGCGCCCGCCTCTGCCCTCGGCAGGGAGAGTGGCTAAATTTGGAAGCCCTCACGGTCCAAGGGCCTTTCTCCAGGGTGTCTGCTGAGTCACCTGGCAGTGCTTCTTGAGGCTCCTAAGCTGGGAATGAGGGGAGAGAGCCCCTTCTAGAGGCCCAGGGGTCCCCAGGCCCCTGGAGTATCTTTACCACATCCTTCAGTGGCCCAAGGAGTTCTGGCGTCCCACGCAGACAACCACTGCCTGAAACTGACCAATACTTCAGCCTTCTAAAGTCTTCTTCTCACCTCTGAGAAGGTGGCACACGACCATACATGTGCAAGTGCCAATACAGATGCACATGCATGAACAAGGGCGTTCCCCACGCCCCCCCACCCCACCCCCCACAGCATGTACACACGCGTGCCCATCCCTGTCGGTCCACCCCCATGCCTGCACAGGACAGGCATTCTTCAATCCACTTCGCAAGTGAGCTCAGAGGGTGCTCGGTGACTTACCCAAGAAACGGGTTCAGTGTTGCAGGTAAAACAAGAAACGGATGCTTCCTATTTGGCCCAAAGATAGTTTCTTAACCCCTGGGATGGTCAAGGGCATAAACCAGCACGTCTTCAAAAGTCTAGGCCAGGGTTTCTCAAGCTCAGCACCACTGACATTATACTGGACAATTCCTTGCTGGCAGGGGTGTGGAGGCCATCCTGTGTTTTGTAGGGGTTGGTGTCTCTGACCTCCGCCCATTAGATGCCAGCGTTGTCCCCCCCAACAGCTCCACACTTCCCCCAAAGTTATGACAATGGAGAATGTCTCTAGACAGTGTTCTAGATTTTGGCCATGGGAGTAGAGAGAGGTGTGGATCAGAATACCATCCTTAGACCCACTGGACTCCAGCTTCACAAAGTTGTCATCTCCACTTCTAAAGCTTAATTCTAGATTTTATCCTAGTGCTCTTTCATAAGACTCTATGAGAAGGCCCCGTGCTAGGATCCCTGACCTCCAGCACGCTGTGCTGGGATTCCATGGTCAGTTTCAATGCTGGCAGGTTCTCTGATTTCGAAATTCTTTTCTAAGCCCCTGAGATCCTGTCTCCTCCCGTGTCAAGGTTGAAACTCTCCCTGGGAGACAGCCATGCCTCGCTGCCTTCCAGCAACCAGCATGAAAGATGCGCCCATGAATTATATATTTCCTGTCATCCCTTAATTGCCTGGCAATTATAGACTACCAAGAGTCATGTGCCCGGAGCAAGAACCTCCCCTTCAGGAGAGGAAAACAGCTGGATGGAAACTCACCAATGTATATAAAGACGTTACCCCTCGCAGGGTAGGTGGAGGAGTGGTTTTGTTTTATTTTCTTCATTTTGTTTATCTGTATTTTCTTTTTCCACAGTCAGTTGGGGTTCAGAGAAAAAGATGGAGAATGCATGCACTTTGATGTCAGTAAATCCCATGGACAGAGGGGTCTGGCTGCCTGCAGTCCATGGCATCACAAAGAATCGGACAAGACTGTCACACACACACACACACACACACACAACTTGGGCTGGAATCTTGGCTTCATCACTTACTAGCACTGAGAAGGTGAGAAAGCCACTTACCTTTTCTAAGCTGCAGGTTCCTCATTGATAAAATGGGATGAGGATAACGGTACCCACTGCTGGAATTGTTTAGGGGGTTAGTTCACGTAGTGCATGTGAAGCGCTTAGCTGGGAATCAGGTGCACGTGCGGGTGGACAGAACTCAGGTCTCCCACATTGCAGGCAGATTCTTTACCAGCTGAGCCACAAGGGAAGCCCAACACAGTCACAATGACTGCTAGCTTCATTTTTGACCCAATCCAGGCAGCTATGGCATGGTGGTGGGCACGTGGGTTCTGCACTATGTTAGCAATTCTGCTCTGTCCTGGGGCGGGCACGTCCCCTCTCCGAGCCCTCTTTACATGTCTCTTTTCCTGATGTGTAAAATGGGCAGAATCATGCCACTTCTCAAGGTCTCTCACAGGCATCTGGTGCCAACAGGCATGCCCGGCTATTATTACCCCATTCCAGAGGGCTGGCGGGCACAGAGCCAGGCGGGGTGGGACTGGGGGCAGAAGCTGGAACTGGAGGCGGCATCTTATCTCTCAACTTATTTCTGGTTCTTCTACAGCACAGCCTCCCCGCCCACCCCACCAGCCCCAACATTAATAGGTCGTTCCTGTCATGATGTCTTTAAATTTAGAACACTCCTCCCTACACACACACAAACACGCATCCACCCACACACCCCCAGGAATAAATCTGCCAGGGTGGGAGAGAGGAAGGTCTGTCTCATTACAGACCTTCCTCATTATAAGAGGAAGAGGGAGGCAGTTTGATGCTGGAGGCTGTGGCAGCCAGGGTCTCGGGGTAGGGAAGCTCCCCTCCTCCCTGCCCCAAGTGCTGGACAGGAGGTCGAGGTGCTCGGATGCTCACCTCAGGGGGCCCACCAGCAAGGCCAGTCCCGGGAAGGAAGGGGTGGACTAGGTAACCACTAGGGTCTGTGGGCTTGAATCTGGACATCCCTGCAGGTAGGCTGGGTGCCCTGGGTGAGATGTGCAGCCTCTCTGAGCTGGAGTTTCCTCGTCTATAAGTGAAATTTTTGTGGGGTCTTCTTCAAGGGCAGATGACCCGTGTGGCCCTCCGGGGCTCTGCCCTAGGTTTTAGCTGTCTGCTGTCACTGTCTTGAATTTCTTAATAATTTTTGAACAAGGGAACTCTTCGTTTTGTACTGGGCTCTCTGCAAAGTATGTCGCTGATTTGGGGTGGTTGTAAAAGTTGAAGGAGACTCGTGACTGAAACCCCTAGCCCAGTGCGGGCACCGGTGGAGACACAGGCTTGGTATCTCCCTTTCCTTCGTCTTCCTGCTCCATCTTCCAAGCTCATTCTATGACTGTGTGGGCCAGGGCAAGTGGCTTACCCTGTCTGCACCTTCAGTTTCTCCTTTGCAAAACACAAAAACAAAAGCTGACTTCAATTTTCTCTGGCTCCACTTAGTGTTCCCCCAACCCTCTCCCCTGGCCATTCAGACTACAATGCACTCATTCATTCATGCAGTCATTCAACAAACATTCGCTGAGTGCCAACCCCCTGCCAAACCAAGGTTTGCCATACAGATCTGCCTGAATTAGCAGATCTATCCATGGGGAGGGTTTATCCTGCACAAACTTCACAAATGCATCATCTCTGGGGGTAAAAATGTCTCCTTCCTCATCTCAAAAGAACATTGCTCTGACCCACAGGAGCCCAGGATTCTCCCCCACCTCCAGTCTGGCACATTTATACAAGGGAGTCATAAAGTAAAGGACAAACTATTGATAGACATTTGGGACAGTACTGATGACTCTCCCAGATATTATGCTGAGAGCAAGAAGCCAGACTCAAAAGGATATATGGTCCATATACATGACATTCTAGAAAAGGCCGAGGGAAAACAGATTGGTGGTGGCCAAGGGCTAGAATCAGGGAAGAAAATGGCTGCAAATGGGCACAGAGGAATTTTTGAAGGTAACAGAAGCTTGTATTATCTTGACTCTGCTGGTGGCTGCCTGGCAGAATGCATCTGTATGTTTTTTTGTTTGTTTGGTTGGTTTATTTTTTTGTCTCACCGAGTGGCATATGAGACCTTAGTTCCCCAACCAGGTATCGAACCCCGGCCTTCTGCAGCAGAACCACTGAGTCTTAACCCCTGGATCTCCAGAGAAGTCCTTGAATGTATCTGTTAAAAAGTCCCAGAGATATAAACTACAATGGGTGAAGTTAACTGTAGGCAAATGATACTCAATAAGAGACATTAAAAAAAAAACAAAACAACCCACTGTGCTTTTTCCTGCAATGCCAGCTGAGCTCCGAAGGGAAGAGATGCTTCCCAGAGAATCAGCAGCTGCTCACTTCTCATCCTGGGCCTCTGGGATGCTCACCTGGCGGGAAGGGGTAGCTCAGCCAGGGCAGGGACAGCTCCCATGAGCACCTGGGCTCCCACGTGACCCTCATCCCATTGCCTGCTTCCAGGGCAAGAACATTCGGGGTTATTTTTGCTCTGAGAAGTACCAGCCACAGGGTACTTTCTCTGCAGGCAGTCGCCACCCCCTGCTGTGTTTACATAAAAACACATTTGCACAGGGTTTTGTTTTTACATTTGCCTCAGAGGCCTGGAGTCTATTAAATGTGGGGAGGCCTGATGATCTGGCTGGAAGCAGCTGATGGGCGAGGGCAGGCTGAAGGAAGATGCTCTAGGCCTGCATTTCCTCCCAGTCCCAGGGAGCCCTGTGTCTCTGTGCAGAGGTGATACAGGGCTCACTGAACTCACTTGTGCATGCGCCCGGCATTTCTCAACCTCAGCCCCGCTGACATTTGGGGCTGGGTGATTTGTTGTTGAAGGGGGCTGCTCTGTACATCGCAGAGTGCTCAGAAACATCCTTGGCTTCTGCCTACCAGCATCCTTCCAGTTGAGATGATAAAAAACATCTCCAGTTCAATTCAGTCGCTCAGTCGTGTCTTTGTGACCCCACAGACTGCAGCATGCCAGGCTTCCCTGTCCATCACCAGCTCCCGGAGTTTGCCAAATGTCTCCTGCAGGGCAAAGTCGCCCCTACTTGAGAACCACTGGCACACACACGAAGATACACACACACAAGCTCAGCTCAGGAACTCTCCGCCTTTCAACACCCACCTAAAACGAGTGCCGACGCTGTCTCCCGCACCCCTGCATGCCAGGCTCTTTCCCCAGTGCCTGGCATGCAATGTTTGAGAGGCTCAAAGGCGTTTTGTGGGATGAGCAAACCACAGCGGCACAACTGATACCGACGGCCACTGGCTTCCATGGCTTGGAGGACACTGTCCAGCATTCGGACTCTGGCCACCGTGCGGTTTTGCACCACGTGCCAGGCTGTTCCCACATCACCTCACCCGGCCCACAGATCGAGGTCCACGACTGTCTCCGTTTTCCAAGTAAGGAAACTGAAGCACTCAGCTAGCATGTGGTAGAGCTAGGATTTATGGGCTTCCTGGTGGCTCAGCCAGTAAAGAGTCCGCCTGCGATGCAGGAGACCCGGACTCGATCCTTGGGTTGCGAAGATCCCCTGGAGAAGGGAATGGCTACCCACTGAAGTGTTCTTGCCTGGAGAATCCCATGGACAGAGGAGCCTGGTGGGCTACAGTCCGTGGGATTGCAAGGAGTAGGATATTACTGAGCAACAAAGCACGCATGCATGCTGAGCTGGGATTTAAGCCTAGAAATGTCTGTTGCCAGGGCCCACTCTCTTAATTATCACACTCCATTTAAGGCACTTGCAGCCTTAAATATTCTTTAAGGATGGGATGGGGAATAGTGACAATGATTTCCTCCTTAACCAAACTCTGCACAGGCTCCCCTGAAGTCTCTTTTACACAGATGTCTCTTATTGTTGTTTATTTGCTAATTCGTGTCTGACTCTTTGTGACGTGGATTGCAGCAAGCCAGGCTCCTCTGTTCTCTGCTATCTCCAGGAGTTTGCTCAAATTCATATCCATTGAGACGGTGATGCTATCTAACCATCTCATCCTCTACCACCCCCTCCTCCTTTTGCCTTCAGTCTTTCCCCAGTGTCAGGGTCTTTTCCAATGAGTTGGCTCTTCGCATCAGGTGGCCAAAGTATTGGAGCTTCAGCTTCAGCAACAGTCCTTCTAATGACTGTTCAGGGTTGATTTGATTTCCCTTAGGATTGACTGGTTTGATCTTCTTGCAGCACAAGGGACGCTCAAGAGTCTTCTCCAGCACCACAGTTCAAAAGCATCATTTCTTCCGTGTTCAGTCTTCTTTATGGACCAACTCTCACATCCATCCAATTTACCTTGATCTATGGACCAAACATTCCAGGTTCCTAAGCAATATTGTTCTTTACAGCATCGGACTTTCCTTTTACCACCAGACGCGTCCACAGCTGAACGTCATTTCTGCTTCGGCCCAGCCGCTTCTCTCTTACACGAGCTGCTAGCAGTTGCCCTCTGCTCTTCCCCAGTAGCACATCGGACACCTTCCAATCCAGGGGGTGCTCATCTTCTCTTGTCGTATCTTTTTGCCTTTTCATACTGTCCGTGGGGTTCTCCAGGCAAGAGTCCTGGAGTGGGTTGCTATTTCCTTCTCCAGTGGACCACATTTGATCCATGGAGGCTGATCACCCTGTGACCCATGAAGGGGAGGTATCTCTGCATTGACCAGTTTTAGTGAGGCTCCTGTGAAGTCAGTTTAGCAGAATTCCCATCCTCCAGATCTGCTCTAATTGGGTTTATTGTTTTTGCTTTGGCTGCATCCCTTCATTCTTTCTGGAGTTATTTCTCCACTGATCTCCAGTAGCGTTTTGGGCACCTACCGACCTCAGGAGTTCCTCTCTCAGTATCCTATCATTTTGCCTTTTCATACTGTTCATGGGGTTCTCAAGGCTATAATACTGAAGTGGTTTGCCATTCCCTTCTCCAGTGGACCACATTCTGTCAGCCCTCTTCACCATGACCTGCCTGTCTTGGAAGGCACTATTGACTGTGATAAGGGCAAGGTTACTGCTTCTTTCTGGTCCTCAGTTTCCAGAGGATGAAAAGTTGCCACTCATCCTCTCAATGTTAATGGGGAAGTCTTCCATGTTAGGAGTCTGCTCAACTACATTCCAGGCTCTGAGAACATTTTTCCAGTGGAAGTATTAATACATTCTCAATAGCAGACTGATTTATTTTTCTGAGATTATGTCTGATTTGAGAGTTGGAACCTCTAGTGGTCTGAAGGCTATAAGACACTCCACAAAGTAGGCTGCTTGCAGGTGTCCCATAGCCCATTTTTATGCCATGGAGGGGCCTCTGAAGAGTAACACTAGACCAGGGGCTGCCTTTGTTGGTGGCCAGTATACTTCTAAGCTTTGTGTTTTCTTTCTTACTTTTCCATCAAACTCAAATGAGAATGTAATAATATGGATTCCCTATAGAGATGAGTAAAAACTGAGTTCTATAGTCTGTTAAACACCTGAACTGCTAAATTTTTTATTTTATGGTCAGAGCCAACCATGAAATATAATTCCTAATGAAAATTTTAATATTAAAAATGTTACCAGTAACAACCAACTCTGAAGAAAAGTTGCAATTCATCAAATTGCACAGGATCAGTTTATGTTATAGAAGCAAGGTAATTCCTGTCTGATTTTTATGATTATAGATTTATGTGTCCATTTTATGCATTGCTATAAATAAAATCACACAGTATTTACTCTTTTGTGCTTGCCTTTCCCTCCAATTTTGCTTTTGTGAGATGCATTCCTATTGTACTAGTAGTTTGTTTTGTTGTTTTGTTATTGATGTAAATATTCTGTTGTATGGCTATATATACTAATTTATGTAATAAAACACTCCTAGTTTATATACAAGGAAATGGATGGAAAGTGCACCAAAAGACACATTCAGAAAAGTCTATAGTAGCATTCAGTCAGTTCAGTTCAGTCACTCAGTTGTGTCCAACTCTTGGGACCCCATGAACTGCATCACGCCAGGCTTCCCTTGAGAAGCCTGTGCACAGCAACTGGAGAGGAGCCCCCGCTCACCCCACCTAGAGAAAAGCCCGCACAAAGCAGTGAAGACCCCATGCAGCCAAATATCAATAAACACAATTATTTAAAAAAAAAACAAATGAAGGAAAGACATATTTCTAGAAAACTGAAAGTGAAGTAGATTTTCTATCAAAAAACAAACAAAACTCTACTTTTCCATAGACTTTCATTAGAAAACAAAAGCTTTGTCTTCAGCTAAATTCCTGAGACCACGCCAGAATCAGAGAAGCGGTGGCTGCTAGGGTGATGTGCCAGGTGCAGCCTGCCCCAGCACCTCTCCCCAGAGACTTCCACCCTTGCCGAGCAGCCTAGGCACTTCTCAGGAAGGCTCTCAAGGCCTTGAGGACTTCCCAGGAGGAGGAGCACAGGCATTCATGAAGTGCCTGCTTGCACTTTTCTGGAAAGTAGAAAACTTCTGAAAGGTTGGTATCACTGGTTCCATTTTGTGGATGGAGAAACTGAGGCTCAGAGAAATGGAGCCCTGATCTAGTAATTGACAAGACTGGCAGGAGCTGAAGCTGTGGAACTCTAAGGGCCTGGCCTCTCCCACAATAATGTCCAGAGCCTAGAGTCTGGGAGGCTAAGGGGCCCAGGGAAGAGTCCCACATGGCGTCGGAGAGAGAGGGTCCTGCCTTCACTGGCCAAGATAGTCCCTCAAGAAATTTTTTCCTCCAGAGCAGCAGTGATGCCTATGGGCTGTCCCTGAAGAGCATTGAACTCCAGTCTAAGAGCCAGTGTCCAGGCTGGGAATGTGTTCCACTGGCCATGCTGTCACCCTGGGACTGGGGAGGGGATCTGGGGTGGAAGATTTGCCATGGGGGAAGGGGCTGGTCTCCAGCACACATCTGGGGACGCCCTTCCGTTTTCCTCCTCCCAGTCTGCCCAGGGTTGACGTTTCTCGACTTGGCCCTGCAGGCCCCTCCTGGGAGTCCGGCCAAGCAGCCACTTCCTTATGGTGCTGGCAGCTGCTGGGCCAGTCTCGGCTCACTTCTAAGCCTGGATCAAAGCTCCAGTTTCTTATGAAGGACTGTGGGTTGGGGATCGATACATTCAACTGTCTTGGCACTGTGTCTGACCCCATGTGGGCCCCAGGGAAGTGGAGATGAGTAAGCCACTGGCTTCCTCCCCTGTGGCTCCATTCTGCTCAGGAGGCAGAGTGTACAGAAAGTTCCTAGCCCCACCTTGGTGCCACGGTAGAGATATCTAAGTGCTGGGGGAGCCTAGATGGGGAGAAAGTGGGGAGACGATTCAGCAGGTACCAAGCTGCGAAGGTTAGATGTCAGGCTATGGCACATGGACTTCACCTTGTGGACAAAGGGAGCTGTCCCATGTTTTGAAGCAAGAGCCTCCCACAAACAGGTTTGTGCTTCAGAAACACACCAACCTGGTGTGTGTGTGTGTGTGTGTGTATTTCATCTTAACATAAATTACCTATTTTAAATTAAAACAATTATATTTTCCAACAAAACTTTAGAGAGTGGCATTATTTTATCTTTTGGTAATGTCTTAAAAGAAAGCTGGATTTTTGTATATGCCTCTACACTTGATCTTTATTTTCAATAAACATGTATAGTTTTTAAGGTGAAAATTAAAGCATCTCCATTTTGCAAAAATAATACCAAACCTAAGAGAACACAGAGCAGATGGATATGAACCCAGATGAACTGGTGACCCATATGGTGCCTGGGAATGGAAAGAACCCTGGACTTAACTGTTCACAGTCAAGTTCCTGCCGCTGACATGCTGGATTACTTCGAGCAAAATTACTTCCCCATCTCAACATCAGTTCCTTTGGACGTAAAATGGGGATTCTCTTACCTCATACACAGGGCTGCCATCAGGACAAAATGGGGTGTCAGAGGACATTGTATGTTTGTACACATTTGACGAAGGTAAAACAGTAACGTGAGGGTCTGAAAGGATCTCTCTACATGCCCACAGATGTTTCAGATACCCTGCTGCAAACTCACCACCCATGCATTTCTTGAGAAGTCTCTCTCAGCTGTTTCAGCTCAAACTCAAGCCTGCCCTGTGAAAACGTGGCCCTGTCCAGAGAGGCAATCGTTCATGCGTTCGCTGGGCCACCTGCCCGCCAGGTGGGGCCTGCTGGGCTGGGAACGTCAACATCGGCCCCTTCCTGGTGAGAGAAGGAACAGGGAGCCGGCTTGTTCTCCGAGAGCAGAAGACGGGCCGGCGAGGAGGAACATTTTAAGGTGGGACGCTTCCTCCTGCACCGTTGGCAGCTGTCTACATAAGGCATCCATTATGCGCTGCCCCTAAGGCCAGTGGGCCTGAGAGGCTAGGCTAAAATTAGTGTAAAAACGCGTGCCTGCCAGAGACACAGAACATCCAAAGGTCAGATGCCTGCAGCCAGCCACCCGGGCAGGAGCCGGGAGCGGGCACAGAACAGCTGTGGCGGCATCGGCCTCCGCTTCCTCTCGGGCATGGGGATGACAGTCCTGCCCAGAGTCCTGCTTCCACAGCTCAGCTTGAGTTGAAAAATAGGACGCAGAGTACAACCCCATTTTTAAAAATCTGTGTACATTCATAGGAAAAAAAAGGTGGGAGAGGAACTCACTAAACATCCAAGAGGCAGTATTAAATGTGGAATAGTGGCTAAATTCTTTTTCTTTCCCTGTACTTTCCAAAACATTCTCAACAAATACAGACTACTCTTTCAATCAGAAGAAAACACAGCTGGACTACCCTGGTGGTCCAGTGGTTAGGGATCCACCCGCCAGTGCAGGGGGCACAGGTTTGAGCCCTGATCCAGGAAGATCCCACATGCCGCCGAGCAACTACTGAAGCCTGTGCACCCTAGAGCTCATGCTCTGCGGCAAGAGGAGCCTCTGCAGTGAGAATCCTGTGCATCACAACTAGAGAGTAGCCCCCGCTCGTCAGAACGAGAGAAAGCCCACCACAGCAGCGAAGAATCAAGGCAGCCAAAATACATACACACATTTTTCAAAAAAGAAGCAAACACAGCAAAAGATGTCATTCGTTATATGTTTATATTAAATATGATTTTGCATTCCTGTCTCTTATACACATCTCATCCCACCCCTCTAGATTAATACAGAGCTCCTGTTTGAGTTTTCTGAGCCATACAGCAAATTCCTATTGGCTATCTATTTTACATATGGTAATTAAGTTTCCATGTTACTCTTTCCATATCTCTCTCTTCCCTCTCCTTCTGTCTCCCCATGTCCATAAGTCCATTTTCTATGCCTGTTTCTCCATATTTTTAGTTTTTTAAAGAATCTCCACACTGTTCTCCATAGTGGCTGAACCAATCTACATTCTCACCAACAGTGTAAGAGGGTTCCCTTTTCTCCACACACTCTCCAGCATTTATTGTTTGCAGATTTATTGTTGATGGCCATTCTGACCGGTAAGGACATGGAAACAAGTTTTATGTCCATCATTAGAGAAAGATGTGGTCCATATATACAATGGAATACTACTCAGCCATATAAAAGAATGGCATTACGCCATTTGCCAAGACATGGATGACCCAGAGCCTGTCATACAGAGTGAAGTAAGTCAGAAAGAAAAACATAAATATGGTATATTAACACAACTATGTGGAATCTAGAAAAATGATACAGATAAACATATTTGCAAAGCAATAAAAGAGACACAGAAGTAGAGAATAAATGTATGGATGCCAAGGGGGCACAGGGGGAGGGCGGGATGAATTGGGGGATTGGGACTGACCTATATACACTACTATGTATAAAATAGTTAACTAATGTGAACCTGCTGCAGAGCATGGGGAACTCCAGTGCTCTGTGGTGACCTGAATGGGAAGGATTTAGGGTCCACAAAGAGGGGATATATGTACACATATAGCTGATTCATTTTGCTGAAGAGATCAACACAACATCGCAAAGCAACTAGACTCCAGTAAAAGTTAAAAAGCAGGAAAAAGAAAAACCACTAGCTCCCTGAAGCCTCAAGCATTCAGTAAGCCATCCCATACAGGAACATGTTTTGGCCGTCTTTCCTGAGACCTTTGGGTGGTGGCCTCCCCAGCCTCTGGAGCCTTTGAAGGAACAAGTACACAGAGTGGTGTGGGGACACAAAGGTCGTGGTGCCCTCGCTTTCTCCACGTGGGTCAGGTTGGGTGGGGAAGGTTTGCAGGGGAAGGCAGGCAGGTGCCAGGTCTTTGGAACAGGGAAGCTGACTCTCAAGCTCTGCATCCCTTCACTGGCCCCCTCCAGCTTTCCAGTGTTCCAGCTCTGGAAATACCTTGAAGCCATTTCAAGATATTTGCTGGTATCTGAGGTTCTGCTCCAGCTACGTCTGTCTGCAGTGCCTGTCCCTGTCTCTGTCTACTGTCCCTGCTCTTGCAGGGCTCGACACGTCCCTGCGTTTATGTATGCTTCTTGGCAAACACATTTTCACTGAGTGCCTACTGGAGATGGCAACCCATACTCCAGTATTCTTGCCTGGAGAATTTCATGGACAAGGGGATCTGGTGGGCTACCGTCCATGGGGCAAAGAGTCGGACACAACAGAGGGACCAACATTGACACTATGCATTGGAGCAAGACACAGTCCCAGCCCTGCCGGTTCCCTGAGTTCTTAGAGAAGGCGTGGTGTTCGGGCTGCACCGGGTCATTCAAGTGAGGGCTCTGAGGTCAGACTGCCCAGGTTTAGCCTGGCTTGGCCACTTCCCAGCTGTGTGTGTCCAAGACAGTCACTCGGCCTCTCTGCATCAGTTCTCGTCTGTAAAAGAGGATGATAACTACCTGCCTCATAGCACTGTTGTATAGGTAGAGTGTAAGTCTATATAAAATTCTTAGAGCCTATTATACAGAGTGAAGTAAGTCAGAAAGAGAAACACCAATACTGTATATTAACGCATGTATATGGAATTTAGAAAGACGGTAATGACAATTCTATATGCAAGGCAGCAAAGGAAGCACAGATGTAAAGAACAGACTTTTGGACTCTGTGGGAGAAGGCGAGGGTGGAATGACTTGAGAGAATACCACTGAAACGTGTACATTACCATATGTAACATAAATGACCAGTGTGAGTTTGACGCATGAAACAGGGCACTGAAAGCTGGTGCTCTGGGACAACCCAGTGGGATCGGATGTGGAGGGAGACGGGAGTGGGGCTCAGGATGAGGGGACATGTGCACCCATGGCTGATTCATGTCAATGCATGGCAAAACCCATCACAATATTGTAAAGTAATTATCTTCCAATTAAAACAAATAAATTAATATAAAAAATCTTCCAATTAAAATAAATTAATTAATATAAAAAATAAAGGATTACCTCTTAAAAATAGTCTTAGAGCAGTGCCTGGCACATAGCAAGTGCTCAATCATCATTTGTTATTATAATTTTTCTTCTTATTATTAGCATATTTCTCAGGTTCCCTCCTTGTGATGGCCCCTGCCCCTGCCTTCTAGCTGCGCCTCCTCTACAGCCCCTTAGAGCATCAGTAGCGAAGTGATACGGGCCTCTGAGGGCTATTCATCCTCATATTCCTGTATGTGGTGCAGGGACCATATTTATTCATCTCCATCCCAGGCCCTGGCACAAACACAGCAACAGTGTCTCCAGGACTACTGTCAAGTTGGTGGGTAACACATGCCCTCAACTCCAACCAAGAAGTTGGTTGGAGGTGGGTATGTGGGAGATGAAGACCCCCAGGCACAGGCGGTTACACCGCTCCCCGAGGGAGTGACAAGACAGGGCTGGAGTCCAGTGCTCTGGCCCCCAGAGCCCACTCTTCCGTCTCTCCCAGGAGACAACAGATGTGAAGGCGTTTCGAGTCCTGCCAAGAGAGGAAACTGCAAAATGACACAATCGCAGAGTGTTACCCACCACACAGAGAATGACTCTAGGGCGGGAGCCACCTGGGTGTGTAGTGGAAGCGGGGAGGGCTGAGGAAGAAGGGCTCTGGTAACGGGACTGCATTCTTTC
>SJYX01017632.1:11184-101313 GCA_006410675.1 Oreotragus oreotragus | reverse complement strand
TTTTTTTTGGAATTGCATTGATTCAATGTCAGAATCCATTCATTCTCAAGACAAGTAGGATTTTTCATCAATTATTGCTCTAATACTTACTTTTAATTTAGTGAAAAAATTATTTAAAATCATGAAGCTTGTTCAAGAAACAAAACACAGACACAAATAACAAGACAGTCCTTGGGTCTGAAGAGGTTTGGGCTCCATGGGGTTGGCTGATATTGGCTAAAACGAACAATGTTAACGGCTCTTAGTTATGAAATACTCACTTCATACCAGGCATTTTATTCACCGTTGTCCACAACACCTCTCATTTACCCACGAAACAACCCTATGAGGCAGGGACTCTTATTAACTTTACAGGTGAGGAAACTGAGGCCCAGAGAGGGGCAGTGATTTGCTCAAGGTCACACAGGTGCTCAGGGGCTAAGTGGGGGTTTGAATCCAGGTCTCTTTGACTCAAGGGCTGAAACTCTTAACCAGGCTGTTAAGTGGCCCCGGTTGACTACAAGCTCTAGAGCAGAGAAATACAACATGAGCCGTATGTGTAACTTAAAATGTTCTAGAAGCCACAATAAAAAAAGGCAAAAAGAAACAGGTGAAATTAGTTCAACAGAATACTTAATTTAACCCAATATGTTTAAAATATTGTCCTTTCAACATAATTTATCAATGAGATATTTTATCTTCTGGGTTTTGTTTTTGTTTTTTAACATGAAGACTTCAAACTCTGGCGTGCATTTCATGTGTACAGCACGTCTCAGTTCAGTGACTGCCACAGCGGATGGTGAGGCTCAGGAGAGCTGAATCCTGCTATGGATTTGCACAGCTGGAAACGCCATCTAGATTCATCAGTTTCCAACCAGGAAGCATCACCGCTGCAGCTTGGTGGCCTCCTCATGTGGGAGGGAAGAGAGGTGAACAGTTTGTTTCTCCAGCATCCGGACTAGTGTAGGTACCATGTGACTCATTCCACGGACCCAAGAGCTCCAGCCTCTTCATCCGAACCCCACCCTGTGGGCAGCTCCAGGCCAGCCCAACTGTGACCTCGCTGGGAGCTGACTGAGCCCAGCTTGTTCTGGAGCCAGTCTGGGCTCCTGTGGGCCCCCGAGCCCAGCTTAAGCCCAGGAATCTGGTGGATCAGAAACAGCCCTGCAGAAACAACTATGACAGCCCCTGGAGGCCAACGGGACTGAGTCTATGCCTGGCTTTGAACCCCAGCTCAGCCGCTCCTAGCTGGGAGAGTCTGCCCACTGTGACACTGGTGCCATCCCAGTAGCGCCTTCTTCAGAGTTGGCAGGAGGGTCAAATTGATGCAGAGAGAGTAAAGGGACAAAATAGGTGGGGATCGTAAGTAGAAAAACCATGGGAGAGCCCCGTAAGTTAATGATTACTCAGGAAAGCAGGCTTGCTCAACCGCAAGGCTGCGCAGCTTCCTGAGCGACAAAACCATGAGAAGCACGGGACATGCCCCCAGACAGCAAAACAACGGCAGCGTGAGACGCGCGTCCTGCCAGCGAGCCCAGTGAGCTGGGACAAGCTCTCTGCACACATTAGCTGTTGCTGAGTTGCTAAGTTGTTCCGACTCTTGCGACCCCATGACTACAGCCTGCCAGTTTCTCTGTCCGTTGGATTTTCCAGGAAAGAATACTGGAGTGGGTTGCCATTTCCTCCTCCAGGGATCTTCCCAACTCAGGGATCGAACCCATGTCTCTGGCACCTCCTGCATGGCAGGCCGATTCTTTACCACTGTGCCACCTGGGAAGCCCCTCGGCACACATAAAAACAATAATTGGATTGCCGTTGTAGGGACAAGGATTCTCACCCCCTCAACCTGGAGGAGGAACCCATGGTGGAAGCATGACGTCCACTCAAGAAAGATGAAGAAGCTCTTCTCCCCCTCCCCACTTTTCCTTTGACTACAAAACCATAGCCCAGTAAGTTCTTGGGGCATGGCACCCAGTCACCCACCTGCTTGTAAGCCTCACAAGTGTCCTATTCTAATAAATCACTTCTTATCTATCACTTTGCCTCTCACTGACCTCTTTCTGCACTGGGACATGAAGGACTGTGGTACCAGAGTTCTTCAGGGTCCCCCAAAATGACACCCAGTGGTTTCAAAATGAGGAACTGTAAGAGTCACTTTTATCTCCTATCCACTTATGTCAAACTACATTGACTACATTACAGAGAAATGCTATTTTTCTCCCCATTTTACAGATGCAGAAACTGAGGCTCTGAAAGATGAACTACCTAGCCCAGCATGACACAACTAGCCAATGATGGATTCAACGGTTATAGACCCTTTCTCACAAGGAGCGTGTGAGGATGGAATGGACTAGTAAAGTAAATGGAAGCACTTCAAATAGGGCTGGGCACACAGTATGAGCTCAGTAGGCTTTTTGCTCCCATCACCGTCACCAGCATCGCCACCCTCACCGTCATCGTCGTCATCAACAACATCGTGGCTGCCATCTTCTCTGTCATTGTCATGTCACCTGTGTTATCACTGTCAGCCTCATCTTCTGCCTCCCCATGTGTGTTGTGAGCACAAAGCACAGTGTTGGGCTCAGAGCTGCCGAGCCTACCCTGATCCTGAGCAAGCTTCTTAACCAGGTTAAGCACACACACACACACACACACACACACACCCTTAACTCCTAGGGCATTTTCTTTGGCCAAAGAACGCTGTACCATGCAATTTTGAGAATGTCTTTAGGGAGAGAAAAGTAAGTCATCCACCGCAGGTCCTGTGGAATTTATTCTCTCCTCCGAGCACAAGAAGGCTCAAGGAGAACAGCCTCCATGTTTGGCTTCTTGGCCACCCGCGGGGGAAGCTGCCAAGTGAGATGACCTCCCTCGGGTCTTTGATGGGCCACTCAAACAGAAGGGGTCTTGTTTGGAGCATTTTGTTTATTTACTGCTAGCACTGCTGCCAGCCGAGTCCGTGCAGAGTTGCCACAGGTCACGGTCTGGGCAGAGCCTAAGGTCTGGGCTGACTCTCCTCTCACCCAGGGAGGTTGCCTCTTGACAGCTCTCCATTCCTCCATCCCCGACTCCGCAAAGCCCAGCAGCCCACTGTCTTGCTCTCCTCCCCAGGCTGCTCTTCTAATTAATTCTTCAAAGCCAGTGACACCAGGGTGATAATGAATTTATGCACAGACATTTGCATATTAGTGGGGGGTCTTCCAGAATTTCAAGGCTCTGGGTGGGTGGGAACTGGAGAGAATAGAAAAGGGAATTTCAAAGAAGGGAAGTAATTTTTAGCGCTGCTCAAACTGTTGCACAAGGAAGCCTCCCACCCCCAGTTCACACTGGCCTTGCAAACTTGACATTTCTCTTGAGACCTGTGGATAACTTAACTGTGCAATTCTGGGCTCTCAGCAGAACTAGGGGAATTCCCCAGAACACACTGAATGAACTGGGACATTTATTCAACATAGTCTATTGAGCATCTGACTTAAGCCAGGCACACTTCTAGATGGTGAGGTAGAGGAGAGAATGGAATGAAACTCTGGTTCTGTGTATTTTAAACGATAGGGAGCAGAAGCTTGATTTTGCTAGCTTGATATTCTGTGTGATTTTCAGAACCATCATTTTTTTAAGCTAGCTGGCCATGTGTTAAATGCTTACAAAAATTGTTGCTCGGTTGCCAAGTTGTATCCAACTCTGTGACCCCATGGTCTGTAGCAGGCCAGGCTCCTCTGTCCAGGGGGATTTCCAGCAAGAATACTGGCGTGGGTTACCATTTCTTTCTCCAGGGGATCTTCCTGGATCAAGGACCGAACCTGTGTTTCCTGCATTGACCAGGTGGATTCTTTACCACTGAGTTACCAGGGAAACCTCTTGCAAAAATTACCCCAGGTAATTACCACAACAACCCCATGAGACAGGCACTATTCACATCATCCCCATTTGACTGATGACAAAACTGAGGCCCAGTGAGGCTGACAAACTTGGCCCAAGTCATTCACTGAGAAACTGGAAGAACTGCGCCTTGAACCCAGAAACCCAGGGCTACCGAAGTACCTGGAGGGACTTGCAATCTAGTTTTGAAGTGAGAAATCAGGCTGTGACCTGAGAGATGTGTAGGGGTGCCTGGTGAAGAAGGTGGGCACAGGAGGAAAGGACCCCTCATGGGGGATGGGGAGACAGTAGCCTGGGGCGGGGTGAGTGACCTGCTTGAAGATCTGGCCCCAGGACTTCTGCCTCCAGGCCCATATTTCTGTTCCTTTTTATACCCTTGACCTCATGAGCCCTGCTCTCTAACCAGCTAAGCTAAACCAGGGCTCAGCAGGAGCCCAAAATAGCTATGGCTTCCAGGCAAAATTAGTGCCGAGTCAATCCTGCCCTATTCATCACTCTGAGTCCAACCTTGTTATTTTCAGGCAACACGGCACTGGGAACAAGTTAGGGGCGGGGGAGAAGGAGACTCCTTCGATTCTGTTATATCACCAGGTTTCTAGTGGAAAATCTGTTGTTTCTTGAAGAAAGTTTTTAAGACATTGGTTAATGCAACTGCAGCATCCTTTGACCCCTGCCCGCTTCCTCTGGCTTCAACACCGTGCAGAACCCACATCTTCTCCAGCCAATGTGGTCTGAGTAGGGTTAACCCCACATTCAGCTCCAAAGATGAGTCTTGACTAGACTAAGCCGATCAGCATAGCCGTCTCCCTCTCCTACCACAGTGACTGGTTCAGGAGCAGGCAGATAATCTAATTAGAGTCAACGAGACTGGCTGGGAGAGGGAGGTTCTGGTTTCTTGTGAATTAGGACAAGTAGGAGAAATGAGATTGGGCTCTTGGGGATGTCTTGTTAACGTCAGGCAGCCAAAGACCAGGGTAAGGTAAAGACGCAGAGAAACTAAGATCTGATGCTTTTTGTTTCAGCCTGGATCAAGCCACACCTGAAGCAAGTACTTGCAGATTTAGACGGCTGTGAGCCAAGATAAAAGATTATCTTTTTAGAAAATCCATTTGAGTTATGCTCTTACCACTTTCAATTCCCCAGATGGCTCAGTGGTAAAGAATCCTCCTGCCAAGCAGGAGATGCAGGTTTGATCCTGAGGTCGGGAAGATCCGCTGGAGAAGGAAATGGCAACCCACTCCAGGATTCTTGCCTGGGAAATCCCACGGACAGAGGAGCCTGGTGGGCTACAGTCCGTGGGGTCGCAAGGAATAGGACATGACTTAGCAACTAAACAGCAACAACTTTTGATTAAAAAAAGTTTTACCTGTGTTAGAGCTGTTGCAGGATTCTCACCCAGCTTTGTGAACACCTGTGGTCTGCGCTGTGGGGAAAGCAGATATCTGGGTTGGAACTGAGGTTGGACAGTGAAGGGCTTTCTGAGTGGAAGGTCTGGGATGATTATGAGTCTCTGAGAGGACCATCAGCTCTGCAGAAGTTTAAGCGCAGCCCATGGCTTCCTTAAGAAAGAAGAACCACAATAATGCGTTTTGTCTATTAAATATCTGCCTGTTGTATTCTGTGCATTATCTATTCTGATCACCACCTGAGGAGACTGGAGCGAGGGCTCCCATTTACAGTTGAGCAAATTGAGACCCAAAGAGAAGAAGTCGGACATTCTAGACACACAGTGAGCGGAGAGCTGAGCCTGGAGCCCTGGTGGGTCTGCCGTGGAAACCGCCGATCCTGACACATCACCACCTCCCTAACAGCAGCTGCCCTGGGGAGAGCCAGGTTACCCTCCGGGAGACAGGGTTTCACGTCAGTGCCTGGAAGCAAATGACACAGCGCGTGAATTTCACCAGGACCATTTTCTCCACTTAACCTTGGCAGGGTCCCAAGGGCAATAAACACTTCCCCAGAAAGTCTGAGGGCTTTGCTGAACCTAACAGATGACTTCGCTTAGGAGTGGAAGCTCCAGCAGAATCACAATGCAGGAATGTCCTTGTGGGTACCACCCGTAAGGTTCATGGGATGCTCCCATCGCCATCATACCAAGACCAGAGTGGTGGAATGGGTACCTCACAGGTACGGAGAGAGGCTCTGGCTCATAGTCCTTGGACATTAACTGTATCTGGCTGGAACTAATCAACTTTTTTTTTTTTTTTTTTTTTTAGTGTTTATATTCATCAACCTCTCTTTAGGGAGAGTCATTTTGATTCCAGAGGCATACGATGGCTCAGAGGGTAACGAATCCGCCTGCCAGTCGGTGCAGGGGACACAAGAGATTCAGGTTCGACCTCTGGGTGGGGGAGATCCCCTGGAGGAGGAAATGGCAGCCCACTCCAGTATTCTTGCCTGGAGAATCCCATGGAAAGAGGAATCTTGTGGGCCATAGTCCATGGGGTTGCGAAGTGGGACACGACTGAGCACATGGCGTATATTGACTAATAGTCTCAGGTAAGTTACCTTCTTAAGTAAATGATTTTCATTAAAAAAAAAGTAATTCAATTCAAAGAAAAATTAGCAAATGTGACAAAAATCAGAAAGGTGGTATGCTGATGAGTTAAGTCTGGGAGACGTCTCCCCCACCCCCTCAAACGACCCCAAACTTTTGTCTCATTAACTTAGCAAATGGGAGAATCCAACAGATAAAGAAAGAGGCCTGAGTGAAAAGAAGAATGTGTCCCCTTTCCTCTCCACCCTCTCCATGTCCCGCCTGCCCCAAACCTCCGAGTCAGAAGGTTAGGTGTCCTGAGCTAGGCTGTCTCCTAATTCCTGTTACCAGTGCAGTGTGGAGCTGGAAGGTGGATCTTCTGGGGAGAAAGCTGAAGTGGGCAGGGAAGGTGTTTCTAAGATGAGGTTCAGGTGGGAGGACCAGCAGGGTCTGTTAAAGCTAAGCATCCACCTCGCCCATGACCCTGCACATCCACTCCCAGGCACATGCCTAAAAGCAGAGTGTTCTGTCTACTGAGAGACTTGTACGAGAATTTTCCTAGCAGCTCTGTTCCCTATAGCCACAAGCTGGAGGAACAATTCACGTGTCCTTCAACAGGACAGTAAGTGAAAACAAAACAAAAGGAAATGAACTGCTGGGGACTGAGTAAATATAGAGAGGGTGAAAAAGAGGAAGGACTCGTGTATGATGACTTGGGCAGATGGCAAGATTTTGGTGCTGTGGGGAGGAGATACAGAGGACCCCGTGGGACACGACAGGCTCATTTATTCTCCCGAGAGATAAGCATTATTACTGCCTTCATTGTGTGTGTGGGTGTGTGTGAGTGTCTCCATGCCAGAGATGGAAATGAAGACTCAGAAGACAAAGCAACTTGCCCAAGATCGCTCAGCATGGAAGGGGAGCAACTGGACTCTGCTTCCAGTGCTCTCTTGACCACTCCCCAGTCTGTCCCAGACGCCCTGATCGGAAGGACCGTTCAGGGGCTTGCTGTAGGCAGGAGGGAGGAGGCACTCTCACATCAATCTGGTTCGCATTTCACGGCTTGGAGACTCAGGTTCTTCCCTGAAGTGAAACCCTGAAGCCAAGTTAAAAGGCTGGCTTCATTTCCGCCTATGTCTTGGCAAGTAATGCTCTGGCCTTGAACCGCCTCCTGTCTCTGCACTTGTCACCATTTACTCCCTCCGCCCCCACCCCCACCTCTCCGCCTCCAGGGGCAATTTAATCTCTGGGTGTCCAGTTCCCTGACATGCTCCAGGAAGGAGGTCAGTACGGTGAATTGCAGCATTAGCATAAATTATTGACCCAGCGCCGTGGCGGCCACTGAAGGACATTGTGCGTAACTCACACCGGGGCCCCCAGCCTCAGATCGCTGGTAAGTTCAGGTTGTGCAGAGAAGGCAGAAGAAACCTGCCAAGTGTAGGATGTTGGCTGACCCCGTTCCCGCCTCAGACATCCCTCCAGCTGGCTGTCTGCAGATCTCGGATGAGCCTCCCACAGGTGACAGAACAGTTTTCAGAGGATTCAATTTGGGCGTGATTTCCCTAACATGGTTCTCTCTTCCCCACCTCAAGCAGGTATCGGGTCTTGTTGTGACACCTGGTCTCAGGGATATATTTGCAGGGCAGGAAACAGAAGCAGACCACGAGTCAAAGGCTGTTCTGGTGTTTGTAGGAGGCCAGAACGGGGCTGCAAACTCAAATGCCCACAGGGGCCAAGGAGGGGAGTGAGGGGCCCCACGTAAGTTGATGTAGAAACAACGAGAGGCCCCACGTGCCTCGGTGAGGGCGGCACTCCGTGCTCAGCTCCAGGCCGCGGTCACCTCTCCTTGTGTGCTAAGTCACTCAGCCGTGTCCGACTCTGCGGCCTTTTAGACTGTCGCCCACCAGGCTCCTCAGTTTTCCAGGCAAGAACACTGGAGTGGGTTATCATTTCCTTCTCCAGGAGATCTTTCTGACTCAGGGACTGAACCTGCAATTTTCTCAGAGATACTAGACATCTAGGGACTTCCCCGGTGGCTCCGTGGGTAAAGAAGCCACCTGCAATGCAGGGACACAGGAGGTGTGGGTGCCGTCCCTGGGTCAGGAAGATCCCCTGGAGGAGGAAGTGGCGGCCTGTTCCAGTAGGGGTGCGTCAGTCACTCAGTCATCTCCGATTCTTTGCGACCCCATGGACTGTAGCCCGCCAGGCTTCTCTGTCCATGGGATTCTCCAGGCAAGAATACTGGAGTGGGTTGCCATCCCCTTCTCCAGAGGCTCTTCCTGACCCAGGGATGGAACCCTGATCTCCTTCATCGCAGGTGGATTCTTAACCGTTTGAGCTACAGAGAAGTCCGACTGTTCCAGTATTCTCACCTGAAAAATCCCATGGACAGAGGCCTGGTGGGCTACAGTCGATGGGGTTGCAAAGAGTCAGACACGACCGAGCGACTAAGCGGGCATCGGACATCTGGATTTTTATACAAAATATTCCACTTTTTAAATCTTGGAAGCTAAGTTATTCACAGAAAAGTCAAAATCATGGAGACAGTAAAAAGGTCAGTGGTTAGCCAGGGGTTGGAGGGAGAGAGGGATGGAGCAGAGGGGTTTTCTAGGGCAGTGACATGATTCGGCATGATTCAGTAATGGTGACTACATGTCACTATACATTTGTCAAAAGCCACAGGACGCACAACGCAGAGTGAACTCTGGTGGAAGCTATGGATTTTAGGTAGTAATAATGTACCAGTATGGGCCACACTAACACAAGATGTTGATTTCCAGGGGAACTGGGCAGAGGGGTGTGGGGGTGTGGTGGAAGGGTGTATAGAAACTGTTTGTACTTCTGTAAGTTTAAAACTGCTCCCTCCCCCAGAGACTTTCCTGGGGGGTTCAGTGGCTGGGACTCCATGTTCCCAGGTGCAGGGGGCCCAGGTTCTACCTCTGGTCAGGGAACTTGATCCCACCTGCCCTTGCTAAGGATCCCACATGCCACAACTAAGACCTGGCACAGCCAAATAAATAAAAATGTTCCCCAAATAAAGCCTATTAATTAAACAAACAAATATAGGAAGCCAGAGTGAAACATCTGGGAGCCTTGTTCAATCTTAGAACTGTTTATTAGCAAACCCGGTTGAAAGCTCATTGATGGGCCTGCAGGGGGGTCTTGGAGAGGAGGTTGGGGGAGTGGAAACAATTTTTCTGTGACAGGGAACCAGACCAGAAGTGGAAAACAGGTCCTGGCAGAGGCCCAAGGGGAGAGGGTGGAAATACTGACCTAGGCACAGATCGCTAGCTTGGCCCAGAAGCAGCAGTTTGCAGACTTGGAGGAGACAGACAGGATCGATGAATGGATTTTGATGGTGGCTAGGTGGACCCAGTGATGATGAAAATTAAGTCTCCTGCAACCCAGTAGAGGCTCCAAGTCTAATCTGAATTCACTCAAAGAGATATAAGAAAGTGGATGCTTCCGGTGCACCTGAATGTGTGGCCTTAAATAGATTCCTTGATACCCACCGCCCACAGCTGCCCGCTTCAAAGGAATTCAGCAATCTGTCGAACCAGATTCTTAAATGCACTGGCTCCTCAAATAGACAGACAGGGCTGGATTTCAACCCATTCTTAGAAAGGCTCTGCTCAAATCCACCCAAAACTCATCCACTGATCCCTCTGCTACTGAGTCCAGCTTACGGGAAAACTAACATCTGGGAAGGCCATTTCACAAGTGTCCTTTTAGACGGCTTTAACAGCTACCATTCATAGGTGCTGAGCTGTCCCGATGGGCTAACCTGCGAATAACACGTCGTTCGAGGACAAAGCATCTCTGAGAGGCTGAGTGGCGCCTCCGAGGCTACCTGGGCGACCAGGGCACAGTCGGGTGTGCACCCAGCACCTCCACCTCCTCTTTGGGGTGCACTGAATCAACCGCCTTCATTTTCTCTCCATCTGACGGTCTATTTCCACAATGCAAAGCTGATGAACGATTTTATTTTTTGTTCACGTGGGACCGTTAAGAGTTTTGGCAAGCATTTAGGAAGCATCTTAAAAATAGTTTCAAAAATATTACATTTGAACAATATTTGAACGGCACAGATGGCTTGCTGATGCAGAATGATGGGGAAGGGAGTACTGCATCGGGGAGGGTGCTCAGTGTCGATTTCAAAGAGCCTAACATGCCTCCTCGTACACGGGGTCAACAACAGTTCCCTACAGCCCCTGAATGGCCCAGGAAAGGCACGGGCTTTTATCATCTACATCTTCCCCAGACAATAAGCATGGGAGGCAGAATGGGAGCAGTAAGAACAGTTGTACCTAACCATCCCAAACTCCCTGACCAGCCCTTCCCTCGGCAATCCTAAATTCGTTTTATATGTCTGTGAGTCTCTTTCTGTTTTGTAAGTTCATTTGTATCGTTTCTATTTAGACACACTGCTATATTTAAAGTGGATAACCAACAAGGATCTATTGTATAGCATGTGGAACTCGTAATGTTATGTGGCAGCCTGGGTGGGAGGCAGGGTTTGGGGGAGAATGTATACATGTATATGTATGGCTGAGTCCCTTCTGTTCCCCTGAAACTCTCATAACGTTGTTAATCAGCTAGACTCCAATAAAAAACAAAAAGATTAAAAAAAAAAAAAAACCGTTGTTGTTGCTGATATTTATGGAGCACTGCGGAACTTTGAAGCTGACTCATTGGAAAAGACTCTGATGCTGGGAGGGACTGGGGGCAGGAGGAGAAGGGGACGACCGAGGATGAGATGGCTGGATGGCATCACTGACTCGATGGACATGAGTTTGGGTAGACTCCAGGAGTTGGTGCTGGACAGGGAGGCCTGGTGTGCTGCAATCATGGGGTCACCAAGAGTCGGACACAACTGAGCGACTGAACTGAACTGAACTGAACTAAGTGTGAGGCACTGGGCTGTGCTTTTTGCATAGATTGCTGTTATTCAGCCCCTAAGTGATGTCCAGCTCTTGTGACCCAATGAATTGGAGCCCCCTGGGCTCCTCTGTCCATGGGGTTTCTCAGGCAAGGATCCTGGAGTGGATTGCTGTTTCCTTCTCCAGGGGATTTCCTGACCCAGGGATTGAACCTGCATCTCCTGCAACCCCTGCACTGGCAGGTGGGTTCCTTACCACTGAGACACCTGTCTCTCTCTAAGGTTGAGACACCTTTCAAATTTATGATTCAGTTCCACTCTTATCCCCATTGTATGGATGAGAATGCTAAGGCTCAGACAGCTGAAGTACCTTGCTCAAGGTCACGTAGCTCCTCCTAAGCAGTGGCTCTAGGATTTACCCAGGTCTGTATACTCACCACTCAATTATGAGGGTTTCCAGCCCTATGAGGGGCCTTTCAGTGTATGTTGACTTCTTGGCATTATCTCACACATCATGCTGACTTTTCTTCTATCAGTCAATTAGTCTTCAGCAACCAGATAATATACTGAGTCCTTATTCTAGGCCTGGTGAGATGGCTCCAAGACCAAATAAAGCAATCTCCCCACTAACAGCCACAACCTATGTGTGCATACGGTGCCAGGTGAGGTCCAGGAAGAATGAGTCATGCAGGCCCTGGGCTTGGATGGAGTCCTCTGATGCCTCCAGTTGTACCGCATACTCTAGGCATCCCTGACAAAACTAGCCTGTCTCATCTTCCAGTGTTTGATCATTAACATACAGTGGGCTAAGAGCAAAACCACATCATGTCTGAGCGAGAGGGAACCTTAGGGATGATCCCCATCCCAACGATGCCTAATAACAGACTGTGAAGGGTTATTACATGGAGAGTGGGGAGCAACAGCTCCCCTTTCCACCAAAAATAGAATAAGAAGGAATGAATAGAATCCACAACAGGTGGGACTGAGGCAAAGCTTTAGGAATAACCTGAAAAGGTGGAGGGCATCGGATCACAAGAGATGGTGTCAGTTCCAAGGGGAAAGGTGCAGAGTCAGGCATGTAGCAGGACCTCGATATGCATTTGATGAAGAATGAATGAATGAAACCAAGCAAGACAACCTCTTGGGGTCTGCAGACCAGACTGAGACAGAAGCCTTTCCAGAATATACCACCACTCCACATTTTCCACATCACGCATGTGGTCTGCGCTGGGGAAAATAATGTATGTGAAAGGGCTTTGGAGCACAGATGGAAAGCATTATTGTTTTGCGTTTGTTTTCCTGTTTCTTTCCAAGGGCTCCTGCAGCCTTCGCCTCAGGCTCGGGTGTCCACCAGACTGTAGGATCCTCCAGCGCTGGGACTGTGTCGCCTCCCTCCTACACCCTTGGTACCCAGGTCAAGAGGAAGTCACACAAGAAATACTCGACTGCCTGAGCCTCGAAGTCGGAACAGAGGAAGGAAAACAGATGATGACCACAGAAAAGCAGCCGCTGGGCAGAGCAGAAGGAAGCATTGAGCCCTGGGGTTGGGTGGCTGAGAAACCTCACTGGGGAAATGCTGACTTTGAAGCCACAAGCCTTACACCAGGGTTAGAATAACCAGTTTTGCCAAAAGCAACAAGAAGGATTAGGGAGGTCACTGTGTAAAAGTACCAGAAAAAATGAAGGAACAAGCAGAAATGGAAAGTTAGATCCCTCTGGGCCAGAAGCAGTAGCCAAGAGGTTCTTCCAGGAGGTGAAGGGCTGGTTTTATTTCTTGCATGACTTAACAAATTATAAATATCCCCAAGAAGCTGAGCTGTGCCTAGAGTGCTCATCTTCCTTGAGGGAAGGCATCTCTGGTAGGGAAGGAAAGACCTTTGAGGAGACAAGCATGATCGGGGAAGAAGAGAATTGGGACAGAAAAAGATGCCAGCCCTAACCTTTATATTTTCCTTTTGGTGACCTAGCTGACTCCTTATCTCTTCAAATAGCATCCCATCCTAGGTCTATCAGAATTCAGCCCCTGCTGGGGGCTCCAGGAGAGACTCTGGTGCAGAAAGATTAACTGGTTAACCAGAATACAACTTTTACATCATTATAGATGCAGGGTGATCTCCCTAATGTATCGAGTTTGAAAGAAAGCAGATTATAAGAAATATCCAAGTATTGCAGTAAAAACGCTCTTATGAAATCGAAATGTGTCACTGAAAGTTCACAAAAATGTTTAACAGTAATTTCAGGTGAGCATTAGCATCTTAAGGTATTTCTCATTTTGAATAACGATCTGCATTGAAAAGGTAACTCTCTGTATGACTGAGACAGGGGAAGGGGGCACTATTTTAACTAAACAAAGCAGCGGACCTGGTGCCCTGACTCTGAACACAGAGAGTGCAGCCCTTCAAAAGCTACAGTGCCAGATGTCCTGAGATCCGGGATGTTCAGCTCAATTCCAACGAGACAGAGCTGGAACGGGGCTGGAACAGAGCAGTGTGCAGCTTCCCTGATGTAACACCTGTCAACTGAACAAAGACAAAGCCCTGTCCTTGCCTGAGCGTGCTCTCCACTCAGGGATCTAGTTTCTTTCGCACACAGGTTCACCACTGGCTTCACGCCCTTGACCTGATTCTACCTCCTTTTCTGTAGACTTTGGTTACGAAGAAGATGGGGATGCCCATGTACCAGGCATCTTGCCTTGCACTCAGGTCCTCACTCTCCTCAAATACAACCAGGTTGGCCATCTGTGGGGTACCACTTGAAGGTGACATCCTACTCAACACCGAGGCCCTGTCCCTCCTTCTGGGGGATGTTATTTATTGTTTTTGTAAGGGTCCTAGAGGTGTGCCTAATTATGACCCTGTCTCCAACCATCACCTCTCCCCACTCCTCCAAACAGCCTGAAAAGCTAGTAAGTAGCACCATACACACACACACACACACACACACACACACTTTAATGGAGGGGATTTTGAATTCCCAGGCATGGGGGTGGGAACATACCTCCCCTCTGAGAAGCTTCCTAGAACCCTTTTGTCATGGGCACAGTGAAGACCCCCCAAAGATGTCCATGTCCTAATCGCTGGAGCCTATGACTCTGTCACTCTGCACGCAAAAGACACTTGGCAGCTAAGGGTCGCGAGAGGGGGATTATCCAGCGGGCACAACACCATCGCATGGGTCTTTAGTAGAGGGAGGCAAGAGGTCAGCGGTCAGACAAGGAAATGCAACATCAGAAGTTGAGACCAGAGTGATATGGTTGCTGACTTTGCCAACAGAAAGGGGTCATGAGCCAAGGAATGTGGGCAACCTCTAGAAGCTGGAAAAGGCAAGGAGACAATTTCTTCTAGCACCCCCAGAAGGAACACAGCCCTGCCCATATCTTGATTTTATCCTAAGAAGACCCATTTTGGACATCTGAGCTTCAGAACCGTAAGAGAATAAATGTGCGCTGTTTTAAGCCATTGAGTTGGTGTTGTTACAGCAGCAACAGGAAGCACACACACCCTTTATCATCTCTAAGGGGCCGATCACATACTCTGAGGACACACAGAGGGACCCTCCACTCTCCCTTCCAGTGCCCCTGCCTCCCCTCCTGCGAAAACAATGAGAATACCTTCAGCCTGTCGCTACAGCTGTGTGTTAGCATCACCTGTTAGCTGGCTAGGGAAAACCTTCCAGAATCCGGGAGGCTGGTGGCATCACTTGTCGTTCATTTGCCCCCACGTCGGCTCCTCCCCTTCTCCACCCCACCCTCTGCCTTAGTTAGGGTGGTCTTCACGGACCACACCCACAGGCTTTCTGACTCCCACTTGAGTTTGGCCAATGTGAGGGCGGGCGAGGAGAAAGCGGGTATAAAATGGGCAGGGCATTCCTTCCCCCAATCCCTCTCTCTCTGTGGAGTCACCAGGGTTGGCTGAGCCCCTCCACCAAAGACCCGATCCCTCTCCACACACTGCTCTGGGCTTCTGCTGCCTCTCTCGCGCTTTGCCTTTTCAGGACTAGAGGTGGGAACAGCTCCCCTCGTGCACTAACCCTGGGGTGCGGCGCCCTCCGCTTGCTGCTACTCCGTCCATTGGATTTTCCAGGCAAGAGTACTGGGGTGGGGTGCCATTGCCTTCCCCGCACAGGCAAAGCACCTGGCCCATAAACCTATGTGCAAAAGAGATACCATATCCCTGGGTGGAGATAAATATGGACATCCAGGGATAAATATGCATCATAAACAGCATAAGTGAAAGGAGACCCCCGCTGCCACATTGCCGAAAGTCCTCAGAAGTTGGGAACTGCTCTCCTCCAGAGAAGTGTTGCTTTTATCATTAACAAAGCTCTTCTAGAAACTCCAACTTGGGGACCCTGAATTTGAACCACTTAGTCCCAGAAAAGCAGAGTGACTTCTGAGCATGAAGTGTGTCCACAAGGACATTGAAGGAGCTACCTTTGCCATATGGTGTACACCCAGAAATTTTAAGGTTATTTCCAGTAACCCAAGGCTCCAAAACCTACCCTCTGCCCCACCTCACTTATCCCTCAGGGACCTGATCCTCCCTGGATCCCAGACACCACTTTCTTACCTTCTCCCAGGCATGCTGTCCTTTCAAACCCTCATGTCATCCTGTCCACCCCAGGGAACTGCAGGTCTGCTAGACCAGTCTCAATCCCTCCAACTGGGGTCTCCTGCATTGCAGGTGGATTCTTTACCAACTGAAGCCCCAGTCCCTTTCCAGGGACTTTCAAATCTGGTACCCTACCCATTCATTCACTTATTGGTTTGCAAATGTTTGTTGAGTAGCTGTGAGTGACCCAGAGCCTCTATAACAAGAGAAAACTGAGGTTCGAGGACATTAGTTGACTTACACATTGTCACACTACTAGTCAGACATGGTGCCCTGACTTTGAACACAGAGAGTGCAGCCCTTAAAATACTGCAGTGCCAGATGTCCTGAGAGCCTGGATGCTCAGCTCAAATCCAACAAGACAGAGCTGGCGCATGGCTGGAACAGGGCAGGCATAGGGCCGTGTGCAGCTTCCCTGACTTAACTGTAACACCTGTCAACTAAACAAAGATGAAGGCTTGTCCTTTTCCTGGGTGAGCTCTCCACCCGGGGATCTAATGTCTCTTTTGCACATAGGTTCATATAGGCAGAACATAACCTGTTATCTGGCCTCCTCACCAGTGGTTTTTCCACGTCACATCCCACAATCCCCAGCCAGAAGGGAGGGGTACGAGGATTGGGGCAGCACTTTTCCAGCTCCTCGGCTCAGCTCCAGATTACATTTCCAGGCGCGCAACCCCACTCCTTATTTCTCTCTTGGATTCCCTCTCCGGACTTCCCTAACCTCTTCTAGGGCTGTCATCCCTGTTCCTGGACCTTCTGACCCCCACACCCAACTTCTTTCCCCCTCCCAGATCCTCATTTTCCCCGCCCAGAAGCCCAACACAATTGAAAACACGTGAGGTCCCCATCCGAGGTTCTCCTCCACACCCGGGACCTCACCATCTCAGCCGCACGCCCCAACTCGGCGCCTCCACCGCGTCTGCAGCCCACAACACCACTTCCGCGCCGGGTGTTGACGCGTTACCATAGTAACCAAGAACGCGCGCTCCTCGGTCCAGGCCCCGCCCCCGGCCCGGCCCGGCCCCGCCTCTCTGCTCCAGTTTGGCGGAGGGGCGAGCGCAGTGGCCTCAGGAACCCGAACCTGTGCCTGTGTCCATTCCCGCCGGCGCTGAAGCAGGGAACCGTTTCTCTGAAAGAATGACCGTTTCTGTAGCTCCCCGCCCTTCACTTTGCTTTGACTGAACTCTTAGGTCAAGATCCAAATTGTCAAGGGCCTAGCATGGGTTCGGGTCTAACTGCTGCCAGCCCCTCCAGGAGCCAGGCCCAGGTTCACGATTTCCCCACTACTCATTTAGGTTACCATGGTTACTGTTGCCCCAGTGTGCGGAGCCAAGCCAAACCCTGATGAGAATTTAGACTGCAGAGAAGCAAGCAGGATCCCCCGACACAACTTTCAAAACAGCAGAGTCTGGTTTGACCAAAGAAAGGACTTCCAGCAGTGAGGATATGTATGTAGTTTAAGGAGCAGTTCCTTAAAATGTTGACTTCAGAATTACCTGGGAAAGTTCATTCAAAATAAAATGTAGATTCTACCAGACTATCTGAAATCGAAATCTATGGACCTGGCTCTAGGGAACCCGCCTTTTAACCCTTCCCGGTTTGTACGTACTGTTTTGGAAAGCTTTTTGGGAGTTTTACGATTTTCGAAGTTTGGTTTGGCACCTCTGCCTCCCAATCTGCCTGCAATGCAGGAGACCTCTGTTCCTTTCCTGGGTCGGGAAGATTCCCTGGAGAAGGAAACGGCAACCCACTCCAGTATTCTTGCCTAGAGAATCCCATGGACAGAGGAGCCTGNTGGCACCTCTGCCTCCCAATCTGCCTGCAATGCAGGAGACCTCTGTTCCTTTCCTGGGTCGGGAAGATTCCCTGGAGAAGGAAACGGCAACCCACTCCAGTATTCTTGCCTAGAGAATCCCATGGACAGAGGAGCCTGGCAGGCTACAGTGCATAGGGTCACAAGAGTCGGACAGGATTTAGTGACTAAACCCTACCCCCTCCCAACCTTCAAGGAGAGAATTGAGCTGGTCCCCCCAGCCATACCTGCTCCAAGCCTCAAGAAAACCTTTCCACCCGACCAAGTACTGATACACTGAACTCCTGGACCAAAAAGAAGCGGTGACCGCAGTCTTATGAGCCTCTTCCCCACCCCTAGACATCTCTCCACAGCCCACCTTTCCAGAGTTTACTCCACCCTGACTTGTGTTGCAGAGCCAGTCACTGCCTCCTGTGACACGCTCCGGGCTGAAGGATTGGCCGCGGAGTTAGGATTGCAGAGGGCTGTTTACAAGCTTCAAGGGAGTGGGGGAAGGGAAGCCAGGTCACCCCCAGCTGTTTTTAAAAGGACTCAACTCTGGCAAGCTTCACATTCCTTCCCCAGATTTCCCAGCCTTAGCTCCTTTGGGATCCTCTGGACAAATTGAGGGAGTGGGGCAGACTGAAAGTGTTGGAGGTGAGATCAGAGGGAGGGGGAGGCAAGAGTAGCTATCCTCCCAGGGACAATCCTCCCAGCTCGAGGGGTGGTGGGGGAAGGGTTTGGGCTTTCCTGCTGCAGGCACCCTTCCTTCCCCAGGCTCTTCCCTGAAGCCCAGAGAGGAAGGAAGATGAAGTAAGCAGTCCCCTGAGGACTGGATACTTCCTCTACATTTTCCACCCAGTTCTCACAGCCACATCTATATGGTGGTAGTTATTATCCCCATCACCAAAGAGGAGACTAAGGCCAAGTGAGTTAACTGTCCGAACTCAAAAGTTCTCAACCCAGGCTGCCTCTCTGAGGAAAAGGTGTGAGGCTGACTCAGGAAGAAGGGGGACGAAGGAATGCAGGGTAAAGGAATTGCCTCCCAGGCTTTTGTCCCTGGTGGCTCAGACAGTAAAGAATCTACCTGCAATGCAGGACATGCCGGTTGGATCCCTGGGTCAGGAAGATCCCCTGGAGGAGAAATGGCAACTCACTCCAGTATTCTTACCTGGAGAATCCCATGGATAGAGGAGCCTGGTGGGCTACAGTCCATGGGGTCACAAAGAGTCGGACATGACTGAAGCAACTTAGCATGAACACAGCTTCAAAAGAAAGTTGAGGGAATTCCCTGGTATTCCAGTGATTAAGACTTGGAGTTTCCACTGAAGGGGCATGGGTTCGATTACTGGTCTGGAAACTAAGATCCTGCATGCCACACAGCCCAGTCCAAAAAAAAAATTGCTTGAACAATGGACAGAGGATCTGAATCAATGTTTTTCCAGAGAAAACATACAACAGCCAACAGGTACATGAAAAGATGCTCACTATCACTATCAGGAAAATGCAAATCAAAACCACAATGAGATATCACCTCACACATGTTAGAATGGCTATTATCAAAAAGACAAGAGCTAATAAAGCAATTATCCTTCAATAAAAAATTAATTAAGAAAAGAAGACAAGAGACAATAAGTGTTGCTGGACATGTAGAGAAAAGGGAATTCTTGTTCACCGTTGTGGGAAAGGAAATTGGTACAGCCTCTTTGGAAAACAGTATAGAGGTTCCTCAAATAATGGAACTACCATATGATTCAACAATTCCACTTATGAGTATTTATCCAAAGGAAATGAAAACACTACTTAAAAGGATAGATAAACCCCATGTTCACTACAGCAATAGCCAAGACACGGAAGGAACCTAAATATCCATCAATGTATAAAGAGAATATGGTGTGTGTATATATACAATGGAATAGTTTTCAATTATTTTTTAAAGACTGAAATCTTGCTATTTGCAACAACATGGGTCATCCTTGAGGGCATCATGCTAAGTGAAATAAGTCAAATAGAGAAAAACAAATACAATATGGTATCACTTATATGTGGAATCTAAAAAAGAGAGAACTCATAGGTACAGAGAACAGACTGGTGACTGCCAGAGGCAGAATAGGGGGTAAAAAAATACAGACTTCCAGTTATAAGTCCTGAGACTTCTCCGGCTGTCCAGTGGTCAAGACTCCACATTTCCGCTGCAGGGGGCAGGGGTTCCATCCCTGATTGGGGAACTAAGATCCCATTCACCATGCAGCATAGCCAAAAAAATAATAAAAGTCCTGGGGATGTAATGCACAGCATGGTGTCTATCGTTAGTAACATTGTAGTGTATATTTGAAAGTTGCAGTATACCTGTGGCAGATTCATGTTGATGTATGGCAAAACCAATACAATATTGTAAAGTAATTAACCTCNCAGCATGTCTGCTCAACCTGGCCACGGCGAGCCACAATGGGCTTCGGGCCTGACTTCCGAGAGGGGGCTGTCTGCATTGCTTTTGGGTCCAGGGTCAGGACGGGATGCACAGAGAGCCTGCCAAAGGGAAGGCCAAAGCGAGGACCGGGATCCATTCCCAAGCACGCACTGTGGCATCCGGAGTCCACCCATCTCTCTCTGCAGCACCTCCTCCCTCTGCTGCTTCTGATCTGCAGCTGGAAAAATGCACGATGCACCTCTGCAACAAGCCATCTCCCCGAGCTGAGCTCCCCCTGGCCCACAAATAGTCTCGACCCCCTTCCTTTGCTCAGTCAATTCCCACCCATCCTTCTCTTCTCCATCTTCACACCTCTTCCTTGGAGAGCCCCTCTTGACCCCCTGAAATAAGCTGAGTCTCCTTCCTGTAGTTTCCCAAAATGTGCCAGTCATTCCCCTTGGATAAGCTCATGACACATCCCTGAAATTATTTATTTAAAATGGAGGGGAAGGAGAGCAGAGTGGTTAAGAGAAACAGCCTTCTGCATCAGACAGAGGCAGTGGGGCCAGGGAGATGAGGTTAAGCAGGAAGAGGTTTTCCGTGGCTAGGGGGCTTTGTGAAATTTACAGAATCTCCTTGCAGGACACTTCGAAATGCAGCCTTGAAAATTAACATGTCAGTGGGAACCCTTTGATCATTTCTCCTTTGCAGACTAGAGGGAAAGGTTAAAGCACTTTGGGGTGAAGCCATTACTAACAGGGGAAAGGGGAGTCAGCCTCAGATTCCCGAGGAAGACAGCTCTGTTCCATTTCTGGCTGTGTGACTCTGGGCAACTCACTCCACCTCTCTGATCCTCACAGTCTCCACCTGTAAAAACGGGATGACAGTAGTAATCTCATGATGTTGTCAGAGGCTTTAACGAGGCGATCCATCCAAGGCACAGAACCTGGCATGTAACCACCGCTCAATAAATAGTTGCTATTATATGACAGTATCTGACACCTGAAAAGACCCTGAACTTGGTTTCTAAAGATCTGGGTTCAAGCTTGATTCCACCACTCATTTCCTACGTGTTTTTTTTTTTTTCCCCCACATCACTTAACCGCTCTGACCCTCCTCTGTCATATGATGAAAGGACTATGAAGAGGACTGCAATCACCACCATAATAAATACAAAGGTAGTTCTATTTATTGATCCAATCACTTTACCGTCTCCCAAGCCCTTCACAGTTTTCCAAGCCCGTCCCCGACCCTATCATCTCACGCTCATTCATTCAACAAACATTCAGTGAGCACCACTATGAGTGAGCCAAGCTTCACATTCTAGGTGCCGGGGAAACGACGGTCAAGGACACAAAAATCTCAGTCCTCACGGAACGTATATTCTTGTCCGATAAGTCTCGACAGGGGCGATGTTGCCCCCTTGCCCTGCCAGGGACATTGGTCAAAGTCTGGAGAGGTGTTTTTTTAGGTTGTCACCTCCCAGGAAGGGGGGTACTACTGGCATCTAGTGGGTGGAGAGGCCAGAGATGCTGGTAAAACATCCCAGAATGCCCAGGACAGCTCCCAGCAACAATTACGTGGTTCAAAATGTCAACAGCTTCGAGGTTGAGGAAACCTTGTTGTTGAGGGTAGAAGCAGAGAGTAAACAAAATAAACATGCCAATCACATATTAGATTAGAAGGTGATAAGAGCTGTGGAGGAAAAGGGTGTGGGATGCCAGAAACCGGGTGACGGTGGCGAGGAAGGGCTGGATTTACTCAGAGTCGCTTGTGGGGCAGCCAAAGAAGCGCGGGAGTCAAAGATGCCTCTGAGGCTCTTGGCCTGAGCATGTGGAAGCTTCAGTGAAGAGCCCTGCCCAACAGCCTCTTTTCAGCCATTCTTAGCCCTTTCCCACCCCCCTCCTCCACTGGCAATTCCTCCTCCACGCTTTATACAGCAGCCCAGGCAATCTTTCAATAGAAATTTGGAGCTTTCACGTCCCCTCTCCCTTCCCTTCCCACCCAGGTTTCCCAAATGCCAGGTGAGTGCCCCCCTAACTCAAAAGGTCATCCATGACTACCCCTCCCTTGGTCCTCTCCCCAACCCTACTCTTCTCTACCACCAGCCACAGTTCACCTGATTCACCTCTGAAAACAAGCCTCTAGCTCTCTTTCCCATCAGGAATACTGTCTTTCTCCCTCACCCACTCTCCAACTCTGCCTGGCCCTACTTACTCCTCCTGAAGGGCTCGGTTCCACCTCCTGCAGGAAGCCTTCCTGGAAGCACTCCACTGGGATGAAAGACCTCCGTTGGAGCCCACGCCTCCTGATGCACTAGTTTGTAATTGCCTACCTCCTCCACTGGACTAAGAGCTCTACGAGGTTGGTCATCAGAAGCATCCTGCTCACCATGGGCCAACCGTCCAGGTTTGCGGGGCACTGAGGGGTTCCCGGGACACTTAGACAGAAAGTGTTTAAACTGGGAAAATCCCTGGCAAACCAAAACCAGCTAGTCACTCTCATCATATCCCTGATGCTTAGCAGAGTCCAGCAAAAGGTACGTGCAATTCATGTTTGTAGAATGAATGGTAAGTAGGAGATTTATGAATATTTCCTAAAGAATGGATGAAGCTCATCGTCAAAGGAGTTAATAACCCAAAACCATCAGCCAGGCTTCTAGAAGCATCTGGAAGACCTGATACATCCCGTGTTGAGCTCTAAAAGGGAAAGTCACTCAGTCATGTCTAACTCTTTACGACTACATGGACTGCAGCCCACTCAGACTCCTCTGTCCGTGGAATTTTCCAGACAAGAGAACTGGAGTGGGTTGCCATTCCCTTCTCTAGGGCATCTTCCCAACCCAGAGATTGAACCGGAGTCTCCTGCAGTGCAGGTGGGATCTTGACCATCTCAGCCACCAGGGGAGCCCTCTCAAGCTCCAAGGACAAACACAAACCACGGTATTTCTGCTCTCTAGCTAAGGTTCAGGTTCAAGAGCAGGGCCCAGGAGGTCAGGATGGCCGGAAAAGATCTGGGGCAGTAAGTCTGCTGACTCAGTTCTCCTGGACAGGGGGCCAGCCCCTCCCCAGGGCCAGGCACTCAGCTGCCCCACCTCGGAGCCCCGGTCCTCATTCTGATCCCTGCCCCAGCCGTGTTATCTGACCCTCCATCCAGGACAGCTGATGCCCTGTCTTTCGGCAGCTTGCAAAACTAGAAACTTGAAAATGCTTCTCAGGTTTTGTTTTTCTCTTTCTTTCTTTCTTTTTTTTTTTTCTTCTTCTGGGGCCATCAACCCTCACCCCATGCTTATCAAGGTCTGAGAAAAAGGGGATAATTGTGTTCTCTGGCCAGGTGGCCTCCATGCCAAAACAGAAAGCTACTGGGTTGTTTTTACACATGTAAATTTGGAGTCCTGGGGGCTTATAGGATAGAGAGGCACACCCCATGCCACAGAAAGTAGAGAAACCTTTGCTTAAACAGGATGAGAGAGATGTTCTCTGTGCATAAACCAAGCCAGTGTGGTCTAGGTGGCATTTCCCCCAGAGAAGTAATTATCTGCGGTGGGTATAGGGGTCTTTCCACGAGACCCATGACCCACAGACAAAAGAAAACACAAAACAAAGATGTACAATTTGATGCGTTATCGCAAAGTGAACACACACCCATGTAACCACCTTCCAGGGCCAGAAACGAAAGCTAGCTCCCCAAAGCCCCCTCTGTGCTCCTTTCTAATCACCCCTCCCTCCTTCCTCACCCAAGGTTGTGACCGTCCTGACGATTTCTTCCTTGCTTTTCTTTATATTTTCACCTAAGCATGCATGCATTCCTAAACTCTATAGCTTAGTTTCTATTTTGAGCTTTGTGTAATTCATATTGTATAGTATATGCCCTTTTGGGCTTCCCAGGTGGTGCAAGTAGTAAAGAATCTGCCTGCCAATGCAGGAGACGTAAAAGAAGTGAGTTTGATCCCTGGGTTGGGAAGATTCCCTGGAGGAGGGCATGGCAACCCACTCCAGTGTTCTTGCCTGGTAAATCCCATGGACAGAGGAGCCTGGTGGGCTACAGTTCATAGGGATCAGAAACAGCTGGACACAACTGAGTGACTTAGCAGGCATGCACGCACATCTGCCCTTTTGTGTCTGGATTTTTTTTGCTAGGCATTATTTGTGGCATGAAGCTGTAGCCAGTCCATTTTCACTGCTGTGTACTATTCCATGTTATGATGGGATCTCATTTTATTTATCTATTCTACCATAATGGACACTTGGGTAGTTTCTGGCTTCTCATGCTTACGACTACTACATGTATAAAAAGAACATATATCCTCATTTCTATTGAGTCCATAACCCAAAGTAGGATAGCAGATTAGAGGATGTATCATGCCATGTAAGTAAATGTCACACAGCAGTTTTTCAAAGCAGTTGTACTCGTTTATACTCCTACCAGCAGTATCTGAGGGTCCTAAGGGCCCTTTTTAAGTTTTGCTGTAAACATATGGCAGGCTTGGAGTGTGGGTGTGGGAAGAGATCTAACTGACTCCCTGAGCCCCCTCAAGTGGGCAGTTCTGGCAGAGCTGACACAGATTAGTTAAATCATTACACAGCACTGGACTCACAAACCCTGGAGGAAAGAGGTGGATCTGGGGAGGCACGCAGTGGAGGAGATCTGATCTGGTCCAGGGGGACTCCACAAGAGTTCTCAGAAAGCATGCTTCACCCAAGACCCGAAGGCGGAGTTGCAATTAACCAGGTAAAGAAGGTTGGAGGCAGAGAGGGGCCCATGCCGGGCAGATAGCACAGCATGTGCAAAGACCCTGAGGCTGGAAGGGAGCAACGTGAGTCTAAGGAGCTGAGGAAACAAAGGCCCAGAGAGGCCCAGAAAGTCTCCAGAGGTGACGCAGCAAGTTAGCAGCAGAGCTGGGTCTAGAGCCCATTGCTAAGGGGCCCTCGGTGCCCATGAGTTTCTGTGAATGCAGCTGGTTCCTGTAGAAGGTAGTGCCCCTCTCAAGAGCCAGGGCTGCCAGATGCAGGCATGCGAGAGCTCAAGTCTGAGCTCTGGCATCCCCTAGCTGTGTGACCTTGGGCAGATCCCTTCTCCTCTCAGGGCCTCAGTTTCCTCATTTGTAAATAAGGAGAATGATATAAGGCCACAAGCTTCAGGGCTGCTGTGAGCCAAAAAGGTCCATATAGTCAAAGCTATCATTTTTCCAGTAGTCATGTACGAATGTAAGAATTGGACCAGAAAGAAGGCTGAGTGCCAAAGAACTGATGCTTTCAGACTGTAGTGCTGGAGAAGACTCTTGAGAGTCCCTTGGACACAGCAAGGAGATCAAACCAGTCAATCCTAAAGGAAATCAACCCTGAATATTCATCGGAAGGACTGATGGTGCAGCGGAAGCTCCAATACTTTGGCCACATGATGCAAAGGAGCCGACTCATTGGAAAAGACTCTGATGCTGGGAAAGATGACAGGAGGAGAAGGGGGAGACCGAGGATGAGAGGGTTGGATGGCATCACCGATTTAACGGACATGAGTTTGAGTGAACTCCGGGAGACGGTGATGGACACGGAGGCCTGATGTGCTGCAGTCCATGGGGTCGCAAAGAGTGACACGACTGAGCGACTGAACAGCAAGCAATGCTTGGAAAGAGCCTTCTGCAGAGAGGGTGTTAAACACAGACAGGAAGCATGAGCGTGTCTCTCACTTCCCCAGGTCACTGGGGCTGGAGTTGCACAGGAGGAGCTGAGGTTGGTGAGTGCCTGCCCTGTGACCGTGACTGACACCTCCTTAGGAGGCGGGAGCTCTGAGGACCCCTCCCCCGCCCTGCCCCCCAGGTCACAGAAGAGAAAATCAAGGCTCAGAGAGGTGGAGTGATTTGCCCTCTGTCACACAGCAGGAAGTGGGATGGGAGAGCCAGGATCCAACCTTCCCTCACATGGAGGGATGGCAGCTGAATTACCTTTACAACCTCTGCAGAGAAAGTTTTATCCCAGGAAATCAATAGAGTGAAGCAGGAAATCAGAGAGAACATTAATAATCTCAGGCAGCAAAATGAACTGCTTCTAAGCGGCCGTTCGCACGAAAGCCATCCGCGGAGCCTGTTACAAACGGCGCAGCTCAGAATGAAAAGGAACTCCTGTGGGGACATCCAGGGGGACGCTGAAGGCAGGCGGCACACGACTAGATTCTGGAACAATGGGCTGGCGCGTCTTCCAAGGGCATCCCCAATACCAGCTCTCTGTGGTTCAGACAGAACAGGCTCCATGTCCCCCGCGTTGGGGAGACCTGGGTTTACAACAGAGGTCCAGCTGAGCCCACAGATATGCCTGTTTGCTCTGTCCTGTGTTTCGAAATTGCCTGAATTGGGTGACCAACATTTACAAGCAGGTAGAGGCTGTGCCTAACAACTTAAAGACCATTGAGAGACGCGGGGAGACAGCTGGGTGGAAATGGGTGCTTCCTCTAGCTGGGCCCCCGGTTTCTGGTTCATCACTGCCCCTCCTAGGGGGCCCACCTGCCCCCGGCAGCATCTGTCACCCCTCCCTGAGCCCTTTGAGCCATCACCAGCTTTTAGCCGGTGAAGCGATCCATGACATGTGGTTTGTTAGGGAGTGATGGCTTTTGGCAATCAAAACTGGAGGGGAATGGACAGGCCCAAGACTCCCAGGGGCCAGTGGGGTGCCGAGGCTGAGTCATCTGGTCATGGGCGTCTCCCATCACCCTCAGTACTCACAGAGCCCCTCCCTGGCCTATATTATTATCACATGTCAATAACAGCATAGAAATAGTAGGAATAGCATTTACTGTGTACGCTGCATGCTGGGCTCAGCGCTAAGCACCTTGCGTGATCAATATAATTTAATCTTCACCTCACAGCAACCCTCTGAGGTGACAACGGTAGAAAAGTCATTTTAGTGTGACCAGCATTTACTTCCTTTGCTCAGGTTAACTGGGTCCTGATTATCCTTTGGGGACCCATCCCGCTTCTGCTATTGGGCTTTGTGATTCAGGAAACCACAAGAGCTGATTCACAGCCTCCCCACCCAAGGAGGGTCCAAGGTGGCCATATGACCTCAATCTGACTGAACAGTATAGTCATTTTCTCTGCTTTCAGGAAACCTGCTGCTGCTGCTGCTGCTGCTGCTAAGTCACTTTCACTTTCAGGAACCCTACAAACTCTCAATTCCAGAACTAGTGGGAGGAGGGCTTGCGGCTGACACTATGTAATCATGGAGTTACTGGTAGGCATTTGTGCAGAGATGAACATAGCCAGATCCCACTGGAGAAGGAAAGCCCACCACCGAGGGAAAGGAGAGTCAAGAGATCAGGAGGGAAAAAAAAGAGACACACTGGGAGGGAGGGAGAGAGAGAAAGTGAGAGAATGACCTGTGATGCTATCAAACTCCTGGATCAAGCCAAACCTGAAGCTAGTTGCCAGTTACATGAACCTATACAGTCCTTATTTGCCTGAGAATAAGAGTGTAATGACATTTAAGTCGGAATTTCTGTCAGTTACAACCAGAAGGATCCAACGAATATAAATACTATCATTATTTCCATTTTACATATGAGTAGTGGGAAACTTGGAGAAGGCAATGGCACTCCACTCCAGTACTCTTGCCTGGAAAATCCCATGGATGGAGGAGCCTGGTAGGCTGCAGTCTATGGGGTCTCGAAGAGTCGGACACGACTGAGTGACTTCACTTTCACTTTTCACTTTCATGCTTTGGAGAAGAAAATGGCAACCCACTCCAGTGTTCTTGCCTGGAGAATCCCAGGGACAGGGGAGCCTGGTGGGCTACAGTCTAAGGGGTCCCAGAATCAGACACGACTGAAGCGACTTAGGATGCATGCACGCAGTTAGAAGCTAAGGGGATTGAAATAAATTACCTGAGGTCACACAGCTGTGAATTGGCAGCACTTGGATTCGAGCAACTTTTGCCCTGAACCTGAAGCTGTTAGGTCAGAACTCTCCGTCTTTTATCCGGAGAAGGCAGTGGCACCCCACTCCAGTACTCTTGCCTGGAAAATCCCATGGACGGAGGAGCCTGGTAGGCTGCAGTCTACGGGGTCGCTAGGAGTCAGACATGACTGAACAACTTCACTTTCACTTTTCCCTTTCATGCACTGGAGAAGGAAATGGCAACCCACTCCAGTGTTCTTGCCTGGAGAATCCCAGGGATGGGGGAGCCTGGTGGGCTGCTGTCTATGGGGTCGCACAGGGTCGGACACGACTGAAGCGACTTCGCAGCAGCAGCAGCTCAGTCTTATAGGGCTGTCTCTCTCTCTCTCTCTGGGCCAAGAGTTGGGAATTTTAGAAGCATCCTATGTTTGGAGCTGCTGGTACACTCTGGTGATTTGGGGGAGGCCAGGAAGGGCTGAGGAGAGGCTGCATCAAAATGAAACATATAATTATTATTTAAATCAGTTCAGATACAGAAGGAGAAAAGTCAGAGCTTTCTGCGGCAATTCCCCCCCATGCCGTTTTTAATTCTGTCTTAGCAGAACACAGCTGGGATTTGTTTTTCAAAAGGAAAAACTCCTTTAATTTAAAAAAAAAATTCTCTGATAAAAGCGAAAATAGCCCACAGGCCATCAGGTGACAATGGAAGGGAGACAGGGCATTTTAGCAACTTAAAGCAGATGAAAAAACGAATCTGTTGACTCTTTTTTGCCAAGCCTACCTCTCCCCAGAAAGCTGCGTGTTTTGCATAATGAATGGAATCCTGAAATCGCTGCAGCAGGCCCAGCTCCCTCTTTGTGGGCATTTCAACGGGCTCCCACTTCACGTGGGGGTGCAGTTCCTTCTTATTGCTCTGGCTGGGGTTTAATAGAATCATTTCACTCCCTGTACTTAAAATCTGTCCAAGGCCTCCCACTGCTGGAAGGATAGAGAGCAGAGCACTCATGGGGCTGGCGAGGCCCTGGGAAGGGTCCACTTGGCTGTGTGCCAGCTCTTTCCTAGTCTGGAAGTGCGTCCGCGTCTTTGCTTCACGCCGCTCTCCTCACCTCGGGGCCTTTGCACGTGCTGGCTCTGCTATCTTCCCAGCCTTTTCCGCCTGATCAATCCTCGTCATCCTTCAGAGCCGGGCCCTGGTTTTTTTCTCTCTCTCAGGGAAGTCTTCATTTCAGAGGCCCTAAATTCTGGCAGTTACTTCAAGTTGTAATTGTATGCAGGTTGGGGTATTGTTTTTCTCCTTCCTTTCTTCACAAGGTCTGGCATACAGTAGGTGCTCAATAAAAATCTGTTGAATAGACCAGTGGGTGAACCTTGATGGAAGGGAGTGCATGGTGCCAGCGTGCCATGGGTTACTCAACACCTCAGGTCTTCCCTTTGCTGCGTGCAAAGCCCCAGTCCGCATTCTCCCAGCTTGCTTTCATCCTCTCCTTGCACACCCACTTTTGAGTGTGCATAGTGCTCTGAGGGTGAGACCATGTTGTACGGGGGAAGAGCACATGGGCTCTAGGGTCAGATCTTGGTTCCAATCTTACTCTCTCCAGACTTTAGAAAAAAAATTTTTTTTTTAAATTTATTTATTCATTTTTGGCTGCACTGGGTCTTCATTGCTATGCACAGGCCTTCTCTAGCCTCAGGGCGTAGGCTTCTCCTTGCTGTGGCTTCTCCTGTTGTGAAGCATGGGCTTTGGAGTGCGTGGACTCAGCAGCCGTGGCCCACGGGCTTCACTGCCCTGCAGCATGAGGAATCTTTCCAGACCAGGGACTGAACCCGTGTCCCCTGCGCTGGCAGGTGGATTCCTATCCATTGGACCACCAGGGAAGTCCTCTCTAGACTTTTACTCATTGACCTCGTTTCCATCCTGCCAAAGTCTGTTGCTGTTGCTGCTGCTGCTCAGCCGTGTCTGACTCTTTGCCGCCCCAGACTGCACACGCCAGGCTGCCCTGTCCTCCACTGTCTCCCGGAGTTTGCTCAGACTGATATCCATTAAGTCGGTGATGTCATACACAACATAAAATTTCCTACAGTAACCATTTTAAGTGTGCAGTTCAGTGGTGTCAAGTACATTCACAGCGTCGTGCAACCATCACCACCGTCCATCTCTAGAACAGTCATGTTCCCAAAGGGAAACTCGATCCCGTTAAACACCAACTCCCCATTTCTCCCCCCCACCCCAGTCCCCAGAGACCACCATTCGATTTCCTGTCTCTGTGAATCTGACTACTTTAAGAAAGGCAAAGTGGGACGATACAGTGTTTGTCCTATTGTGTCTGGCTTATTTCACTTAGCGTAAACATCCTGGAGGTTCATCCTTGTGGTGGTGTGTGTTAGAATTTTGCTCCTCTTTAAGGCTAAATACTATCCCACGGCATGGATGGAGCACACTTTATCCCATGTCGATGGACACTTGGATTGCTTCCACCTGTCTGCCATTGTGAATAAAGATGCTGTGAACGTGGCTATACTCCTTACCTGAAAAAGAGGGTAAAAGAGCATTTTCCTTGGAGGGATGTTGTAAGGATCAATGAGTGTGCCCTGCACAGGGCACATTTCCTGGCACATCAAAAGCACCCGTATCGGTCAGGGACCAGCGGGTAACAGCTCACCCCAGTGGGGCGACCAAGGACAGTTACAGTGGAGGCAGAGTGTAGAGAAGTCACCAGGGGTGGGGAGTGCGGCACCCGGGGCTTGGCAGCAGAGGAGGACCATGCCCACCCCCAGACCAGAAAGGGTAGGGGAGGAAGGCGCCTCGACGCAGAGGACCCTGACAGCGGCTGTTAGAAGACACCACCTCCATACCTGCTGTGTTTTCTTCACTGAACTCATCACTATTTAAATTTAAGCTGTTCAGTTATTTATTTATGCATTTCTGTTCTGACTCCCATTCCTGGAATCACCCCCCAGGACAGCAGGGCCTCTGTCTGTTTGCTCAACACTTCATCTTCAGGACCTAGACAGACCTAGGTACATGGTTGATGCCCAGGAAATACTTAAGCCTGGTGCACCTAAGCACTCAATAAATATGTATTGAATCAATGAATGTGGAATGATTCATTTGTTTTTTTCCACCGTGGTGTCCAAATAAAGAAAAAGAAGTGAAAATGTTAGTTGCTCAGTTGCGGCTGACTCTTTGACCCCATGGACTGTAGCCTGCCAGGTTCCTCTGTCCATGGGATTCTCCAGGCAAGAACGCTGGAGTGGGTTGCCACGCTCTCTCAGTCAGGATCTTCCTGACCCAGGAATCAAACCATGCAGATTCTTTATCATCTGAGCCATCAGGGAAGCCTGGTAGCCAAATAAGTACTCTCCAAAGACATCCGTATCCTAATTCCTTGAACCTATGGTGATGTTACCCTACATAGTAAAAGGCTTTGCAGATAGGAGTAAGTTAAAGATCTTGAGATGGGAAGATTATCTTGGATTATCTGAGGGGCCCAGTGCCGTCTAATAAGGTGGTGGTGGTGTAGTCGCTAAGTCGTGTCTGACTCTTGCGGCCCCATGGACTGTAGCCTGCCAGGCTCCTCTGTCCATGGGATTTTCCAGGCAAGAGTACTGGAGTGGGTTGCCATTTCCTTCTCCAGGGGAACCTCCTGACCCAGGAATCAGACCTGGGTCTCCTGCACTGCAGGCAGATTCTTTACTGACTGAGCTACGAGAGAAGACCACCTGATAAGGGAGGCAGGGAATTCAGAAGTCAGAGATGGAGATATGACCGTGGAGGCGGAGGTCAGAGTGACGTGGGGCTACCAGCCTCAGAATGCGGGCAGCCTCCAGGCCATAGAAAAGGCATGGAAATGTTCCTCCCCTTGAGAGTCCAGGAGGAACAGAGCCCTGCTGACCCGTTCTAGATTTCCAATCCCTAGCAATGAGAACAAGCTCACATTGCTTTAAGTCCCTGTGCCTGTGGTCATTTGTCACAGCAGCAGTAAGAAACAAACATGCTCACATGTGAAAGCAGCATGGGACCTAAGGGACTGAGGCCCTGTCGCAGGCCAGGATGCAGAAGGCCCAGGTTCTGGCCTCAGCTCTGGCACCAACCCTGTGCCACCTCGGCCAGAGTCCCCTTTCACAATGCCCAGGGCTGACGGGCTGAGCTCACTTAGTAAATACTCATCACAACTCTGGGAGAAAGCACTGTCATTATTGCTGCCGTATTACAGATGAGCAAACTGAGGCACATGCCTTCCTTATGTTATTTCCTAAGCCCATGGGGTTTGCACAGAGTCAGACACGACTGAGCGACTTCGCTTTCACTTTTCACTTTCACGCATTGGAGAAGGAAATGCCAACCCACTCCAGTGTTCTGGCCTGGAGAATTCCAGGGACGGGGGAGCCTGGTGGGCTGCCATCTATGGGGTCGCACAGAGTCGGACATGACTGAAGCAACTTAGCAGCAGCAGCAGCAGCAGCAGCAAGGTGCTAAACTGAAGCTTCTGTCCTCAACCCGAGACTCAAGAAATGTGGGTCTCAGATAGTAATAGGGTAGCTGGGCTAGACTCCACTCTAATCTGCCTCTAGAACCCAGGGCCTCCTGCTTCCTCCCCAAACTGTAAGGCCCTCAAGGACAGAACTGGGGTCTGCCATTTCTGTATCTTCAGGGCCCAGAACAAAGTATGACTCTTAGAAGACTCTGAGCAAATGCCAAGCATCAGCAAATCCTGACATTCAATACAGAACGAATACTTGAATGGGAGAATGAACAAATCTCCCCTCAACCAAAGAGACGCTTCTTGTGTCTGTGATCTAATTCATTCCTGCCTACCTGACCTCCAGGTGAGCCAATGTGAAGGCCAAGTGTGTGCTTGCTCCCCAAGAAGGGCAAACATGCCTGCCAGCACTGGGGAGGCAAGACGACATCGTGGCATGGTCTCTGACATCCGGTGATCTGAGTGCAAATCCTAGCGATGCCTCTCCTGAGTTGTCAATTCATCTCTCTGAGCCTCACAGGTTATACCAGAAGTCATAACAGAAGTATCTCAGAGAGTAGTTGTGAGTATGATGAGATATATTTATATGTATATATAAAACCTCTGGCATGGTATCTGGTAAGCACTCCGTAAGCATTAGCTGTCATTATTATTATTAACACTGCTGATGTTGGGATGAGCAGAGATCCAGGTAGGAATGGGGTATCCATGGTGAGAAGTACATGGTACATCTCTGAATGAGTACCAGGGGTCCCACAGGAGCAGGAAATACAGACCACTGGCAACTGCATCAGTTAGTTACAATCACAATAATGGTATGTAACAAACAACCAGAAAGCCCCAGCAATATAAGGATTTAATTAGTTGAACTGTTAGTGGCCAGCTGGAGCATGGCTGAGCTAGACTCTTCACTGAGGTTTGGGCTAAGGGTAGTTCAACACGTGTCCGTTCTGGGGCCAGGCTAGGGGGTGGGGGGCAGCTACCTTGGTGGAGCCCCTCTCCCAGCCATGGCAGAAACATGCAAGGCCCCTGGACACCTAAGCTTGGAAAGGACGCTCTATCACTTCCACCAATGGCCAGAGGAAGACACAAGGCCCAACCCGAAGTGAAGGATGAGGAGCAAAGACCCTGCCTGCCACTTGAGTGGGAAGAACAGCCATGTCTCATAAGGGCATGGATACAGGGAGGAGGGAGGAACTGGGGCCAGGGATGTGTTTCCCCCAATAACCAAACACTAGGCAAACCTCAGAAAGGGTTCTCGCACTGCCCTGGCCTGCCCGCCTCACCAGCTTCTGCAGCTCCTGTGTCATCAACGCCTGGTCAAAATCTGGAAGACCCCAGCAGCAACACTGGCAGTCTGTGGAGACCCCCATCCTCACCTTCCCAACATCTGGACCTGCTCCGGGGAGCCATTAATCTCGGGCAATTTCTTTCCTCACTTGATTTGTTTATTTAAGGAAAACAAGTTGCTCTTAATTAGAAACACTGCTGTCGAAATGTTCAGTGCATCCTAGGCTGCCTATGTTCAGACCTTCTGCCTAAAATTATATCTGCGCTCTGAACATCTGTGAGTCTGTTCGGTGACTGGCCTAAGTGCAGGCTTCTGGCGGGGGAGACATGGGTTGTCCTGGGGGCTGAGGGAGCCGGGGGGCAGAGGAAGACACAGCTTCAGAGCAAAGGCACTTGGGAAAATGAACATCCGACACCCAACACTGCTCAGAGCTGGCACCACCGATCGCTGAATCAACACTCGGCAGGTACACACTCGAGCACAGTGCAGACATGCAGAGCAGACAGAAGAGGAGCGTTTAAAGGCTCAGAGAGGTGCTCTGTTTGGACACTCTCGGCAGTGTTTACAGCGCCCCCAACACCTTATCAGCCCCGTGGACACTGAGTCATACCTGCACAGATGCACGTGTTCAGAAACACACACACACACGCGACACGCACAGAAGTTACTTTGCCCCACAGACAGGCAAACACACGAAACACACATCCTACACCCAGGGACATGTAAAAAGACACAAGGCCCCATCCTAGGCACACACATTTGGAAACTCGTGCACACACAGGAGACACGCACAAACGCCACACTGCAACATCCAGAAACACAATCGGAGGCACCTCACGTGCACACCAAGACACACTCAAATGGACACAGCAACACAAACCCAATAGCAACACTAAGAAACACACACATATACGCAGAGACACAACCAAGCACAATGTTTCACGCAGGGGCACACACCCAGAAACACACGTGTACACACACAGATGACTAAGTTCACACTGCAAAACACACAGGTACACATCCATAGAAAGACACACATACACAGAGACACAGTCAAATGTGCCCTCTCTCACTCACAGACACACGTGTTCAGAACCTCACACACACACACAGACACTCACAGAGGCTGCGCCACAGCAGACAGGCGCATTCACACAAAGGAGGAGAAGCGTGCAGTGCTATACACACACACGCGCAGAGACACAAAGGTGCATCAAGAAACATGTAGACGCAACTGTAAGTTTACGCTCGAGTCACTGCACACGGGTGTGCACATGCACACACACGCAGGTGCCCACAGATGCCCACACAGACAACACACACATGTGCCCCGGCCACCCCACATAGCTCCTCAACACAGAGGCTGGCTCACAGACCCTCACGACACGTGTGTGCATCTGATCACACACACACAGCTGCTTAACACTCACAATTGCTTATGCATACCCACACTCACACTGCCTCACACGGGCACGCGCACACACACAAATGCCTAAGTCCATGGACAGGCAGTCTCACGAGTGCACACTCATACTGACACTAGTCTCACATGTGCCCACACATGCTTCAGGGTTTTATGTGACTCATACTCACATGAGCACACGTATGCATACCACATAAGAACGTATACAGAGGCACACGTTCACACACGTGTCTACACAGACACACACATCCTATTCCGCCAAGAAAGCAAACTGTTCGTTTTCTGAATCCTGGAAGTCGAGCCCGCAGATAAGAGCTAACACACGGTGGAGCTGCTCCCACTCCAGGCCAGGCTGCATGCCTGGTAACTCGCTCTGTGTTGACCAAGATGAGGTTTGTCTCCCCGTGGAGGTTTTAGCACGGACCCAGGGCTTCCCTGGTGGCTCAGACAGCAATGAATCTGCCTGTAATGGGGGACACCTGGGTTCAGTCCCTGGGTTGGGAAGATCCTCTGGAGGAGGGCACGGCAACCCACTCCAGTATACTTGCCTGGAGAATCCCCATGGACAGAGAAGCCTGGTGGGCTACAGTCCAGGGGGTCGCAAAGAGTCGGACACGGCTGAGCGACTAAGCACAGCACAGGGGTTACCTAGTACGGGGGGGGATGTAGCTATCCCAAGCCTCGGAACCATTCAGAGAGAAATAAGACTGACTAATTGACAGCCTTCCTCCACAGTCTCAGCCACCTGCCCCCACACACACGCAAGACACTTTTCCGGTGTGGCTGTTCCTGCGGGGAACAGCAGCCTTGCCTGATCAGACAGCCTCAGCAGATGGAGGGCTACCCAGACATACTGAACTTCTCTGCCCTGGATCCCTCCACAGCTGCAAAGTTGGAGCCATGGAGACAGCTTACCTCTACCTCCTGTTGTCATGGCGACACAGCAGCTGGATGCATCCAGTGCTCCCAGACCGCCTGGGGCTCCCCACTAGGAGCTGTTGGTCCAGAAGTGCTTTTATGAGGAAGGAGCAAGTAGTGGGGGCGGGTGGGGGGGGGCGCGGACTGCAGGTGTCAGATGATTCGAGAGAACAAGGACCCTGCTCCCCAGCCAAGGATCGGTCACCTGGTGCTTAGGGCCAGCCTCCCCAGGGACAACAGCACCCAGATGCCCGTACGCAAGACTCAAAACAGACAGCCTTGCTGCTGCATTCACACAGCCCCACTCTCACCAGGTGCACCAAGCACTTCCCACACACCGGCTCGGTTATCAGCTCCTCACTGTACTATGGAGGGACCAAGGTTCAGAGGGCGAAGTGACTGGTCAGACTCAGATGTGCCTCAGTCCTAGACCTCTTACACACTGTTACACCACCTGCTGGGATTTGGAGGATTTCATCTCTGACAGTCACTCGGGGCTGGAAGAATGTCTGACCTCTGAGGATATAGGAAATCTCTTCCTTCTTACAGAAGCAGCAGCTGGAGCTCAGAGAGGTCGAGTGATTTGCCCAAACTCACACAGCAGATTGGTGGCCGACTTGACGTTCAACCTCTCGACCCAAAGGTGGGGTTTCCCCAGGACATCAAATACCAGCCTCTGACACCCTCGAAGCACCCCCGGGTCCTGGCAGCCTGGAAAAGCAGCTTGTAGCCTGCCTGGCCCCAGGTCAGAATCCCAAGCAACGGCACCAGGTCCTCAGACTCCCACCTCATGCCTCAAGCACTGTCCAGGAGCCACGCAGCAATGTTGTTCCCTAGAGGCAGACACCAGGTCTGCCACGGGGCCAGGGGAATACATCCGTTAGGTCCGTTAGGTCACGAACAGAAGCACCTCCACTGCCTGCCTCACGGACCAACTAGTTCATGGAGATGACCCTGGCCCCAGGCTGGAACCCTAGGGAGTGAAGCAAAACTCCATCTTGGGGGCCGTGACGGCAGGGATGGCTCCAAAAATGACCCCTGGAGACCAGGTGGCCTCTTTGGAGCACGTTTTTCCTTAAGAGGAAAAAAACGATCTGGCCAAACTCATGAGCTATGTGCTGGGCTCTGCAGAGCCTCGAAGGGCCTGGGGTGTGACAGACCCCCCACAGCCTCAAGTTGAGGATGACAGTGCCAGGAGTCCCCATTCAAATGTCCATTCCAACCTCTTTTCTGCTCAAGTTTGCACCTCGCCAGGCTCCAATCTGAATGGTCTCATTGAGCAGCTCAGGAAACTTCTCCCAAATTTTTAGCTCATCTAAGGAGCTGCAAGGAAAGGGAGCTGATCCCCACTGTTTCTAGCTTCTCTGCCAGCGAGGTGATTCGGCTCCGGTGAGGACGCTTGGGGCTGCTGGAAGGGCTTGGATGGGGGCGATCTGTCTGGATGGGTCCCCCTGCTTCCCTCTACACACACACACACACACACACATACGCACGCACGCACCAGAATGGACATAAGCAAGACTGCAAAGCACTCTACACAGAATTCACCATCCAGGCAGCTCTGGCTTCTCCAGATGATGGGGAATCTAGTTGACCAGAGTATTACCCCCAACAAGGACCCTCTAAAGTCAACTTGAAAATACGTCCAGCTCCTTCTCCCTCAGAACTCTAACTGGCCAAGAAGGGGGTGATTCATGAATCAAATGAAGGGGGCCCACTGCCTTCCCCCCGGCCCAGGTCAGCTGAGAAGCCCTGAATGTCCTATCTCGGGAACCCGAGGAGGTGCCTGGAGGAAGGACGCAGGATAAGCCAGCACGTCCAACCCTCTGCGGGAGGAGAGAAAGTTTGTCATCCACCCAGAGCCGGCTTGTCACCACTCGGGGTACTTTACTCACCTGGCTCTGGACACTGAACCCCAGGCTTCAGGCAGCATCTGGAATCGGCAGGCAGCCCAGGTGGGGGACAGATACCCTTTGCAGCAGCTCTATGCCCTCTCCCCAAGGCCCCCCTGCTAGCAGGACCAGGCCCCTTTGCCCTTACCTGAGGGGTCTCAGTCACTTGCAAACTCTGCCAGCGGAGCCGAGCCAGCGCCCGGGGTCTCTCTCTCTCTGCGACTCCCTCGTCCCGCTTGGCGCACCCGCTCTGTGGGCGCCTTCCCAGCTGCCAGCTGCTGCAGTGGCATCCAGGAAAGGGAGCCTGGATTTTCCTTCTCGCCGCCCAGTCTCCTCCCGGCGGCCCGGGGGGGCTATTTCTTCGGGTCTGGTGCAAGGGGCATCCTCCGCGCCTCCAGCGGGAAAGTGGAAGAGTGTGCGTCCTGGATTGCAGCGGCGGCGACAGCGGTGGCCGGGGACGAGGAGGCGGTGGCGACGCCAGCCGGTGAGCCGGGGAGGCGGGCGGAGGCGAGAGGAAGTGCAAACCGGGCTTCTGCGAGCCTGGCGCTCGGGCGGGCTGGCGGGCGGGCGGCACTGCGGGTGCCCCGCGCCAAGGCGAGGCCCCGCGCAGGCACCCGCCCGGGGATGCCCGGGCCCGCTGCGCGCTGGGCGCGGGGCTCCGGCCGCCTCGCCTCCCTCTCTCTCGCTGCCTCCCTCCCTGCCTCGCTCGCTCCCCCGGACTTCACGTCTCTGGAGCCCGAGCTCCCAGCGCCGCTGCCGCCGCCGCCGCCGCCGCCAGCAGCACGCCTCAGCCCGGCGCGCTCCTCGCGCGGAGCCACAGCACTGCCTACCGCTTAACTCCTTGCATGCCACCTGGCCCTCCCGCAGCCTCCCGGGGAGCTGGGCAGACCCGGTGCCAGGCCTGCTGCGGCCCTGGGGAAGGGCCTCAGCCTCTAAGCCTCAGTTTCCCCATCCGTAAAATGGGCTCGAAAGACGCACGTCATAGAATTGTCTGGAGAATTAACTGAGACGATTGTGGGACGTGCCAAAATCCCTGACATTGCGTAAGCACTGATAAATGGCAGCGGATTTGTTGCTGCTGCTGCTGGTTTTGTTCAGGAGGCTTGCCACAGTGCCTCATTAATGGTAACCTCCCAATAAAGGGCACTCTGGGGTTTTGGGGGTGGGGTGGGGGAGGGTGTTTAGTTTGTTGTTTTACAGGCTACACAGGCAGTAAGTTTAAGCTGTGTGACCTCTGTCTGATCACTCACCCTCTCTGAGCCTGTTTCAGAATTTCCCTTCGGAGCTCTGTGACTTTGGACAAGTTTCCACCCTGAATCCCTGTATCCTCCTCTGTAAAGTGAGATGATAGGTAATGCCCACCTTCAAAGGATCTCCACTGAAACTCTGGGAAAGAAGCCCACCTAAAGGAGGGCTCACTGCTGGGTGAGTGCCTCCTAAGCGCCAGAAACACGGCCGTGTACTTCCGGAAACACGGCCGTGTACTTCCACACATGTCAAGCCCTTGAAGACAAGCCTCGAAGGCTACTAGCTCCATTTTCATTTTTCAGATGAGAGAACTGGGGCCAACAGAGGTTAAGAGACTCAGCTAGCTTAGCACAGCTAGAAAGGAGCAGAGCTGGGATTGGTACTCTGGAATTTCTGACTCCAAAACCATTGTCTGTTTAAGCTTGGAACTCAAGGAGAGGCTTTAAAGCGGCCCTTTGCAGACTCTTTTTCATTTAAACTAACGAGAAGAATTCATACCTGCATTTCGTCTCTATCGGAGCAATCATTTCCCCAACTATAAAATTAATTCTCATCTAAAGTACATAATTCAGAAAATACAAAATAAAAAGAAGAAAAGCAAATCAACTCCATTCTTATCACCCAGAGATGATGATTTTTAACATCTTGGTGTAGTTCCTTCCAGTCTTTTTTCTATACCTACATGTAAAAGCATGTAGAATCATCCATTCTATACCAGGAGATGGGTAGGGCTTGGCAAATGCAACTCATAAATCCTTTGTGAAGGCTGAGCCCACAGTTTCACAAGAGAAAAAGACATGTAAATGCTGGATCAAAAGCAGCTGCTGCGTTTTATTAGAAAGAAGTGATCTGAATAATACTAACCCCAACTGCTGAGAATTGCCGAGTCCTTACTAAGCAATAGGCACCATTTCTGTTAATTCTTTACAAACACCTTAAGGGATACATCTTGGAGTTGGTTCATTAGAAGATGAAAGACTGGAAAGATGGTTCATTTAATGATGAAGACTCAGAAAACTGAGGCCCAGAAAGGTGAGGTCAGTTGTTCAAAGGCACACAGCAAATTCATGGCAGAGCTGGAATTAGAACTCCAGCTCATCTGCCCACCCGACCCCAGTCTCCAGCATGATTACAAATGGAAGATCCTCTGTGCCTTTCCCATGCCATCCTCTTCGCACCGCAACTCACAGCCCTCTTGCTCTATCCCAGGGACAACGCTCCTCCAGGGAGCAATCCAGGGACTGACACCTGGTCAAGGAGCCCACTGCAGGGTCTGAGAAGAGTGCGCTGACCTCTAGCCATTTCCAGTCCACCTCCACCAAAGCCCACTTCTCCCTGCCCCTCTGTCATGTCCCTCAGGAAGGAGCATTGGGCTCCTCACAAAGTGGAAGAAGCCGCAGGTGAAGCTCAAGGGCTAGGCAAGTGTCCCTGGGTTGGTCACTCACCCCTTGGCGTCACCGCTTCATTATCCATGAAAGGACTAATAATGTCTTCCTTGCCTGCTTCTTAGGGTTTGGGGAAAATAACAGACTGGAAAGCATTTTGAGAGTGGCAAAACTGTCATATATAATGGTGATGTTATAACCATCACCGCCATCATCATACAAGCACTTAAGGACAGAGTACCCTGGCCTTGTGCAGTGTTGAAAAGTGGGAGCCCTGGAGACAAGCTTGTTTTCCCATATGGATGACCCCTCACAGTATACTGAAAGAATGATCTTTCCCCCACTGCCCTGTGGGCCCACTTGTGTTGCAAAACATACGTTCCGCACATGCGTGTAGGCCAGTTCAGGGCTTTTCATTCGGTTCCGTTGGTCAACTTGGTTATGTTTATGTCAGTATCGCACGGTCTCAATTACTATAGCTTTATTATAGTCTTGATATCAATAAAACACAGTCTTTTAGCATTCTCTCTACAATATTATCTTGGATATTCTTGGCTTTTTGAATTTACCTATCAATTTTAGAATTAGTTTATCAGGTCTCTCATACCACAGTGACAAATACTGGCTGGGTTTGAATTGAGATGACATAGAGTCTACCGATTAATTTGAAGAGATTTGCCATCATTGCAGTATTGAGTTCTCCAATCCCTCTACCTCACACCATATACAGAAATAAATGTCAATTGAGCTGTAGATCTAAACGTGAAAGGCAAAATAACAAAGATTCCAGAAACCTATAGCAGAGGCAACCTTTATAACCTTGGCAGGGGGAGTGGGAGTGGTGGTGGTGGTAGGAGAAGACTTCTTGTTTAAGAAGCACTATTCAAAAAGGAAAATACTGATATATTTCATATATTAAATCACAAGAACTCCGCTAATAAACACCAGTTAAGTGCATGAGTCAAGGCATAGAATGGGAGCAGCTATTTCCAACACCCAGAACTATGGGCTCCTATTCAGAATTTATTAAAAATCTCCCCACAAATCAATAAGTAAAAGACAAGAGAGCCAAATCAAATGCTCAAGAAACTGGGACAGAAAATGTTCAGAAAGCCAATAAACTCATTAAAAGGTGCTCAACCTAGTTAGAAATCAGGGGCACGCCTACTAAAACTGCAAGGAGATACCATTACACTGGAATTATAAAAAAATGGCAACCCCAAGTGCTGGTGAGAGCGCGGAGCAACTGGAAACTGAATGTGCTGCTGCTAGGAGTGTACATTGGTGCAGACATTTTGAAAAACTGGGTGGCATATCTACGCAGTCTAAATATACACCCCTTTCTGGCTGGCATTTCCTCTTGTAGGTATATAACCAACAGAAATGAATGCTTGTGTCCACCAAGAGACATGAGAATGTTCACAGTAGTCATGCTTGTTGCTATAACAGCACATTTTAACCACACCAATGAACATGCCTACAAAACACAAACAGACTCACAGACAGAGAGAACAGACTTGTAGTTGCCAAGGCAGGTCGGGGGAGGGAAGGATTGAGAGTTTGGGATCAGCAGATGCAAACTATTATAAATAGGATGGATAAACAGCAAGGTCCTCTTGGACAGCACAGAGAACTATGTTCAATATCCTGTGATAAGTTATAATGGAAAAAATATGAAAAGAATATATATATATAATATATGTATAACTGAATCACTTTGCTGTACATCAGAAAATAACAGCATTGTAAATGGACTGTACTTCAATACAACAAAATATCCCATTTTAAACTAATCTCAAACAACATAAACGTTCACCAACAATAGGATGGGTTCACTGTGTATAATCAGCTGGTGGAACACTAAACAGCAATGAAAAGGACCAGATTCCAGAGACACACCACCACAGGGTGAGTCCAGCAAGCAGTGTTGAGGGGCAGAAATGAAACACCAGGGGGCACTTCCTGTAAAGATTTCACTCACTTAACGTTCGGAGGCAGGCACACTCAGCTGGAGGTTGGATCAGAGTGACGGGATCTCTGAGGAGGAGGATGAGCATTGCAACTGGGAGGGAGCACGTGGGACTCTACCTTTTCTTCCTGGACCTGGTTGGTACCTACACAGGTGTTTGCAACATGTCACTGAACCTTCTGTTTAGATATTGAGCACTTTTCTACATGTGTGTTAACTCAACTTTTGAAGAGGTGGTTTAAGTGACCGTGCTTAGGCAAGACAGTAACAACTGCAAATCTGAGCTCTGGTACTTTCTGGCTGTGGACTGGGGTCAAGTTATTGCATCTCACTGAGACTTAGTTTCCTCATCCAGAATATGGAAACAATAAATGTACCCATTGGATGGGGTGGGGTGAGGATGACAGGTGAAATAGGAGAGGCAAAGCACTGCCCTCAACCAATATAGGCTGATGATCATCATCAATTATATTCTGCTGTATTATATATAAAAGTATAACATATATGAAGTATTATGTATAAAATAAAGAAGTATTTGAGAGATAATGGACAGAACTGTTTGAATCTCAGCAACGGTTGCCAGGTATTAATAAAAGACAGGATGTCCAGTTAAATTTTTAGGATAAGTCTGTAATTTTACATGAAACAAACTTAAACTAAATCTTTTAAAATTGTTTATCTGGAATTCAGATTCAGCTGGGTGTCCTGTAGTTTTGTTTTCCAAATCTTGCCATCCTAGTTTCATAGACATCAGCCATGTGCCCTGCAGTAATAAGTTGCTTGACCACTCTGGCCTCAGTTGACTCATCTATAAAATGGGAATAAAGGTCTTTTCCAGTACTGACAAGAGGGTGAAAATGATTAAATCAGATTTTCTCCCAGGGTGCATCAAACACTCTGTATTTGCTCCTTTCCCTTTATCATCTCCATCCCTCTTCTTCTGCACTTTTCTTTCCTTGCCTAAGTCTTGGGGTTGCCAGAGCGCCCCACAGACATAGTGTGGCCTCCCTGTTGGTGGAACTTCAAAACCAAGAGATTGCGATTAGCTATAAAGAGTGAGTAATAAAGTTGTAGAGTCTTTGCCTGACATACACACACAGTCAGTTTTGGCAGGAAGGGCCTGTCTGCGGCTCAACCACTGGGCAGTCTACTTTGAGGACTTGCCCCGCTCTCCGCTGATCCCTGCCATCCTTTGTGCTTCAGATTTCTGAGAAAAGTCTCATCCTCTCTCCATGCCATCTATTTCAGCTCACAGTGTTATTGTTTCTGGCCAAAGTCTGTTGTAGGACTCATAGAGGAGCGGCAAGAAACAAAGCGATCTTTGAAATAAACTCTATTAAAGATCAAAACGGTGATGTAAGAGAGTTTCTGAACATCAGATCAGGTAACACCTCTGAGCTACTTTCATAAAAACAAGCCACTAATCCATACATCACTGTCATTTGAACCCCAGCATCTAAAAATACGATTTGCTCTAATTTCCTGAGTAGCTGATGCAAATAGGGAGAATGTGAGAGTAGTGAGTGGGCTGTGCCAGGTGATAAGTAACTCCCCCACCTGATGGCATTTTTCTAAAGTAGAAAGGAGGAGAGCTTGCCTCCAGAAATGCTAGACAAATCCTGGCAGAGGTCAGAGGGTTAGGATGAAGGATGCGGGAGTTAGCCTGACCTGGGGTGGTGCCCCGACTCTGCCATCTCCTAGCTGGGTGGCCTTAGGTAAATTAATTAACATCTCTGGGCTTCCTCTTTTAAAAAACAGAGACTGAGGATTTTGTGTGAATTGAACGATGGGCGTATATAGATTGTTTCCCACAGTACATGCATTACACACATGAGCCGTGACCCATTATTACAATGATTCCAGATGGAGAGGACAAATCGAAGGCGACGTGAGGATGCCATTCATTTATGGCTCTGAACAGAATTCCAATCCCAGAATTTAAGCACGTGTGGGTTTCCCAGAGTCAGATTTTTTTCTTTTTCTTTTTCAGGCATTAAGCCACTGACTCACACATCACTGTTAATGTGCAGAAAAAAGACTAAGGTTGAGAAGTGGGAATTGCAAAGGTCGCTGTGACTTTGTCCTCATGCAGACACACAATAGAGGAGGTCTTCTAACTGCAGGGATTTTGGGCACGATGCCCAGGGTGGACTGGCCACTCCCTCTAGCATTTATTATTTTTTAAAATTTTTACTTATTTTAAAAGTTTTACTTATTTTGAATTGGAGGATAACTGCTTTACAATATTGTGTTGGCTTCTGCCATACAACAACGTGAATCAGCCACAAGTTCACGTATGTCCCCTCCCTCCTGAACCTCTCCCCGACCCCTTACCCCATCCCAACCCTGTAGGTTGTCACAGAGCATCAGGTCGAACTCCCTGTGCTATACAGCAGCTTCCCACTGCCTGTCTATTCCACACCTGGTAGTGTGCGCGTATGGGGCTTCCCTGGGGGCTCAGATGGAAAGAATCTGCCTGCAACGCAGGAGACCTGGGTTCAGTCCCTGGGTTGGGAAGATCCCCTGGAGAAGGAAATGGCAACCAGTATTCTTGCCTGGAGAGTTCCATGGATAGAACCAGGCAGGTTACAGTCCATGGGGTGGCAGAGTCGGACATGACTGAGCAACACACACTCACACACTCACACACACACACACACACCATATATATATGTCAATTCGTCCCACCCTCCCCTTCCCCTGCTGTGTCCAAAGTCTGCTCTCTATGTCTGTGTCTCTCTATTCCTGCCCTGCAAATAGGTTCATCAGTATCATTTTTCTAGATTCCGTATATACGTGTTAATATATGATATTTGTTTTTCTCTTTCTGACTTACTTCACTCTGTATAACAGGCTCTTGGTTCATCCAACTCAACAGAGGTGACTCAAACGTGTTCCTTTTCACGGCTGAGTAATATTCCCTTGCATATAGCTGCCACAGCCTCTTTCTTCATTCACCTGTCTATGGGCATCCAGGTTGCTTCCACGCCCTAGCTATTACAAACAGTGCTGCTGTACACACCGAGCGCTGTGCATTTCTGCTTCCTCTGTGGACTCTCCCTCCGCTCCCTGGACCCTCCATCCAGAGCCCTACTGTGAGTTCCCAGCCTCTTCTCTCCCATCTGATAGCAGGTGGCGCTTGGTCAACCATGCAAGCTCCCAGAGATCGAGAGCGGTGTCATTTAACTACCTCTCTTTGCCTGGCACCCAACACAGTGCTTGGTACATAGTAGGCTGTCTTAGTCCATCTGGGCCTTTATAGTAAAAATATAGACTGGGTAGCTTATCAACAAAAGAAATTTGTTATCGTTCTGGAGGTTGGGAAGCCCAATATCAAGGCAAATTCAGTGTCTACTGAGAGCTCATGTGCTGCTTTATAGATGCCATCTTCCTGCTGTGTCCTCACAGGGTGGGTAGGGGCAAGGGTCTTCTTTTTGGGAGGAGGTCTATTTGTTAAGGGCATTAATCTCATTCATGAAGGCTCAATTCTCATAACCAAATCATCTTGCAAAGGGTCCTACCTCCTGATACTATTACACTGGGGATTAGCTTTCAACACGTCAATTCTGGAATAACAAAAACATTTTCAATCTATAGTATAGGTGCTCAGGAAAAAGTAGATGACTGAAAAAAAAAACTGTCCTACCAGGCTTCTCCATCCGTGGGATTTTCCAGGCAAGCGTACTGGGGTGGGTTGCCATTTTCTTCTCCAGGAGATCTTCCCAACCCAAGGATCGAACCGTGTCCCACATTGCAGGCAGACGCTTCACCATCTGAGCCACCAGGGAAGACTCAGGATTCCCACAGATAAATACTGATTAAAAGAAAACCTGGTGTGATTAAGAGAGTTTGCCCATTATATTTCACAATATTAATATTTCAGTAAAACAGGGAAAGAGGCATAAATGAAGAGGAATGGATGCTGGGGCACCTTTCAATGTCAGAGCAGTGGAAAGAATCTGAATGCCCATTAACAGGAGAGCGAATGGATTGATTCTGGTATATTCTTGAAGCGGGGAGACTGTGCAGCAGTGAAAATTAATGAACTAGAACTCTATGTATCATCACGGGTAAACTTCACAAGTTAGTGGTTAGTGCTGAACAGACAGCAAAAGCTAGCTGCAAAAGGACACAGACAGAATAATACTATTTAATAAAGTTCAAAAATCTATGAAACAATTCAGAATATTTTTACGAGTACACACATGTAGAGTAAAAGCACAGAAACCTATGTGGGGAGGATGAACACCAAATCCAGAAGTCGGGGACTTCCCCGATGGTCCAGGGGTTAGGACTCCGAGCTTCCAATGCAGGGGACCCGTATTCAACCCCTGGTTGGAGAACTAAGATCCCAATGCCTTGTGGCATGGCCCAAAAATAAAAACCTCAAATACAATGGATAAGAAATAAGGATTTACTGTATAGCACAGAGAACTGCATTAAATACCTTTTTTTTTTTTTTTTTTAATTCAAGAGACAAGCTACCACTGCTGAAGGAGTGGGGCAGGGGATGTTCCAGAGTGTTTTAATTGTGTTTTTAATGTTCTATTAACATTTCTCAGACTGTTTGGTTCATGTGTAGAAGTCACATCATTCTCTGCAGGTTTTTTTTTTTTTTTTTTGGTGTATCTGAAATATTTCCTTAAAGAAAACAAACAAAAACTGAAGCAGCAGTTGAAAGTTAAGGCCAGACTAGAACAGGCTTACTTCCTACCCTCTGTTCTGATATTTGCTGTGTGTCTTGAGCAAGGGATGTCGCCTCTCTGGACTTCAGTTTTCTCAACATTACAATGAGGATAATACCTCTTGGGAGTATTACATGAGTAGTGTATATAAACCACTGAAAGCTGGGTAAGCACTCAGCAAATAACTGTTCATATCATCATTGTCAACAGCAGTCAATTCCAAATCATTTGAGAACTGGAAGCAACTAACAAGATCACCCATGCCTAGCCTGTCTTTGAAGACACAGTGGTTGAGACTGGAGAGGTTGAGCCAGTCACCTGAAGTGGTGGGGAGGCAGATTGGAGGGCCTGAGGGGCCTCTGTATGAGGAAGGTCCCCTCTGGGGTAGGCATGCAGCCTCTGCTCCAAAGCTCTTCCTGCAAAATCTGTAGAAACCCACTTCCTTCCAAGGGACCGATGATGATGACACAGGAGAACCCCACAGGCAGCGGGATCCCTCCTAACGCAGCTTCTCCCCTTCCTCTCCCGGCCCCTGAGCATACTGACATCATCACGAAAAAGTCTGAGAAGAATGTCTACAAGCTCATCCTTTCTAGTATATATTTTTTAAAACAGTATAAAATAGGATACCTAACACAAACTTGCATCGCCCTCCACATAAACACACTCACTGCACCTAGATCGCACTGCTTATAACAGCCCCAAACTGGAAACAAGTCAAATGTCCGTCAACAAAGAATGGACAAATACTGTCTTCATTCGAAGGAATACGATCCAGCAAAGAGAATGAGCAAACTCTAGTTGCTATGGCCGCACGGATGAATGTTACAAACGTCATGCGAACAAAAGAAGCGAGAGCCCAAGGATGTCACCTGCTGCCATTTATGTCAAGTTCAAAAGCTGTAAGACTACTCAGGCTGCCAGAAGCCAGAATAGTGGCTACACTTGGGTGGAAGAGGCTGTTGGTGGAAGTGGGCTGAGAGGTGCTTTTGGGGGTGATCAATCCTTCGGTTGAGCTAGGTGCTGGTGACATGGGCGTTTTCCTTGCGAAAGGCGTGAGCTGTACACTTAATGCTTGTACACGTCTGGACATATATTACACTTCAACTCAAATGCTCCTTCCTGTAAAATCTTGCCGGTTCCAGCCTTTCACCCTTTGGTTACCGAAGACCATGTTCCGACATGGATCAGGCCACACAATAAAGTGGATAAACGTAGCCCGCTAAATTAGCATCCTCTCTTAAGCCTTGACCTTGAACATACCAGCTGAAACCAGCTTTCGTTTCAGGCTCACTGAAAGGGGGGATTGTCTACCTCAGACCTGGCCAGGTGGAGACAAGGGCCATTACTCAGGACACCCGATCCAGAGAGACAGGCAAACCACCCAAATTATCTGATTTGGCAGTTTCCTGGGCTCGAATGACCCAGATAATGGTCAGACTGCCAGGGTGACACCACACGCCCCAGCCCAAATACCCACAAGGTAGATGCTTTCTCTGGGGCCATATTTGTGGGCAGAGTCCTGTGCCACCCTGCCTCCACCGCCTGGGTCTAATTTCTGCAAGAGGAGCTATGCGGGCTCTTGAAGTCTGAGAGGCCACAGGAAGGCAGGGCGGTCTGGACCCTTGTGGGGCTCCAGGCAGGCCCCCTTTGTGGTCCTACACTGAGGCTCTCCCATGGCCTCCCCAGAACACAGCTCTGGGCCACTGAGCGTGGATGAGCTCATTTAATCTGACAGCTCTAGGAAGGCGGTAACATCTGTATTATTATCCCTATTGTGCAAGGGATGAGACTGAGGCATAGGGAGGTGAAATGAATCACCCCGTAGCGAACTTTTTCTTTCCTTCTTTTTTACTGATTCTCTTACCAGCCACGCCTTCTCCCACCATCCCTTCCTCCAAGGATCCTCTTCCCCACTCTTGTCTTCTAGCTATTCACGCAGCAGGCCTCAAGGAAAACCCACTCAGCAGGGTGGTCAGTGAGTTCAAGTCCTCTGCGGAGCAGGTATGGAGATGGAAATGGACATACACGGGATTTACTGGAGGAAGCTTCCATAGAGGTTGAAGAGAGAGGGAACAGGATTAAGCAGAAAGAGGCTTCAGACGATGATGCAAATTTGACATCAGGAAAGGAGAGGGGGAAGGAGAGGGCATGTCCAGGAAGAGCCTCAGACACAGCATGACTGTGAGAAAGGCTGGGGCAGCCCAACAGGAGCCCAGAGCAAAGACTGCCCACTGGGGGAGTCAAGGTTGGGTGGGGATGTCTCAGGCCTTCAGACTGGCAGACCCTGGGGTCAGTCAGGACATTTACAGAAGGCAAAACAAGCGTTGGTTTACTCAGTGTATTGGATATAAGCCGGGGTGCAGAGACTCTCTTGAGAGCATCCATGGTAACCATCTATTGGATGGCTGTCTTACCCACTGGGCTGTAAGCTCCACAAGAGCGGGAATTATCCTGTGCAGAGAGCAAGCCTGGCATGACAGAGCTGCTCTGTTAATATCTGAGGACTCACAGGCCCTTCTGACGAGCTCCTCGGGGCTTGTTGATTGCCACACATTTCCAGAGGATGTGTAAGGATGAGGGATAAGAGGCTGGATCTGGGTTTAAGTTTTGGAGCCAGATCTGGTCTGTATGACCTTAGGCAAGTCATCTTTCTTTTTCACTTTTTAAGCTTCTATTTATTCAACTATAGAGTGGGGAAAATAATATCCACACCCTAGATTATTTGTCTGTTTCAAAGATCAAATGAGAATGAATGGATAAATAAGTTGTGGCATATATATCCAATGGAATATTACTCGGTCATAAAAAGGAACACATCTGAGTCAGTTCTCATCAGGTGGATGAACCTAGACCTGTTATACAGAGTGAAGTAAGTCAGAAAGAGAAAAACAAATATCATATATTAATGCATATATATGGAATCTAGAAAGATGGTACCAATGAACCTATTTGCAGGGCAACAAATGAGATGTGGACATAGAGAACAGGGAGGAGAGGGAGAAGAGGAGGAGGAACAAATTGACAGAGTAGCATGGAAACTTACACATTAGCATATGTAAAATAGACAACTGGTAGGAATTTGCAGGGCGGAAAAGGCGATGGCACCCCACTCCAGTACTCTTGCATGGACAATCCCATGGATGGAGGAGCCTGGTGGGCTGCAGTCCATGCGGTCACTGAGAGTTGGACATGACTGAGCGACTTCCCTTTCCCTTTTCACTTTCATGCATTGGAGAAGGAAATGGCAACCCACTCCATTGTTTTTGCCTGGAGAATCCCAGGGATGGGGGAGCCTGGTGGGCTGCCGTCTATGGGGTCACACAGAGTCGGACACGACTGAAGTGACTCAGCAGCAGCAGCAGGAATTTGCAGGGAGCTCAACACCCGGTGCTCTGCGACAACCTAGAGGGGTGGGATGGATGGGAGGTGGGAGGGAGGTTCACGAGGGAGGAGACATACGTATACCATGGCTGATTCATGTTGATGTATGGCAGAAACCAACACAGCATTGTGAAGCAATTATCCTCCAATTAAAAATAAATTTTAAAAAAGATTAAATGAGATACTGCTATCACAGTATTTTTCACCATTATCGTTACTCCAAGGAGACATTTATAGATGGTTACTTTTAGTGTCTATGCTTATTCAAATAAATTAGAGGACCTCAGCTTCCAAGACATGAATATTATCTCAAAGTACATCATTATTTGACATGAATTTGAGCAAGCTCCGAGAGTTGGTGATGGACAGGGAAGCCTGGCGTGCTGCAGTCCATGGGGTTGCAAAGAGTCGGACACAACTGAGAGACTGAACTGACTGATATCATTATTTCCACGGAAAATCATATTCATCATATACTGACACATCCTTTATAGAGAGGAACAGTGCCAAACAGACTGTCATCATTTGTGGTCTGTTCACTTATCTGTATCTCAAGTCTGCCCTTGAAGGCAGGATGCATGTCTTGCTTGTCTGTGTATTGCCAACACTTGGCAAGGAGCTTATACATTACAGAGACTCAGTAAATGCACATTCCTGATACCAAAGTGAAGGCACAGCCATGGGACCACAGGCCACCTGTATCAGCTGATTTAATCCTCATAACAGCACCCCTCACCCACCATGGAGAGTATTGTTCCCATCTTGCAGACAGAGAAACTTGAGTCCTAGGGAGGCAAAACTACTTTCCTAAACTTGCAGAACTTCCAGGTTTCAGGCCTGGGATGGCCTGGCTCCACACTGGGGTTTTTCCACTGGGACACATGGCTGTCAGCCTGGCAAACAGGTCAATCCAAGATGCAGTCTAAAATGCAGTACGATGCCCTCACCATCCCCAGAGACTCCAGCCTGGCCTCTAGGGAAGTGTTCTTGGAAACCAGCCTCTCCGGCATCTTCCAGTTTAGACACACGAGTTTCCTGAGAGGAGAGGGAGCCATGGGCTTGTGGGTTGGTGGATTTTTCTGCCTCGGGGTTCAGGAGAAGCCAGTGTGACCTAGTTACAGAGTTGCCCTAAGAAGCTTCAGTAATTTGAAGGTCATTTTTCTTCTGATGTCTTCAATGTTTGAACTTTTCCGATGCAAACACACTGAGGAACAACCATCCATTAATAACTACAGCAACATGAGCAGAGCTCCTGCTACGTGCAGGTCTGAGTTCTGATGGTCTGGGGCCATCATATTCATTTAAAAAAATGCTTTGTTCTTATTTGTTTATTTGACTGTGCTGGGTCTTAGTTCACTGTTTCCACTGTTTCCCCATCTATTTCCCATGAAGTGATGGGACCGGATGCCATGATCTTCGTTTTCTGAATGTTGAGTTTTAAGCCAACTTTTTCACTCTCCACTTTCACTTTCATCAAGGGGCTTTTTAGTTCCTCTTCACTTTCTGCCATAAGGGTGGTGTCATCTGCATATCTGAGGTTATTGATATTTCTTCTGGCAATTTTGATTCCAGCTTGTGCTTCTTCCAAACCAGCATTTCTCGTGATGTACTCTGCATAGAAGTTAAATAAGCAGGGTGACAATATACAGCCTTGACATACTCCTTAAGTAAGTCCAAATAAGTGACCACTTTCACCTCCTTGTGTCAGGGTGGAAATTAGACACTGAAAATACTTGCAAACAGAGGAATCCAAAAGAAACGAAGAGGGAACCACTTTGGAAGTGACAGGTGGAACAGATTAAAACCCTGTAGTTAGCATTGACTACATTGGAATGAGCCTATAAACCTTGAGAAGTATAAGCTGGAAGAAGGAACTATTTGAAACTGAAGTGACCACACACTGCCCTCAACAGCTCCAAAGAAATTCCTGGATATATTTTACTATTATCCTTTTTGCTGCTGCTGCTTCTAAGTCACTTCAGTCGTGTCCGACTCTGTGCGACCCCATAGGCGGCAGCCTACCAGGCTCCCCAGTCCCTGGGATTCTCCAGGCAAGAACACTGGAGTGGGTTGCCATGTCCTTCTCCAATGCATGAAAGAGAAAAGTGAAAGTGAAGTCGCTCAGTCTGTCTGACTGTTAGCAACCCCATGGACTGCAGCCCACCAGGCTACTCCATCCATTGGATTTTCCAGGCAAGAGTACTGGGGTGGGGTGCCATTGCAGAAGGCATAAATCCAAAACTTGAAAACACCAGAAAACTCCTAACTCTGGGAACATTAATTGACAAAAGCTCATCCAAAACCTCCATACCTACACTGAAACCAAGCTCCACCCAAGAGCCAACAAGTTTCAGAGCAAGACATACCAAGCTAATTCTCCAACAATGCAGGAACATAACCCTGAGCATTAAAATGCAGGCTGCCAAAAGTCACAACAAACCCACAGACACCTCAAAACTCATTACTGGACACTTCATTGCCCTCCAGAGAGAAGAGATCTAGCTCTACCCACCAGAACACTGATGCAAGCTTCCTTAACCAGGAAACCTTGACAAGCCATTTGTCCAACCCCACCCACAGGGAGGAACTTCCACAATAAAGAGGAACTACAAACTTCCAGCATACAGAAAGGCCACCCCAAATACAGCAATCTAAACACAATGAAAAGGCAGAGAAATATTCAACAGGTAAAGGAACATGATAAATGCCCACCAAACCAAACAAAAGAGGAGATAGGGAATCTACCTGAAAAAGAATTCAGAATAATGATAGTAAAATTGATACAAAATCTTGAAAACAAAATGGAGTTACAGATAAATAGTCTGGAGACAAGGATTGAGAAGATGAAAGAAATGTTTAACAAGGACCTAAAAGAAATAAAAAGAGTCAATCAATAATGAATAATGTAATAACTGAGATCAAAAACACTTTGGAGGGAACCAACAGTGGAAAAACTGAGGCAGAAGATAGAATAAGTGAGGTGGAAGAAAGAATGGTGGAAATAAATGAGGAAGAGAGAAAAAAAAGAATGAAAAGAAATGAGGATAACCTCAGAGACCTCTGAGACAATGTTAAATGCCCCAACATTGGAATCATAGGAGTCCCAGAAGAAGAAGACCAAAAAAAGGACATGAGAAAATAGTTGAAAACTTCCCTAAAATGAGGAAGTAAATAGCCACCCAAGGCCACGAAACCCAAAGAGTCCCAAGCAGGATAAACTCAAGGCAAAACACCCCAAGACACATATTAATCAAATTAACAAAGATCAAACACAAAGAACAAATATTAAAAGCAGCAAGGGAAAAACAACAAATAACACACAACAGGATTCCCATAAGGATAACAGCTAATCTTTCAGTAGAAACTCCTTAGGCCAGAAGGGAATGGTAGGACATACTTAAAGTGATGAAAGAGAAAAGCCTACAACCCAGATTACAGTATCCAGTGANGGAAAAACAACAAATAACACACAAGGGGATTCCCATAAGGATAACTGCAGATCTTTCAATAGAAACGCTTCAGGCCAGGAGGGAATGGCAAGACATACTTAAAGTGATGAAAGAAAATAACCTACAGCCCAGATTACTGTACCCAGCAAGGATCTCATTCAAATATGATGGAGAAATCAAAAGCTTTACAGACAAGCAAAAGCTGAGAGAATTCAGCACCACCAAACCAGCTCTTCAACAAATGCTAAAGGGTCTTTTCTAGACAGGAAACACAGAAAACATTTATGAACTCAAATCCAAAACAACAAAGAAATGGCAACAGGATCATACTTCTCAATAATTACCTTAAATGAAATGAGTCAAATTCCCCAACCAAAAGGCAAAGACTGACTGAATGGATACAAATCAAGACCTCTATATATGCTGTCTACAAACATGGTCTAAAAATACCTTCTCCACTTATGTAATAATGTAGCCAATAAGTGTATATATATAAGGTGTGGACCAGGCATTCCCCTAAGTGATGACGACACAAAAGTGAAATAAAAATATGGTCCCTGCTGATATAGAGCTCACTGTTGTAGTCACCTGTGACTATTTAAATTTAAAATAATTAAAATTAAGAAAAATTTAAAATTGAATTTTTGAGTCCCACTTGCCATATTTCAAATACTCAGTAGCCACAGGATGCTGTTGGCTACCATACTGGGCAGCACAGGCAGAAAACATTACCATTGACCCAGAACATTCTATCACACAGTGCTGGCCCAGAGCCTTACTGGTAAAAGTGTTATTCCTAAGACCAACAGCATAAGCCTCACTGGGGGCTCCTTGGAAATACAGAATCTCAAGTTCTATCCAAGACCTGCTAAGTCATAATCTGTGTTTCAATAAGACTTTGTTAAATTAACATTTGTTGTGCATAGAACCCTGGGGGGTTGGATGTTGAGACAGAGTTTAGAAAAAAGAGGAAAGGACCACTAGGGAAATAGAGGCATTTGTTACTCATAGGTCCTGGAGATCATAGGCAGCCACTCAAGGGGTGATGAGGGGAGGTCAAGGCAGAGTGCAAGGGGCACATGACTTTATCAAGGACCACAGATAGAGTGCTTTGGGGTTCCCAGACTAAAGCCAGATTTGTCAGCTCAAACCAGAAAGAGTGAGGTTTGGGTGAGCTTCAGTGCTCCTGGGAGGCAGGGGAAAATGTTCATCACGAGGGCCTTTGGAGGAATCATATCAGAAACTTACACTGCCTCGTGACCCTAGAGATTGTTGTCTAGGACAGGCACTTGTTGAAGGGGCTAACGTGAGTTCTGTGTCCCTGTGGCTTTCTTGGCCTTGCAGAATGGATGCTGAGGCAGTGATACTCCTAGTAGTCTCCCTAAGCATCAAAATCGCCCAAGTGATTCACATGCGCACGATAGTCTGAGACCCTATCCTGACAGGCCCACCTAATTCAGCACCCCCCCCCCCCNCCCCGCCGCCTACCTTCGCCCCCGCGTCTCCGCATCCCTAACGGCCGCGCCCCCTGAACCGGAACCGCTTGCGGCCGGCGGCGCAGAGCCGGGCCGATCGGGAAGCGGAGGAGGTTGCGCGGCGCCCGCCATGGCGGCGGCGGGGTGAGCCGGGCCGGGCGGCCGCAGTCGCGCGGGCGCGGGCGCTCCTCCGCCGCGGACAGGCCGCCGGGCCGGGCGAGGGGAGCCGGGCCGCCCATGGCGAGGCCGCGCCGCCGCCGCCGCTGCTGACCCGGGGCCGCGCCGGGGCCGGGGCGCCAGCCATGGGGAACACCGCCTCGTGCTGCGTGTCGTCCAGCCCCAAGCTCCGCAGGAATGCCCACTCGCGGCTGGAGTCCTGCCGGCCCGACGCCGACCTGAGCCGCGAGGACACGGGCTGCAACCTGCAGCACATCAGCGACCGGGAGAACATCGACGGTGAGGCGGGCGGGCGGGGGTCCCTCTGATTCCTCCGACGCCCCGCGCCGCCTGCGCGCTCGCCCCGCACCCCGCGCCCCGCCCGGCGGCCGTTGCTCTCAGCCGGTTACCGCGAGCGGACCGGGGTCTTCGCCCCGGAGAGCGGGCCGGGGCGGGGTCCAGGCCGGGCTCCGGCTGGCTGTCCGGCGGAGCTGCATGTCGAGTTGCGCGCGGAAGGGTGAGCCTGTCTGTATCCCGAGAGGCGAAGGAGATGGGGACCCTGGGCATGGCCGAGGACTGATGCCTGGGTCGGCTCCCCGGAAACTCGCGAATTGAGCCCACTTACTGGCCCTGACCACATTTCTTTAAAAAACCAAAAATCCCCACAGCCCTCCTCGCAAAATACCAACAACAAAAAGGATTTTGGGTGGGGGAATGTTGAGAGATTGCAGTCAAATAACGTCACCTGAATTCTTTAACATTTTTTTTTTCTTTACAGTATTATCGCAGTGATTTGCAGACAGCTTTGGAATAAGTGCCCTTGTTTTTGCTTGAGGTTGAATTACAGTCCTGTGAATTTATGAGTGATTTCAATGACTTCTGGACTAGGATTTGTAAAGGAAGTTAAAAGACTGATCGCTGCTCCTAGTAATGATTGTTGATTTTATTGGTCTTACAGTATTTTATTAGTACTGTGTTATCAATAAGTTTATGTGATTTAATATCTAATAGATGGGTAGTTTATGCATCGAACAGTTTATGTAATTTTCGACTTAAAACAATTTGAAATTGGAAATATATTTTTATGAAATCTTGACTATTTTTTTAAACCACCGATTCTTTTCACAGTTGATGTGGTTGAACTAATTTGAAAAAAATTTCTTGTGTGAATGAATTGGCACAACTCTGTCATAATTCATTCTTGTCACTTTTAGAATGGCGCATTCCATTTAGTATGCAAAGCCAAATTTAAACTCTGCCATGGGGAAGAATTTTTTCATTGTTTGGTGTCATTTAATTTCTTGTAAAAAGTAAATTCATCTTTTTAGAACAACTTTATTAAATGGGTACCATATGTAAAGAGAGATTAATAAAATATCTAGTTTATAGTAGACAGTAAGTTAGGGTTCAGTATGACATTTCTAATGGTGTTATTTTAACTTCTATTATGTTGACCTGGGCTCCCCTGGTTGTCTGGGTGCATGGGTGTTAAGTCGATTCAGTCCTGGCTGACTCTTTGTGATTTACTCCATGTCACCCCATGGAGTGTAGCCAGCCAGGCTCCTCTGTCCATGGGATTGTCCAGGCAAGAATACTGGAGTGGGTTACCATTTCCTTCTCCTGGGGATTTTCCTGACCCAGGGCGCAAACCCGCATTTCTTGAGTCTCCTGCATTGGCAGGCAGGTTCTTTACCGCTAACTAGCGCCGGCTGGGAAGCCCTCCCTTGGTAGCTCAGTGGTAAAGAATCCCTGGGTGGGGAAGATCCCCTGGGGAAGGAAATGACAACTGACTCCAGTATTCTTGCCTGGGAAATCCCATGGACAGAGGAACGTAGGGGGCTATAGTCCATGGGATCGAAAAGAGTGGGACATGAATGTTGCAACTTAGCACACATGCACAGCAGGAAGGTATTAAGTCCCACTTGTCTTGATGATGTCTGTGGTGCCAAGCACCTGAAAGAAGTGTCCGGCATGTAATAAAGACTGAATAACTATTGTATTATAAGGGAATGAATGACTTTGTTGTAGAATATCGTTACTCATATATATTGTTGGAACGTTGGAAATAACTTCTCCCTTGTGTTGTGCCCTACTATTGGGTAGAGACATTGTTTTAAATAATGGATTAAAGTAATACAAAGAAAAGGAAGACTCGCATTTCTTAGACCCAGGCTGCATGCTGTTATGACTATAGTAAGGAACGGGGAAAATAAAAGTAACTGCAGTCAGCTATTTGGCAATAAGGTATAGAAGGATTTTGCCAGAAAAATGTAGAATGATGTTGTGTGTTCTTTCATTTGGAAGAAGTCTACTTTTTGGTCATCATTTTGTTTTTGAGAAAACATTTGGAAGATCATCAGTTCTTGTTTTGGAGCTTTGGGATGGTTTGAGAGACTAGCAGAGCAGGTTAAGAGGATTTCTCATCTGGGCTGTAGTGTCTTCGTGCCCCAGAACCCACTGGTTATGATGCTAATTTAAATAATGTTCTCTCTGTCTACTGCATTCAGTCAATAATACTTGTATTCAGCCGTTCTCAATGATTTCAGTTAGACCAGAAATCTAGGACTGGGCTTTGGCATGAGTATGTGTAAAGCTCTCCAGGTGATTCTGAGATGCTGCTGGTTTGAAAATCACTGGCTGGGGTGAGTCTTGGAATTCTCATTGTTGTTCAGAGGCATTTTCCATGGGAACTCATTGTGTCAGAAGCTGACAGAAGAGAATAGATTTGTTTAAGTTGTAGTGTATAGATATGTATATATATATATTTGTATTTCAACTTCTGATTGTTAGACGATTAAACTTTTAAAAACTGCGTCTCAAGAGTTCTTAATTTTAGTACATAACAAAAGCTGAAGTGCCTAAGTACCATATTTCTTCTGTCCTGAAAGACCTTCCAGTTAGCTAGATTTGGAATATTCAGAGAAGTTGATAGAGCTTAGTTAGGTTAGTTTCTTTAGAGCACCAAGGATACTGGGTTCACGTTTTCCACACCCAAATACAGCAGGTAATGTTTGTCTGTGGAATTTCAGTGATTGTATTAGGCTTCCATGATGCCTAAGGGGAACGCGCCTCCTTTTGTATTTCGTGTATGGTATCCACTGGAGGAGGGAATGGCCACCCACTCCAGTATTCTTGCCTGGAGAGTCCCGTGGACAGAGGAGCCTAGAGGGCTACAGTCCATGGGGTTGCAAAGAGTCGAACATGATTGAGCAGTTGACACACAATGTTAGGTTATTATGTTAGACTTATTAGGTAAGAAAATGAATGAGTTACTAAATGAAATAAATGTTACTAAGTAAATGTTTGAGAGTCCCTTGGACTGCAGGGAGATCCAGTCAGTCCATTCTAAAGATCAGTCCTGGGTGTTCTTTAGAAGGACTGATGCTAAAGCTGAAACTCCAATACTGTGGCCACTTCATGCGAAGAGTTGACTCATTGGAAAAGACTGATGCTGGGAGGGATTGGGGACATGAGGAGAAGGGGATGACAGGATGAGATGGCTGGATGGCATCACCGACTCGATGGACATGAGTTTGAGTGAACTCCGGGAGTTGGTGATAGACAGGGAGGCCTGGTGTGCTGCAGTTCATGGGGTTGGAAAGAGTCGGAGGGACTGCGACCGAACTGAAAGAAATGTTACTTCTTATAGTTATTTTGAGATCAAGAAGTAACAGAAACACTTAGCAACAATGATGATAACAAAGTACACCACTTACATGTTGCTTGACATCAGCTCATTCATTTAGTAACATTTAGTCACATTTAGTGACAGTAACATTTACTTCATTTAGTAACTCATTCATTTAGTAACATTTAGTCACAGTAACCTTGGGGACAATATCATCCTTACTTTAGGACCAGAAACAAGGTAGAGAGGAGAAATGACTTGCCCAAAGCCATGGAGCCATTAAATTACAAGTGGAAACTTTCCAGTGTTGCTTGACTAGCCATCAGATAATAACTAGGCTGGGGTTGCCTTCTTGGGTAGGCTGTGGGTCACGGGGGTCATATCTGTGGTTTCTCTTCTTCCATCTGTAACAACTGGTCTTACCTGATTGGATCATTTTTTATGGAAGAAGAAGAGGAGGAACGGACTAAAGAGAATTTAAAATTCAGTGAGGCCAAGTAAATCAGGATAATTATAATACCTGTACCTGGCGTGTCAGTTTGGGTTGACAAACTCAAATCTTAAAATGATTGAGAGCCACTTCATCCAGGGACTAGCTGTCATCCTGGACCACCCTATCTCTTCCTCATCTCCTGTTCAATCTGCTAGGAAGGCATGACTCTTCTGCCTTCACAGTACATCCAGAGGGACTCCCCTAGTGGTCCAGTGGCTAAGACTCCACACTCCCAGTGCAGGGGATCAGGTTTGATCAGTCGTCAGGGAACCAGATCCCACTTAGAACAATGAAGATCAACGATTCCCCATGCCACAACTAAGACCTGGTGCAGAATCTGATCACTTTAAAACCTCTCCTGCTGTTGCCACGTAATGAGCCCGACTGATCTCCCTGCCTCTTTCCACGCTTACCCACCGTAGTCTGTTCTCAGCACTGCTGGTGCGCTGAGATCCTTCTGAAAACTTTTTAACACATCACTCCTCCGCTTAGAAGACTGCATCGACTCCTTCTGTCACATAGAATAAAAGCCTTACAATGAATGTGACAATGCAGGCCTTCCAGTGGACCCCAGGGTCCTTTGTAATCTGCATGCCTGCCTACCTGCCTCAGTCACTTGCTCTTTGCAGCCACGCCGGGCCCTTCAGTGCCGTTCCTTGAGCACATCAGACATGCAGTTGCCTCAGGACCTTTGCTCTGTCACTCTGCCTGGAGTTCCCCATGTGTGCTCCTGGCTAGCTCCCTCACCATGTTCAGTCTCAATTCAGGCCTCACTTTTCAGTGAATCCTTCCCAGACATCCCGCTAGACACCCCTCTTGTCACTCCATCAGCAGTCCTAATATGCCTTTTGTGCACCACCATTTTTCTTTATTGCATATCAGCTATAGTGCATTGTTTATATACTTTCACCACTGCACCACTTGCGAAGCCCCTTTTGTACATACATACAACTGTAACCATAACTATTTCTACTTACTTTAGCATGTAAGTTCTAGTAGAACCCTTTTATTCATTGATGTAACGCACATGCTTACAACAGTGGGTTGTCTGATACCGTGCAGACATGCTCTATTTGTTGAATGAATGAGTGACGCCACCCGCTGAAGGACATCAGTCAAAGCATCAGTGTGTGCATTTATTGAGAGGAAGTAGAGAATGTGTAAGACTTGTAGTAATGAAAGCAGATTGGGATATGAAACTTTTTAGTTGGTGTGGGTTTCTACCTGAGAGGTAAGCAGATAGGGTCATGTCCTGAAAATGAAACTTAAGAAAGATTTCAAAGCATGTAGCAAAAGAAAAAACACCTAAACGAAGGGAAACTGAAAGGAAACCGTGGCTAGTGGCAATCTGTTTAACGACAGGATACTGTTCAGTCTGCTTTCCTTGTCTCTTTAGATGAATGACTTTAGCTGTCTCATATCTTTGAGGATCAAAAAGAGTCTCAAATGCTTAACACACCAAAAAGTACTAGATAAGCATTTTTGATTAGGGACACAGCCACTCACGGTGATTTTCATGTATTTAATGTGAAGTGTGTTCTGGGCTGTACAGCACTGATATCTGAACCACTCATCTCAGGCACGGGAGGTGCACGGGAGAGTCCAGTGTTTAAACTCCAGGGACCACAGTGCCTGTTGGGGAGTATTAGCCTGGACTCCTGCAGTCAGTTTCCATGCTGTCTGCAGCCTACAGAAATTCATCTCTTATGCATTCTTTTTCTCGGGCTTTAACCCACTTTAACCTTTCCAGTTTGATGGGCAAAACCATGCCTGTAGACTTTGCTTCCTAACTAAAATTTACTAGCAGTTCTGCCTGCGAGGTTGTGAAGATGCTCTGACCAAGTGTGGGCTGACCGCATACAGGTGGCTCCCTGACCACCACCCCGCTCACTTATTTTCCTCTCTGATTTAGAGTAGGGGCTCGTTTGCTCCCATCCCCTCATGCTATGCATGAGGAAACTGAATCTTGGAGAGGTGCAGTCTCTTGGCCTGGTCTTGCAGATCCTGGACAAGGGCAGTGAATCTCTTCACGTCTTTGTCCTCATTTTCCAGGAGAGGTAATCGAGTCTTAAAGGTTAAGATAGTTGCTCAAGTTTCCGGAGCTGGTTAGTGGCAGAGTTGGAGTCCAGCCTGTCCTCACTTGGTAGAGGATCCCACCTCAGCTGCCCTGCGCCCGCTAATTGGAGGTGGAGGGTGGTCTGCGCCTGGCCCACACTTGCCTTGTTTTCAGAGATTCAGATGTTGCCTGTGCACTTTTGGTTAGCTGTATTTGTGATTAGGATTTTTACTTTTCTGCTCCTTTTTGAGAGGAGTGCATATTAAATAATTTTGTGAAATAGTATTGAATAGATTTTCTCATCCTTTTCTACAAAGCTGATTGTCTCTATCATCTTGAGATGAATTGCTTTCACATTTCTGGCTAGATGAAACTTAACAACATGAAGATGAAATCCATTCCTACCCAGGAAAGGGCAGAACCAAAAGGAAAAATATGGGAGACAAGCCACGTGAGCAGTTTTGAAATCCTGTTTTAATCATGCAGGGTCAGAGATGTAGCTCCAAGTGTATAGTGTTGCACTTGTCTGTAAGGAAGCATCTGGTATTTTTGGTATTTTTCACAAGAGAGCTATTGACAGTGTTATACTTGTCACACTTCAAAGTACAAATCCCTTAACGATTCAACATCTGGGCGCCCAGGGTAAATGCATGGCACCAGCAGCTGATATCAGGGCCTCTCCTGTTTTCAGCAGAGAGCTAGACGGAAAGAGAGAGCTCACTCTCTCTGCAGCCTTTGCGTCATCGTGAAATGTTGAGTTGGTGGCTGCGAGTCTTGGGTAGATCATCGTTTCCTCTCTGTGCTCTGAGACTCACTGTTAGCCTGTCCTACCTTTCCCGGAGAAGAGGGAGGGCTCTTCTCTGAATGTTTTTCAGAATATGCCTCTGGCTATGTGAAGTGGGTGGAGGGTGAAGAGCCCAGAAGTCAGGAGTCTGCACTCTGACCATGACGCCGCCTTGGCTATGGATCCTCTGTCCTACTGAGCTTCACTGCATCTCTGCTTAAACATACTGCCTTGGCATGTGACCCGAGGAACCTGAAATTAGACTAAGATGGTTAATAAACCAGAGGTGCTAGATGGATATATGTCATTATGAACATAGCATTCAGGTTGAGTTTCTTGAATTAAATATGCAGTGGTTGGTAAGAGCTACAGCAGCCTGTGGATGAGCTTGCTGTAGCCAGAGAAGCCAGAAGCCAGAGGGCTTGTCCTGCAAACACATCGAGGGTTCAAGGCAGTCCTGGGAGGATAAGTGGAGTTTGAGAGCTGGGTGGGATGAGGTTAAACAGAGCTCTATGACTTGAGTAGATACTTGCAGGCAGGACTGCAGAGCCTCCTCCTCTTGGCATTTGTTGCCCTTCTAGGTTGTGTCTCTCTACAGTCACACCATAATGCCGCACCGAGAGGGTGGGATGTGTGTTTGAGGCAACTCCCCTCTCACCCGTGGGTGCTGGGCCCACCCAGCCGGCCAGACTGCATCCACCCTCATCCTTGGAACATCAGCTTGTGCCCTGACAAAGGGTGAGGCCATGGATTAAAAAAAAAAAAAAAAAGTTCTTCAAAGAATAAGGTTTAGAGGCCTGCACATAGGTGCTTTATTTTAACTGCGCTAACTAAAGAGGAGTTGATGGGCTGAAAAGTAAGCGCAGGCAGCCCTGAGTAAATTTGGGGGATGGTTTGTGCCCATTTCTTTCAAGGAAGTCTGACCAGCTGGCTCTGCAGCTGCAGGGGTCAGAGGAGACCCACGGCCCCTTCCTTTGCTTCTTTTTGAGGCTTCTGTTGCTCTCTGCCAGCTCGGAGAGAGGGATGTGCTGAAGCTAAAATCAAGTGGCCGGCCCAACAGCAGACAACTTGGCAGGCTCCTTGGTTGGCAAGATTCTGCCTAGAAAGTCAGTCGGTGGCTCTTAGAAGAGAGGTCATCTCAGGGACGGTTGGTCCCAATCAGCAGCGTGCTGGCTTCTCTGCTGCTTTGCTGGGAGGTTACTTAACATGTAAATACTGGAGTGGAAAGCCTTGAAATCCTTTATTCTTCACCTTTGTCAGAATATTGACATTCTATACATTGGTTTTGACTTTGTAAAGAGATTTTTGTTTTCATTATTTGTTTTTTCATGTGGCTCAAAAGTTGGACTGAAAAGAGTCCAAAAAGGGAGTTCTAAAATGTTCCGGCAATGGTGACATCTCTGGGCTAAGTGTTTAGTCTCCCTTGGTTATACTACTTAGATTAAAAAAAAAAATTCAACCTGGTTTCATTATTCTATAGATACATTACCTGGCACGTGTGATTTTAATTTCTGGGTCATTTTCTGCGGTCTTTGTCCCCTACTTGGGCTGTATAGTGGGGGCTTATTGGGTGTGACAGATGAGTGCTGTGCCCAGCAGAGATGTACCAGCCTCCGCAGACATGTCAGCTGGCTCCTGGTACTGAGAGGAATACAGCTGGAGTACACTAAAGATAATTGTTAGCCACTGCAGTTACATCCTTGCCAGTGTGCTCTATGAGCTTTGCAGAAATCTTTGTTGGATGGTGAAATGCAAGTCACTTCTATTTCAGATGCCTCTGATTATAGACCTTGTGACTCTGAGGAGGGTGAATAGGAAATACTCTGCATGGGAGTTGGTTGATATGTAGTATAGCCATGAGTGTAGCGCTTGAAACATTCTGTAAGCAAGTTCCCTCTTGTGACTGTGTGATTCTGGTCCTTGGTAGGGAAAGAAACGCTATGAAAAATATTCTGATTATATTAGGGGAATCTTGTCTCCCTCTGCAAATTGACCATTAATCTGGGGAATTGGCGCATGGATTGATAGGTTGAGAGGCCTGTACTTCAAGAGAAGACCTTGCTCCATACTTAGAATTTTGTCCATTAATGAACCTCTGACTCAGGATACCAGTTGCTGACAGCTGTTCTGTTCAGTGTAATCATCATCATCTTTTAAACACACTCTTGTTTTTAGACGTGGATCTAGATTTTGTACAGTTGCTTGTCAGTCCAGGCTTTAGGGTTCCCTGTGTGTCCTGCCAAAGTCTAGGACGAGAGCCGAAGTCATGATGCTGTGTTTGAATTCAGCTTCAAAAAGTTTGAACCCCCAAAACAATCAAGCAGTACTCATTTATGGTGAACATTACTTTTGCCAGTTTTATGCGGACAATCTTTTTTCCCCTCAAGCTGTAAGTGATGGGTGGTTATTTTAATGTATAGTCCTTGTTACTCCTTTGCTTGAAGAGCATTAGTAAGCAGAGTTTCTGCAGCGTTGGAAAATGCCTTCTATCTTCTGCAAGCTGCAGTGGGGACTCGTTCATTCACTGTAATGTTAGCGTACATTTGATTTTTAAGATAAATCTAATGTCTAATTTTCTGTTTCTTGCATTTTGTCAGACATCTGGAGGAAGCATAGCAGGGCTGGCCTTTAGAAGTGTGACTTTAGGTTTTAACCACACAGCCCTGAACTGGAGGAGGAGAGCACAGGTCCTTGCTTTGCATGCCGCTTTCTTCCCAGAGGCTGGTTGTTCAGAGCCCTGGCCTGGCTGCAGGGCCTGCTCCTTTGCAGCGAGGGTGGTATGGCTTTGTTGCTGGCTTTGCAGCTGTCACTGGCCCCCAGGTGATGGGAGTGCGGGATGTGAGCAGAGTGTGCGTGAAGGAGCTGCAGTGGCCTCAAGAAGCAGGGAGGAGACCCAGCACAAGACCCCCAGACCAGCCAGCACAGCCCCACGGTGGCCCAGCAGTGCTCAGTGGCTCTGCTCCTGGGCCACGTTGGGTGTCTCTGAGCCTTTGAGAATGACTGGGGCTGGATGGCGAGTGTGGTTTTCAGTTGGGGGGAATGGTCTGCTGGGGCCCTGTGGCCTTCTGGTGTGGAGCCAGGAGACTGGATGACTGGACCACATTGCCTTCTTTCATTTAACCAAGAATGTTCTGGAGGAGCTCTTGGGGAATCTAGAGTTGGGCTTTTTGAAAACAAAAGTTACTCCTGTGTCTGGGGTAAAATGGCGCTGTGATGGCTCAGAGGGAAGGACAGAAGGAAGGAGCTATGGACAGAGTGTGAGGACGAGAGAGGGCGGAATGAGTAAGCGCAGGCCCCAGCCACTGAGGCCAGGTGAGTCACCCTCGTCCTGGCCACCCAGCCCCCAGGGGCCTCAGGCTCTATCTGTGCCTTCACGGTGGATGCAGAAGGGTGGCAGCCAGGGCACTGGGTGAGTGCTGTCCCCCGCCTTCTGGGTCCGGAACGTAGTGCTGACATCCAGCCAAGAAGGACCTTAAGCTGATTTTCATAAATCGGTTTCTGTCTTGATGAGCTGTATTCACGTGTGAGGGGATATTTATGGAGCCTGGCCTCTTGGGGTGAAGATTAGGGTCATGTTCAGTAAAGCAGGAGTCCTCAGCGAAGGCCCACTGGGTCTCTCAGCCTTGGTGTCATTGATGCTTTGGGCAGGATCCCTCCTTGGTGATGGTGCTGCCTGTCCATGGTAGCATGCTTAGCAGTGCCCCTCCCTCCACCCACTGCTCAGGACAGTCAGACCTGTCTCCAGACTTTGCCACACGTCATTTCCCCAGAGGGCAGCTCCCCTCTGCCCCTTTTGAGAACCACTGAGCTGCCGGGCTCCATGAGTCAGTGACAGAGAGACTGACATGGTGGCAGGCCTGCACACACCAGTGGCTGCGGTGTGGGCCTCGCGGGGCCCCGTGTAGGCCAGGCCCCTGCTCCCCCACAGGACTGCCTTCTGCACTCACGTGGACTCCGTGGAACCGGCCTGGGCTCTGAGGTGGGGCTCCTCGGGGTGCTGTGCACAGCAGTCTGCACCCTTGACTCGGATGGTGCCGTGGCGTTCTGGGTGCACTGAATGGTGTGTGATTCCATTGCTCAGATGAAAAGGTCATGGTTTTTCTTCTCTGTGCGTTTTCCTTTTTTTCTCCTTTCTTTTTTCCCTTTTTAATGCAATATACTGAGAGGCGTGGTACATTTTTCTTCTTTTAGCCAGCAGTTTTATTTTTTACTTCAACTTCAAAATCAGCTAGTTTTTTTTGTGTGGGTTTTTCATATTTTATCAATACTCACAGTGGACTCTCCTCTGAGACTATGTTTTGAGGAGAAATGTAAACATTGTTCGAGTTGGTAAAGCTCTGATCTGTGTTTTCTGCTTCATTCTGGCTTGGTTTGGTGCTCAGTGCAGTTTTGTATTTTTGTGGACCTTATCAAATCTCATCTCTGCAGCTGGACAATCTGGGTGAACTGGGTGGGTGTTTGATTCAGGGTCTGGTGTTCAGGTCATGCTCAGTAGAAAACTTGAGGGGGAATCCTCAGGGCGTGGATCTCTGTTGCACAGTTACACTCTGAAGGAAAAAAGTTGAGAGATGAACCCACTTAAGTCACTTGATTTCAAGAAGTTTCTTTACCCAAGCACACCACTGCTGGAATGAGGAAGTGGAGTTTGGGTTTCTTGAGATGGAAGTTTAGAAATTGAGGTCTTGATTTGTAGCTTGCCTAGGTGAAGAAAGCCCCCTAAAATATGGTGATGCTGTATTCCTGACAGTTAAACGTTGCTTCTTCTATGAATGTTTGAAGCCAAAATGTCAGTCCCTCCATTGTAAAAGTCCTTATAAATATACAAATGAAAGTATCTGTATGTATGTGTGTATTGGTTCCTGAAGTTAGAGGTGTCCTCCCAGAGCCTGGGGATTGAAGGTGTCTGGTCAGTGCCCACATAACACAGATCATTGGTTAGGAAGCATCCTTGTGGTCAAGGTGCAGCTGCTGGATAGAGGGGTGGTAGTTAGCACCCTTGTTACAGAGCTAGGAGGGAAGCTGGCTGCCTGGACCTTGACTGCAGGATTGAAAAGGATCCCAGCAGAAAGATGGGAAGACCGAGGCCTTGAGGTTGGGACTGCGTCTGGGGCTGCCTGTCTGTGCACACGCAGTGGGCCATTTAGCAGCACTGTTTGGAGTTATTAGGTTGAGCCCCTCTTGGTCCTCAGGACACATCTGGACGTGATGCAGAGATGAGCCTCAGAAGCAGCCAGAGCTTGGTCATTTTCTCTCACTTCTTTCTATATTCTAAAGTTCTCCAAAGTGACCTTCAGTATTGTTTTCAGAGTGACTCCTAAGTTTAACCAAGCCCAGCACATGCATGTGTGCATGAAATAAGAGATCTCTCGGGAAGGGAAGGTCTAGCCTTACCCAAGCGAAGTATGTCATAGTTCTTTCAGCTCCTTTCACGAGCAGGCCAGCAAGGGAGGCTCTTTGCACAGGAAGAAACAGCAAAATGCATTCTGTATCACTTACAGAGTGGTGCTTAGCAATGTGTGGGAACTCTGAGACAGAAGATTGTGGTTTTAGAGGATTTTAAGTATTTTTATTTTAGGCATATAAACAGAACCGTGGGGCAGTATGACCAGAAGAGCTTCTTATCAGGTGCCCTCACAAGACCCTTTCAGTGAGCAGTGACCAGGATATAAAGGGGTGTCCAGTGCGAACTCGCATCCTGTCCCCTTGGTAAAGAGCAGTGTGCCTCCAAGTGTCTACAGCCCAACAGTTCGTGTGACTATTTCTCCTTTCGCCTGTTGGTGGTTTAACATAGCGGCCAGCTGGGCGCCGTCACTGAGATCTGTTTTGGCCACGTTGTTTGATTTGCTCCCCAGGGTGCAGGTAATTTACCTAATTTTCAGGGATTATTAGAAGACACTTGGTGTGTGACATTTTAGCCTTCATTCCTCTAAAGTCTACTGACAATACACAACTTTTGGTACCAGTTTTATTTGAAATGATTATTACTGTTGATGATGGGATCAGTGATCCCATCACAAAGCTTTATTTTTTTCTCCCAGAGTTCAGAAATGTGGTGACAGTTTGGAATTCTCTCTATAGATAAAGCAGGCCATGTGAGCAAAATGCTAATGCTGAGAAGTCAGGGGGCTTCCTTCCCTCTTAAACTAATAGGTCTAGCAAGTGGTAAATTCCTTGTGGAGAAAGTATTTCTAGAATGTGTTCTCTTCAGCCACAGAGTTGGAGAGAACGTGGAGCTCAGTAGCACGTATTGGCTGAGAGACGTCTGGCCCACTTACAGGGGAATTCGTGGTGCCTCTGACCACTGGGCTCAGAGCCCTGGCTACCATGGGCAGCACACAGCTACGCTGGCATTTTGTACAGGAGCGAGAATTTGATGCCCCCTCTTGGAGTTTAAGGTTCATTTCTTCTGCAGGTCAATAAGTAATTGGTCAGTCCAAGTACCAGTAAATTCCAGGCTCATCACTGGATGCTGGGAATGCAAAGAACAGTGTAGCTCAGACTTTGCCCTGAAGGACCTGATGATCCTTTAAGGGAGACAGATATGCAGATAAATGATTGCAGTACCTTATGCTGAGGTAGAAGGGAGGCCAGTGGTGACCCCTGACCTAGGTGGTGAGGGGATGTGGTCAGGGGATGCTTTGCCAAGGCAGCCTGGTGGCGAGGGAAGAGGAGTGGGAGTGGGGAAGAGGCAGGAAGTGGGCAGGGAACTGCTTCAGAAAGATCGCACACGAATTGGTCACCGGATGGTGTGAAGTCAGTAGATGATATTGGACTTGTTGGTGGCTTAGTCCCCAGACGTCTCATTTAATGGATTCTGCTTGTTAGGGGGACGTTTGTTCTAAAAGATTTCCTAATGGATGGATATTCACTGGGGAGCAGTGTCTCGTGTATTTTGCACATACTCTGGATTCTGGAAAATGATGACTGAAAGTTGTAACATGGAAGACAGAATAACGTCTTGAAAACTGTTTTTTGGGGAGCTTGCGAAGTTAACCTTCATCGAATCACAGAATGTTTGTACCCTCAGGGACCACCGAGATCCTTGAGCTCTAGGCCAGGCGGCCTGCTGGGAGGGCTGCTCCTCCTCAGCGCCCCACGATTCCTGCTGGGTGGTGTGCAGGCGGGAGCTGTCTCCCGACGGGGTCAGAGCCTTTCACCATGGTTCTCGCCACCAGGTTAAAGATTTCCCCAGAGGAGATGAATCTTGACCCATCGTAATGTTCCTTCTTTACATGATGTTAGTCTGATTGAGAATTGTGTCTTAGAAAATTGTGTTAGTCATCAGGCTGTGTAAAAACTACCCCCAAGTTTAGTAACAACAGTATTCATTATCCTCAGTGTTTGTGGGTCGGGACTAGACCTAGCTTAGCCTGGGGCCTCTGGTGGCATTGCAGTCCAGCTGTCAGCTGGGGCCTCCATCCTCTTAGGGCTCAACCAGGGGAACTGAATCTCTTCCCAAGGCCTCAGGTACTGGCTGTAGATATCATTTCCTTGCCTTGGGCCTCTCCAGGGCAGCTCACACTGGCAGCTGCCTTCCCTGGAACCAGTGGTCTGAGAGGGTAAGAGAGACCCCTAGGGTGAAACCTCAGCTTTTCTGTACCTAAGTTAGAAATGGCATTTCATCATTGCTCAAGGCTGGCCCCCACCCAAGGAGCCTGTGATCCACAGGAGTGCAAATACCTGGAGGTATTTGGGAGGCTGTATTGGAGGCGGCTTACCATGAACATTAGGCCAGATTCTCTTGCTTGTATGTAACAGAAGTCCGCTGAAACCATGGGAGCAAGGTGGGTGGGGAGTGCGAGAGGGAAGAGCTGTTGCAAGTATGGGAGGATATTTCATGGAAAGCAAGGGCCAGGAGCACCCTGAGTCTCACAGGGAACTGGAGTTGGGAGTTGGACACCCTGTTGGAACAGGTACGGCTTTCTCTTCAGTTTTTTACTATCAAATTCTCTTGTCAAGCTTAGTTGGTCTTATCCTTCTCCATGTCTCAGATTTACTTTTGTGTCAGTTTTTATTCTCTATAAAATTTATTCTTTCCTTCCTTCCTTCTTCCCTCCCTCAGTTCTAAGACCCCCACGGACTGACTAGGATCTCAGTGTTCCAGCTTCCCAGGAGAAAGGACTGCATTCACTCAGCCCAACTAATAGGGTGACTCCCCTGTGAAAGGCGTCCAGTCAGCTATGGTGCATGAAGGTCAAGATGGGGATCTAGACATGACATTATCTCTGTTGTTGTGGAAACAGATAAAAGGATGAGGATGCAGGGGCTGGTGAATGGTTGGGGGAAGCACATTTCAGAGAAGGGCATTTGGAAATAATTTTTGCAGATAGGTATATTTTAAAAATCCATATTTAAGTTTTTCTTAGTAGGAAAAGAAATTCCCTAGTAGACCTAAAATAAATTGATTTGGGTAAAACTCAAGCTAAGGATAAGTTTGCAGATAGTTTTGAAAAAAGGGACCTTAGCAGAAAAGCATGGTTATCTCTATTAAGAAACAAATTAAAACATTTCTTTGAGAACTTTGTTAATTTGAAAGCTGGAAAATCTATTGGTTACTAAAATTACTGTTTCTCTTTTTCACTCTTTCTGAGCTTGCCCCTTATAAATTCCAGGTTTATCCACTTTAAAAAAAAAATGTTCTTAGACTGTGAACATCTGTCAGCTTTCCTATCTTAGATTTTTTTTTTTAGGAGTTTATGTAACTTGAATTGAAATAAGCATTTTTGTTCTTTTCTAAAACTGCCCATTTAAGTGTCTTCATAACAGTATGTTTTGGACTTTAATTGATTTCAATAAATTATAAAAATGCTCAGAAGGTCCTTACCCACATTTTTGCATGCTTGTTTACTTTCACAACATTTAAAAATGATGTACAGTTTGACTTAGCTGTGAAAAAATTTTTATTGTAAAGATGGAAACTGAAAGCCTCTCCCAGAGGTTTTTGGTTTTGTTTTGTTTTGGCTTTGTAGACAAGTTGGTTGGTTGGTTTTGAGTTTGCTCAGAGTTTGATTTGAATTGCCCCAGTAGTAGCAGCAGGTCTTTTTTCCTTCTAGATTCTGACAGGAAATAGCAGCATTATTACCAAATCTGTATCTGCAGTAGGGGTTCCCCAGTGGCTCAGTGGTAAAGAATCTGCCTTCGATGCAGGAGAGCCAGGTTCAATCCCTGGTTGGGAAGATCCCCTGGAGGAGGGGATGGCAGCCCACCCTAGCATTCTTGCTAGGAAAATCCCATGGACAGAGGAGCCTGGAGAGTTACAGTTCATGGGGTCGCCAAGAGTCAGACATGACTGATTGACAAATCACACACATGCCAACTGCAGTAATGGAGTTTCGTGCGAGGGACAGATGAGAGTAAATAGAGCGCGTAGGCTTTCCCTAAGGAGCACCAGCCAGCAAACCTCACAGAAAGCAGTGGACCTTGAAATGCCCAGAATACCCTCTGGGTCTCCACACCCACCGGTGCCAACTCCGCTTGCCAGCTCCCCCACCCAGGGACCTGTGAGGGCTTAGCATTCCCAGAGGCCATTCTGCCAGTTTGGATTTTTAACCAACAGAGCAACATCCTAAGGTGTACAGGCTTAAGTATTCTCCATGTATTAGTCTGCTTTGACTGGCACATCACACCCAGGGGCACATGTGTCCTGTTCATCCCTGTGCTGCTGAGGTTGACTTCACCCTTGGTTAAGGGATGATGTCATCCAGGTTTCTTCAGCACTCTGGCTTTAGTTAATAGTAATAAGTGATTTGTGGGGAGATCAAGACTGTGTTGACACCCTGTTTCTGATGAGTTTTTTTTTTTTCTGCGAGCTGCAGTGTCCACTGGTGACTTAGCCCCTTCCGTGTTTGGGATAGGCATCTATTGTGGGGGTGAGCTCTTCCTTCTCACCTGTATGTTTGCCAGTATGGAGTCATGGATTCTTATTTTATTCAGTGAGCTGCAATACCCTCGTCGTCTTTTTTTGCTGTTGCTGTTGTTGCTCAAGTTGTCCCAGATTTGGTTGGTGGAAGCCTCTTCAAACTGCAGACTGGTTTCTTTACAAGCTGTGTCATTTTGCTATGTCTTCCTCATTCCTTGAACACTTCCTTAATTTCCAGCAGGTTATTTGCCTTTTAGAAGTAATTTTTCTCTTAGTTTGGGAAAAGCTTTCCCCCTTAAGAAATACGGATGCAATATTTTCCTTTCCAGAACATCACAGTAACATCAGTAGCCAATCATTCTGCCTGAGAATGTGACTAGAAGCCAGTCTCTTGTAAACTCACATGATTTTGCTTGCTGGTCCTGAGAAATCAAAGAGAGGCAGCTTATCTGCTGGTAGCTTACGGAGTAGAGAGTTCAGTGAGATGTTGACAGTGTTTATTGAGTACTGCCAGTGGCTCAGTGGTAAAGAATCTGCCTGCCAGTGCAGGAGACACAGGAGATGTGGGTTCAGTCCCTGGGTTGGAAAGATCCCCTGAAGGAAGAAATGACAACCTACTCCAGTATCTTTGTCTGGAAAAATCCCATGGACTGAGGAGCCTGGCAGGCTACAGTCCATGAGGTCTCAGAGTCAGATACAGTTGAGCTCACACACAAGCCAATGTGTGAAGCCTTCTACCTGGAGCTGAAAAAACTGAAGACAATTGCCGGCTCTGCTCTCTGGGATGGACAGTTTAGTGGAGGAAGACGAGACTCTCTGTGCTGAAGAAAGTGAGGTCATAAAGTTGGACTTTGGTAACGAACAGTCCTCTTTACCTGCTCACACTCACAGGACAAGGCAAGGCCAGGGCCTGACCCTTTGACTATAAAGATATGGCCAGTCACCTTCTGATTTAGATGATTACCTATATAGACAAGGGAGCCGGCCTCACCTAATCCTTGTCCCACACACCAGCAGGGGAGCGCTGAAATAAAAGGGACCCGTGACTGTGTGACTCGCAGAACCCTGCTGCCAGGAAGCCACATGTTAGTGGGTTTATGTTCTGGACATCTGCTCGGGGCAGAGCGAGGTGTGCAGAAGGCCCCCACTTCACCAGAACCCCGGGGACAGAGAGAACGGTCTCATGGCAGCTGCCAGAGAGCAGGGGTGGCCGATGGGAAGTGGCCTCTGCTGTGTCTGAGAGTGTGTGTTCCCCAGAATTCATATGTTGGAATCCTCACTCCCACTGTTTGTATTCAACTCAGGCCTTTGGGAGTGCTTAAGTTGTGAGGGTGGGGCCCTCATGAGTTGAACTAGTACCTCATGAAAGAGATTTCAGCGTGCTCCCTTGCCCCTTCTGTTAGGAGAGGGTACAGTCAGAAGTCTGCACCCCAGAAGAGGGCCCTCACCCCACCGTGCTGGCACCCCATCCTTGGACTTCCAGCCACCAGAACTGTGAGAAATCAGTTTCTGGTGTTTATAAGCCATCCAGGCTGTTTGTATCTGCAACCAGAGCAGATTAAGGCAGGCTCCAGGCACTCATTAGGCCCCCTCCTCTCATGTCCCTGGAGGGGCTCCAAGGTGTTCCTCCAGGACAGGTCAGCTGCGTTTCTGCCTCTGGGACTGTGTACATAAGTGCAGGGTCACTGGGGCATCACGGCGGAGCCATCCTTCTGCACTTTTTCACTTTGCAATACAGTTGATATCTCCACATGGAGATAGTCATGGGACCTCTGATTGTCACTTACCTAGTTGTTCCCCTTCCCCCAGTCCTGATCTTCCTGGCTACACATCTGTTCTGTGATTGGCTCTCATATGTATCAGGCTGTTCTTGGGGCTTTTCTCTCCCTGTCTACTCTACTCTTTAGATCCAGTCTAAACTCATGAATGGCATTTGTGTGAGAACGCCAGGTCAGGCTGTCCTGAATGCCATTGTTCAGGAGCATCTGGTTTTGGGCAGCAGGCTCAGCTGGTCAGTCATTGAGAAAGATGAGTGTGTTGGAGCTGTGGAGCCAGAGAAGTTGCTAATAGGAAATGACTGGAGCCCATGGGTTCACGTTGAAAGTCTGAGGTGGGAAAGTGGTTTTGAAAGTTGTGGAAGTGCCCTGCTGCCACTTCCCCCAGCGCTATGCAGACTGAGTCCGTTAGAACACCTGCACCGCTCACTCGACCAGCTTTGTTGAGAATGAATGGAGCAGTCTTGGGAGTTTAGTGCCTGAGTGACGATTCAGAGCTGCCCCTGGGTCCTTGGAGACGGGAGGATGCCTTGCTAGTGAGTGGAAACTGCAGGAGAGGAGGAGGAGTTGGCTTTGAGGAAGGAGAGGGGAAACTTTGGGGGCAGAGACAGGTTTCACACACTCTCAGTGTTCAGTGATAATCAATTTTCACAGAGTTCATTGTCATATATTCCTGTTAAGAATGTAATTTTCTCAGATCTGAATGTTCTTATCCTCAGATTGGTGTCAGAGGGATGGTGAAAGGATCAAGATTTATAGTCATTTCACTTGATGAAGGTGTGTGTATATAGCAGCTCTTGGTGGTTTGGGATCCTTTGATCTCATTTCTCATGGGACTTCGGGTCCTGTAGCCCTTTGCCCATAATTCAAAACAAGAGAAGAGGCAAGTAGAGGTGAAATTCAAGTATTCAGATTTAACTAAAGGTTCTTTTGATTATTTCTTTAAGTTATTCAAGCTAGCATGATAGAAAGTTAACTAAGTTTTATGTCCTGTTTGTCTCACTTGTAAGTAAATATACCAAAAGATTGCTTTCTGACCCCCAGACATAGGTTTTAAGTTGATTCAATATAATGTTTTGCATTTAACTAATTTAAAAATATGATGTGGTAGAATGGTCAGAAGTACCATTAGGTTGATTTTTTAATTTGATTAAAAGATTTTATTGGGGTATAATTGATTGACAGTGTTGTATTAGTTTGAGGTATACAGCAAAGTATACCTCAAATCTATTAAACAAATACTTTAAATCCACTCTTCTTTTAGATTCTTTTTCCATATAGACCATTATAGAAAATTGAGTATTGAAGTATAATTGATTTACAATTTTATATTACTTTCAGGTGTGCAACATAGTGATTCAGTATTTCTATACATTACAAAACAATCACTGCAATAAGTTTAGTTACCATCTATTAGCATTCAAAGTTATTAAAATACTATTGAGTATATTTGCTTTGCTGTACATCACATCCTTATGACATAACTGGAAGTTTGTTTCTTTATCTCTCTCACCTGTTTGACTCATCACCCCCACTCCCCTCTTTTCTGGCAATCACTTGTTTATTCTCTTTATGAGTCTGTTTCTGTTTTGTTGTTTGTGTTCATTGTTTTTTTGGTTACATGCGTCCGCCTTCCCAGCTGGTGCAGGTGACAAAGAATCCACCTGCCATTCCTGGAGTCACAAGAGATGCAGGTTCGATCCCTGGGTAGGAAAAATCCCCTGGAGTAGGAAATGGCAAACCACTCCAGTATTCTTGCCTGGAAAATTCCATGGACACAGTCGTCTGGAAGGCTGCAGTCCGCGGAGTCACAGAGTCAGACGTGGCTGAGCAGACACGCCTAAGTGAGACCCTGTGGTATTTGCCTTTCTCTGACTCATTTCACTTAGGGTAATCCCCTCAGGTCCATCCATGTCGTCACAGATGGCAGGAGTTCATTCTTTATGGCTGCTGCTGCTAACTCTCCTCAGTCATGTCCGACTCTGTGTGACCCCATAGACGACAGCCCACCAGCCTCCCCCGTCCCTGGGAGTCTCCAGGCAAGAACCCTGGAGTGGGTTGCCATTTCCTTCTCCAAGGCATGAAAGTAAAAAGTGAAAGTGAAGTCGCTCAGTTGTGTCCGACTCTTCACAACCCCATGGACTGCAGCCCACCAGGCTCCTCTGCCCGTGGGATTTTCCAGGCAAGGGTACTGGAATGGGGTGCCATTGCCTTCTCCATCTTTATGGCTAATACTCTATTTTATAAGTATGCCACATCTTTATCCACTCATCTGTTGATGGACACACAGATTGTTTCCTTGTCTTAGCTATTGTAAATAATACTGCTGTGGGTATGGAGGTGCAGATAGACATAGTGTTTTTGTTTTCTCGGGATATGTACCTAGAAGTAGAATTGCTGGATCACGTGGTAGTTCTATTTTTAATTTTTCGAGGTACCTCCATACTGTTTCTCATAGTGGCTGCACCAATTTACATTCCTATCAACAGTGTCCAAGGCTTTCCTTTCCTCCACACATTAGGATCATCTTTGAATTTGTGTTCATAGGGGTATAAAATATCAAGAGACAGCAGACTTCTGAAGAGTTCTGAATTCTTATGTGAAAGTCAGCTCTAATAGGAACATTACCTACATTGATGTGCTTATTAGACATTTCACCTCTGTGAATTGTATGTTTTTATAGTTCATTTTTTCCAGCTGATTGTGTTTTTTCCAAACTTTGGTTTCTTTACAGACTTGCCTGTTAACTGTTACAACTTTTGAACTTCTGAAAGCCACTTTCTTTTACAGATTGAGGTCTTTGCCAAAGCAAAGGCTGTATAAATCTGATTTGGGGAATGGTCCCAAGTTAGAATTGGGCACTAGCTGTCAAAATGTGGATGTTTTGAGTTCTGCTGCTAAGTCACTTCAGTCGTGTCCGACTGTGTGTGACCCCATAGATGGCAGCCCACCAGGCTCCCCCATCCCTGGGGCTCTCCAGGCAAGAATACTGGTGTGGGTTGCCATTTCCTTCTCCAATGCATGAAAGAGAAAAGTGAAAGTGAAGTCACTCAGTCTGTCCGACTGTTAGCGACCCCATGGACTGCAGCCCACCAGGCTACTCCGTCCATTGGATTTTCCAGGCAAGAGTACTGGGGTGGGGTGCCATTGCCTTCCCTGGTTTTGAGTTCTAGTGCTCATTTAAGTTCAAGACTACCTTGTTTTTGCTTTTGAAGCTAGCCAATTAGCATATGTTTAACAATCAGTCAATTTAAACAAATGTGTTTTGTAACATGTTGAACTTTGAACATTAGTGCTTCAGAAGGTGGAAAATTCCAAGTGCATGTGAAAGATTTTTATCACTGAGTTTCATACCTTAAAGTCAGTCTATCTCACACTTACTGAGTAATGTTTGTTGAGCTGGTGAGGTTTCTGGAGTATAAATAAGATAGGTTATCTTCTTCCTGTAGGACATTTGAAAGCAAGAGTAACATAAATTTGATACTCAGCTAGAAAAGAGAAGAAATGTGGCTAGTGGCTGCAAGTGCTCGTTCATTAAGTGGTCCACTTTGAACGCCAATTTAAGTAAAAGACACAGAAAAGACACAGACATTCAGTTCTCCATTTTCGATATAAAATCTCCATTAAAGCACATAGAAATGGTGTTGCCATGGTGACTGTCTTCCGTTGCTTCGGGGTTCCTTAGTGAGAGTCACCTTTTGGGCCCCTCTTTTTTTGGGAAGGGGATGACATGCCATATGACTTGTGGGATCTTAGTTTTCTGACCAAGGACTGAACCTGGGCCTAGCAGTGAAAGTGTGGAGTCCTAACCACTGGACCTCCAGGGAATTCCCCTTGGGTACCATTTTAAAATATAATTGTTTTTTCACGTAAACTTTCTCCCCAGGTCAGTAAGCATAATTTATCTCACTGTTGTTAATCACCGTTGTAGTATTCTATTTTATGGCTCATTGTTGTTAAACACTATTGTAATGTTCTATTTTATGGCTCTGTCATCATTTACTTATCACCTATTTATTCTTTTAAAATATTACATGCAATTTTTATGTTACATGCAATTCTTAGGAGATTAATTATGTACATTCACTTGGGAAGGGGATACATCTTTGCTTTGTTCCTCAGGAAATCCCTAGGACTACAGTTTCATAGTCAAAGCTCGGGTGTATATTAGGTTGGTTTGGTATTTACTGCCAAAGTGCCCCTGCTGTCACCCCTGCCCCTCAAGGCTGGATTTGTGGAAGGTTCATCAGAGTGAGACACGTTTTAGGGGTCATGTGTTGAAATAAAGGTGGCTTTGAGGTGACATCTGCACTTGCCTGAATCTTTGTCTCTTCTTTCTACCCTGTTCAGGGCAGAGATGGCGTGACCCTGAACATGGTGTCATGTTAGATACTTGGCTTTCTGTTGACCTCAGGGTGATGGCTCAGCAGCACCTCTGGGGGAGTAGGGTTGGGGCTCCTCTGGTGGGTCCATGGAGAGCTCTGGCCACGGCTCTCGCTGCCTGTTGGGTATCCCTGTAGAGAAGCCGTTTCCTGCACAGCGGTGGGTCTGGAGCCTTCAGCTCTCTCTGCCCGGCACTGCTGCCCCAGGACGGAGGCCCCGGCTGAGCACAGTGATGCCATGTTCATGGCCGGCGCGTCTATCGCTGGACCAAGTTAGCTGTGGCAGGTTAGGTCAGTGCTGCCAGTCCAGTGCTGAAAACAGGTGTTATTTGACATTTGGGACAAAAGGGGACCATTTTCTTTCACAATTCTGTCTAATCTTCCTTTTGAAAAAGGCGTCAAGTTCAAAGACTTGTTGGAAGGAAGTATCCTGGCTTATTCTTAATTTATTTTTAAAGATAAATTTTAAAAGAGCAGTTAAGGTTCACCACAAAATTGAGAGGGAAGCAGAGCAGTTTCTCATACGTGTCCTTCCCCAACAGCTGCAGAGTCTGCCCCACTGCCAGCATCCCCTCCCAGAATGGGGCTTGTTACAGTTGCTGGACCTACACTCATTATCACCCACCGTTCATGCTTACGTTAAGGTTCACTCTTGGTGCTGTGCATTCTTTGGGTTTGGACAGATATGTAATGACACGGATCCATCATTATAGTATCATACATAGTATCTTCACTGCCCTGAGAATCCTCTGTGCGCCACCTGTTCATCCCTCCCTCCTCCCAACTCCTGGCAACCACTGATCTTTTTTACTGTTGCCATAGTTCCTCCTTTTCCAGAATGTCATGTAGTTGGAATCATACTGTATGTCACCTTTTTAGACTGTCTTCTTTCACTTAGTAATATTAATTCAGGGCTCCTCCATGTCTTGTCATAGCTCAGTGTCTTATTTCTTTTTAGCACTGAGTGATTTTGCATTGTCTGAATGTACCACATTTGTTTATCCATTCACCTACTGAAGGACATCCTGGTTGCTTCCGAACTTGGGCAGTTCAGGATAAAGCTGCTATAAACATCTGTGTTCATGTTCAGGTTTATGTGTGGGCTTAAGTTTTTGGTCCCTTTGGGTAAATACCAAGGAACATAATTACTGGATTCTATGGGATGAGTACCTTTAGTTTTGTAAGGAATTGCCAAAGCCTCTCCTGCGGTAGTCGTACCATTTTGCATCCCCACCAGTAATGAATGAGAGTCCTTGATGCTCCACGTCTCACCAGCGTTTGGTGGTGTTGGTGTTCAGATTTGGGCCATTCTTATAGGTCTGTGATGGTATCTCATTTTAATTTACATTTGCCTGATGACGTTTGCTTATTTGCCAACATTTTAGAAAAAGTGACCATTTAAAAATTGTGGGAAGAACTGACCTCTGGTAGAATCAAACCTGGGGAAGTGCAGGACCACTAGCACAGAGATGAAATGCCTGAACTTTAGAATGGAGGTGGAAAGCTTTTTCTCTGACGGACTGTTTGTGGGTGGGAATATCAGCCCTTGCTTATTGGAAAGCAGAGTGATGTGGGAGATAAGGTATATAAGGAAAAGTCGCAAAACAAGAAGGCTTTATTAGATCATAAGAAAGTAAAAGGCAAATGGGTTAACATTCATGGAGCACCTGCTGTGATTACGTGGGCCCGTTACTTCATGTCCCTCAGCCTCATTTTCCTCTTCTGCAAAATGGGATAATAAAATACCTACCTCAGAAAGTGTTTGGGGCTCGCTAGGGAAAAAAAAGGATCAAGATCACTTACTTTGTTTGGTACAAAGTAAGGAGTCAACAAATACTATTTGTTATTAATCATATTACTAGGTGAAGGTTGTTTCTTGTGAAATGACATGGGCTCAAATGTCATGGATCTTAATAGAATAAAACAAACACCAGAAAACTTGGGACAGGTTAGGCATCTCTGGGTTCCGAGTCCCAAGTGCTGACCATTAAACCTTGGAACCAGCTGGTTGGGCATCTCTGGAATGCTGCTCTCCAAGAGGCTGGCTTCCCGGGTGGGCGGGCAGCCTCTTCTGAGGGAGTCATGTGGTTTGTGAGAGGGCACCTTCCCCTCAGAGCCGAGTGGTGGAGGTGGGCAGGATCATCAGGGCACCTCTGGGCCTTTGTTTTTTTTTCACAAGTCTGTGGTTTGAAACTGATTTTCCTAGGACAACTAGGAACAAGGAGCAAACTAGAACAAGGCGTGTCTGAATGACCAGAAGTGGAAGATAAAGCCTCCTCTTGGGGGCGTCTCATTCTGCCCAGTCTCCTGCGTAATGGGGCACAGAGCATAGTCACACACACAAGTTCCGCCTTCCCACTCCCCTGTAGAGCTTCAGAGTGTAGGTGCTGCCGCCTTCCCACTCCCCTGTAGAGCTTCCATTCTAAAGTACAGGTGCTGGTTTAAAGAATTCGGTTGCTCCCTGGATGGAAGGCCACCAGCTTTTTTTTCCTTTTTTAATCAGCACAGGGACATGGGTAAAATTATCAGAAGAGTGATTTAGGTGCGTGTGCTAAGAAAACTCTTAAAAGTAAGAAAGGTTAGAGCTGGAACTGGTCACAAGTGAGGCTGCACAGTCTTGTCTGGCGGGGTGGGGGGAGGTGGTGGCTCACTACCAAGGTGAGAGCTGCTCCACTGGGAAGCAGCTCTGCAGCCAGAAATCAGGAGACCTGCCCTAATGTTCACCCAGCCGCTCTTAGCTGCCTGACTTGGGCGAGTCTTATGAGTTTTCTGGGCTTCAGGTGCTTAACCTTCATCTTTAGGATCCATCTGTAGACCATGTCCTAGTATGTTTCATTTGCAGAAACTGCGCTGCCACAAAAAATGGAAAAATCATAGTCTTTTCCTAATTTGCAAAAAGCAACAAAAGAAAGCTTTAAAAACTGCATCGATGAGCTTTTCTTTGTTCTGAGTTTTCTTATATAAAATTGTCTTATACTTCTTTTTTTTTTTTTTTTTGGTTCAGGCCCAGGGATCGAACCTGAGCCCTCTGCAATGGGAACACAGAGTCTCATCCACTGGACCACCAGGAAGCCCCCATCTTACACTCATTTGCTTCTTTTCACCTGTATTGAGCATTCATAGATAATATATATGCTTATTCTGTTCACACATGTGGTCATCATCATATCCTCTGTTCGGCTGTCAGAGGCATGTCTGTATGGGTGAGACCATTCCCAACTTGCCATGGAGCCATCTGTACTCCTGCCCAGAGACCAGGGCTACCCTGGCGTACTCACTGCCCTGCACAGGCCCTTCCCAGTGGGATTACAGATGATGTTTGGAGTAAAGTCATAAAATCCTAGATTTTAGATCCTCAGAGGGGCCTCACAGAACATCTTACTATCTCCTTAACTAAAGCTCAGAGTTGTCCCAGCTCACAAGGCTGCTGAAAGGCTACTCAGTGGGCTGGGCAAGCATCTCTCCAGACTCCAGGCCAGTGTACTTTCCACTACTGAATTCTGAGAACTTATCATTCTGTTGAGAAACCTTTCGGTGTTTGCCACTTTTTGGTGTATAGTAAAGAGCAGCAGTAGCCTGCCTTTTATCCTGTGGAACTTCCTGCTGGTCTGACATCATGGAGAGCGCCCAGCTTGCTTTGTAAAAGCGGTTCAGTGCCAGACATACAAATAGCGTTCTGGACTAATTCATCATCAGGTACAAATGGCCTTTCACTGTGTCATGGACAAGATTAGTTAAGATGATGTTAACGAAGGTGCTGGTGACTGTGGGAACTGATGTCCCCCTGCGGGTGTCAGCGGATAGAGGGACAGAGCAGGACAGATGAATCTTGACAGAGGTCCTGCCTGTGACCTTGGACTCATTAGCACTGTATCTCATCCCACCAGAGGCATCAGCTAAACTGTTAGGGTATGAACATTGTTTGGTTTCGGGGTAAATTTGTTGTTAATCACATTTGCAAAGCTGAGGATGAAAGGCTCAGCAGAGTTCAGGGAGGTTGTGATCTCTGGCAAGTCATAAACGGAACCATTTTTGTAATCCCTGAAAACTTGGATTCTTGCTGTCAGAAAACACAGAACAAATTCTGGTCAGTTCTTTGTGGGAAATAATTATGAAAATGTAAATTAAAAGAATAAATTCTTGGCTTTGCTGACTTGAAAAAAAAGCACAATGTTAGAGCTGTGAGTTTCAGTTTGATTTGGGGATGGCGGTGGTCTTACTAAGGACTTCAGCCTGGGAGACAGCCTCTCAGATAGCTCCGAGGGACTGCGCCACAGAGAGAGCCATGTGTGTGATTCTGGTGAAGGGTGTATGTGTCCACAGAGAGAGCCATGTGTGTGATTCTGGTGAAGGGTGTATGTGTCCACAGAGAGAGCCATGTGTGTGATTCTGGTGAAGCGTGTATGTGTCCACAGAGAGAGCCATGTGTGTGATTCTGGTGAAGGGTGTATGTGTCCACAGAGAGAGCCATGTGTGTGATTCTGGTGAAGCGTGTATGTGTCCACAGAGAGAGCCATGTGTGTGATTCTGGTGAAGGGTGTATGTGTCCACAGAGAGAGCCATGTGTGTGATTCTGGTGAAGCGTGTATGTGTCCACAGAGAGAGCCATGTGTGTGATTCTGGTGAAGGGTGTATGTGTCCACAGAGAGAGCCATGTGTGTGATTCTGGTGAAGCGTGTATGTGTCCACAGAGAGAGCCATGTGTGTGATTCTGGTGAAGGGTGTATGTGTCCACAGAGAGAGCCATGTGTGTGATTCTGGTGAAGCGTATATGTGTCCACAGAGAGAGCCATGTGTGTGATTCTGGTGAAGGGTGTATGTGTCCACAGAGAGAGCCATGTGTGTGATTCTGGTGAAGCGTATATGTGTCCACAGAGAGAGCCATGTGTGTGATTCTGGTGAAGGGTGTATGTGTCCACAGAGAGAGCCATGTGTGTGATTCTGGTGAAGCGTATATGTGTCCACAGAGAGAGCCATGTGTGTGATTCTGGTGAAGGGTGTATGTGTCCACAGAGAGAGCCATGTGTGTGATTCTGGTGAAGCGTATATGTGTCCACAGAGAGAGCCATGTGTGTGATTCTGGTGAAGGGTGTATGTGTCCACAGAGAGAGCCATGTGTGTGATTCTGGTGAAGCGTATATGTGTCCACAGAGAGAGCCATGTGTGTGATTCTGGTGAAGGGTGTATGTGTCCACAGAGAGAGCCATGTGTGTGATTCTGGTGAAGCGTATATGTGTCCACAGAGAGAGCCATGTGTGTGATTCTGGTGAAGGGTGTATGTGTCCACAGAGAGAGCCATGTGTGTGATTCTGGTGAAGCGTATATGTGTCCACAGAGAGAGCCATGTGTGTGATTCTGGTGAAGGGTGTATGTGTCCACAGAGAGAGCCATGTGTGTGATTCTGGTGAAGCGTATATGTGTCCACAGAGAGAGCCATGTGTGTGATTCTGGTGAAGGGTGTATGTGTCCACAGAGAGAGCCATGTGTGTGATTCTGGTGAAGCGTATATGTGTCCACAGAGAGAGCCATGTGTGTGATTCTGGTGAAGGGTGTATGTGTCCACAGAGAGAGCCATGTGTGTGATTCTGGTGAAGCGTATATGTGTCCACAGAGAGAGCCATGTGTGTGATTCTGGTGAAGGGTGTATGTGTCCACAGAGAGAGCCATGTGTGTGATTCTGGTGAAGCGTATATGTGTCCACAGAGAGAGCCATGTGTGTGATTCTGGTGAAGGGTGTATGTGTCCACAGAGAGAGCCATGTGTGTGATTCTGGTGAAGCGTATATGTGTCCACAGAGAGAGCCATGTGTGTGATTCTGGTGAAGGGTGTATGTGTCCACAGAGAGAGCCATGTGTGTGATTCTGGTGAAGCGTATATGTGTCCACAGAGAGAGCCATGTGTGTGATTCTGGTGAAGGGTGTATGTGTCCACAGAGAGAGCCATGTGTGTGATTCTGGTGAAGCGTATATGTGTCCACAGAGAGAGCCATGTGTGTGATTCTGGTGAAGAGTGTATGTGTCCACAGAGAGAGCCATGTGTGTGATTCTGGTGAAGGGTGTATGTGTAAGTAGGACTTCCCTAGTGGCTCAGTGGTAAAGAATTCCCCTGCCAGTGCAGGAGACGTGGGTTCGATCCCTGGGTCAGGAAGATCCCCTGGAGGAGGAAATGGCAACCTACGCCAGTATTCTTGCCTGGAGAATCCCAGGGACAGAGGAGCCTGGTGGGCTGCAGTCCACGGGGCCATGAAGAATCAGGCAGGACTGAGACTAAACAACAGACGGCAGCATGTCATCAAGCACACTTCTGGTAGAAGGTTGCTGCTCGTCACGGGGAGCAAATACCTCAGTTAATGATATGAGTGCTTTTCTAAGTATGGGAAGATGCCAGTAACTGGGTTCATGACATTTTCTCCTAAAAATACCTGTGTGAAGCTCGAGTGCCTCATTCCTGGTCTTTGCCCTGAATTCCTTCCATGATATACTGTAGGTGGAACTGGAATGCGGGCAGCGTTCTTTGTTTTATGGCTTTATATACCCTGCTGAGAAAACTGCTCCATCGGGCCATCCTCTATTACATTTATCTTGCTTGAGATTTTCATAGCATTTTTCTCACTGGACTAAACCAACTTAGGTGAGCTAAACATATATGAAAATTTGCACTTGAAATATGTTTCTGAGATTGAGCCTACTACTGTATAATGGAGTATTTTTCTACTTCCCATTTGTGTGTATTTCATCAGCTGGACCCCAGAGAAATCCATATCTTCATTAGATTAGAGGTGACCAGATATAAAGCGCATTTGAATTCTGTCCTGTGTTGCTCTAGACTTGGCAGACCACTTTTGAGAATATTGAAAAGGGCGACTGTACATTATTCTGGATCAGAATTCCCTGAGTGGCTGTTTGAAAGTACAGATTTCTAAATCAGAATTTGCAGGAATGGAACTTGCAGAATGTGTTTTTAGGAAATTGCCCAGGTGATTTGTCCTAAAGCCTTAGCTCCTCCAAGACTCACAGTATCCGCATGATTTCACTGGTAAGGGCATGTGCTCAAAGAGGGGAGGTGAATCCTGTCTGTCACCCAGGCCATATTCTCTGGGCATTGGCATGTATTTGCTGTGTGCCTGGAGGTGTTCTGGTTATGAAGCCTGAATTGAACGTTGTTCTGACTTGGTGAGTTACAGCGTTGCCCGTAAACAGGGGTCTTCTGCTCTGTTCCCACTGCTGACCATCCGGAGACTTGGCTAGGTCATGTCCCTGCTTTTCTTCTTCTGCTCAGCTGTTCCTGGTCTCATCTTGGAAGAAACTCTTAGACTCGGTTCCTTGTTGATTTGGCTCATAGGTAGCATATTTCACTTTTTGTGCTGTGAGATTTTTTTTAATAAGGCTGGATTTCTTTTCCTTCCTCCCTGCCTAGCCTACTCACCCGAGACCGTATATGGATGGTGTTGGTATCAGCAACAAAAGGAAGCAGGAGGAACGTGGTGCCTAGTTAGTGATGTGGACTGGTGAGACCTTCCTTTCTGTTGCCATCCTCGTTCCTGCCCTCAGCTCCTAAGGCTGGACTTGGTGGCCTCCTCGGCCTCCTCCTCTGTGGTCAAGACCCGTCTTTGCCAACCTGCCAGGCTGATGTGTGAACACTGCTTTGACTGAGTCCGTCCCTCTTCAGTGACCTTCGCTGACCCTTGCTAGCCTAGGAGATTCTTCACAATCTCCCTTCTGCCTGCTTTCTCAGCGTCTCATCCTGCCCTTTCAGATCAAGTCTGTACCGGCTGGAATCGGCTTTTTCATCCTCCCCACAGTTTTAAATGTTGGGCTCATGCTGAACAGAGTCAGGATGGGGCCGAGGTGGTGGAAGTGTTCTCCTGGCATAGGCTGCGGGCCCAGAACGGGACACGGGGCTACAGCTCTGGTTCAGAAGTCAAGTGGAAAAGGGTGGTCAAAGTTGAGACGGGAACCAAGAGAGGCAGCCACAAAGTCCAGGGAAGAAAGAATTTCCAGGTGAAGAGGATGATTGAGAGTGTTGCGTGTTCAGGCAAGTGGGTGAAGACTGAGGGAGTTCCGTTGCATTTGATGAGTGAGTGATGACAGTCTGGTGTGCTCTGAAAGCGTTTCAACAGGAACAGAGGTTAAATTGCAGCAGGGAGGAGCCAGACCACACACACTTTTGTGAGATTTAAAAACGAAAAGGCAGGTTTTATTATTTTTATTTCCCAAATGGCAGATCCTTAGGTGTATTGAATTCTCAGAGGATGAAGCTGGAATAGAGGAGAAGGTTCAGAATAAAGAGCTGTCGTGGAGGTGGGGGAAGGGACCGGGTTCCCCTGGGGCAGTCAGGAAGGAGGAGAGGGCGTGAGGCACTGAGTCCAGCTCTGTCTCTTTTGCTGCTGGGAGGAGAGGAGTCTCACTGTTGGCCGCCTACCTGGGGCAGCTTGAGGCGAGCCTGCACAGATTAGTCTGGCAAAGGTCTGTCTTGTGCCATCCTCTTCTCTTCACAAAGCTTAGGTGATTCCCTGTTGCTGGCGTGAGCCCGGGTGACTTCTGGGGTGACCAGGCCATTGCCTGTGTGCCTGCCCAGCCCCTCTGTTCCGAGTGCCATTCCCCTAACACATGCGGCTGTTTGCCGACGTGCCTTCACTCACACAGGCTCAGACCTTGGCCGGAATCAGCCTTTCCTCCTCCCCTTCCTCCTGCTGTGGGTCAGTTAACTGTTGGTCTCACTCCATAGAGAATGGAAACACATTCCTTAAACCTATGGTTATTTTTAGTCATGCTTTTATTTCCTCTGCTAGGTTGTGACTGAAAGGATTTTTAAATCCAGGAATAATTTTAAATGTTAATAAAATGTAATGAGAACATGCATGTCAGTATCAGAGGACAAGCCTTAACTGGGCTGACTTCAGTTTGAATCCAGGCTCTGCTTCTCCCTGGGTGTGGTTTGGGGTGGTTATATCCTGTCACCTTATTAGCCTACAAAGTGGGGATCATGCAGCTGACCTTTTAGCAATGTGGGGCCCAGGCCTGGCACACACTAAGTACTTAGCACTCTACACCCCAACAACATCTGGCCGTGCCTCGGGGAGGCGGGGATGACAAGGTAGAGGAGAGCAGGTGAAGGTGCCCCTGCTCCTCATCAGGATGGCGGGGGCAGGGATGCGTGATTCTGCCCTCTGAACATCCTTTCCAGTGTCTGCACATCGGGTGACGCATGTCATAAAGAGCTGGTGGACGTCCTTCATGACTGTGCTCGCTTGTTTCCTAGAGTGTCCTATGCTAATAGCGGTTTCATTTTTTTCTGCTGGTGGTTGCATAGAAGGAAGCGCATATTTATTCTGGGAAAGCAGTGTACACTGCAGTCAATAGCATCAATTTGTACTTTTTAAAAAAGATTTGATTGGCAACTATTTGGGAGTATCACACAACTTGATATTTATAACATTTATGGCAGGAGGTGCAACCTGTAATGTTAGTTTCCCCACTGAAGTTGCTCTGTTTTGCCTTTGCCCATAGAACTCTGGGCATGGTTTGGTTTTTGGCCCTGTCCTTTTCAGAACAAATGCTGAGGCTTAGATGTGTAGTAGGGCAGCTGTATGAAGTGTACATACCATATCGCTTATGAAACCAGAGAAGGAATATTACCACGGGGTTCGTTTTTTCCTATAAATTTTTAATGTATTTGACATGGTTGTGGGTAGCTGATCTTTCCATTTTCTCAGTAGGAATACAAATGTTTCCTAACAGAGAAAGGAAAAGAAGCTTGCTCTATGAGAACTCGATAAACCAATATAAATATTTTAAGGGTATTCTGTTCCTCTCCATAGCCAGTCACACCAAGTTTTATCTCTCATCCATCTTTGTGATAAATGAGTGCGCATTAATTTTTAGTGCTGAAAATCTGTCTCATGACATGGAGGTTGGTGACAAATGACACTTCCAGCCGAGAGACTGTGCTGAGATGTTTTGCAGGTGCAGATGGGTGGTGGTTCACAGAGCCAGTGGGAAGCGTCTCATTGAATGGTGATGCATCCTTGACCTTTGTGAAGTGCTTCTTGGTTTTTAAGATGGGCATTCTGAAACAGTTTATATTCATAGCATACTAGAGGCCTACCTGGAGGTCTAACACGTGGATCTCTGGAAAATAGGTAAACATGCCAAAATGAACCCTGACAGAAAAGGTGGGGGAAATGAAGTCTTGCCCACGGAAGAGATTTGGACTGTTAAAACCAGAATGCAAAGGAGACAAAAGCGTATTGTCAGTATTGGTTATGAAGTGGTGCTGAGCAGGTACTCTGATGCTTGTCATTCAACAGAAAAGAATAAGGGTTACGAATGAGGGTTCAGATTGTAAGAAAGGACGTTGAAAAGCTCTAGGGAAAGAGCATGGGTAGGTCCGTGCCCCTTGCTTCCTCGCTCCGTCCATCCCTACTTGCCCTCTGAGTGTTCGCAGCAACTTTATTTGGAATAGTTAGAAACCAGAAACCACGCAGATGTCCTTAAACGGGTCAGTGAGTACCCCATGGAACTCTCCACAACAATCAGAAGAAACATACCACCTAAACATGTAGCTCCCTGGGGGCATCTCCAGAGTACTGGGCTGAATGGAAGAAGCCAGTGCCCAGTGATGACCTCGTGTTCAATGCCAAGCGTGGGGCCGGTCTCCTTTCGCCTTCTGGGTTCCTGTCCACCTCTCCATGCTCGTCTCTCCTTCACTTCCATCCCAAGTGTGTCTCTTCCCTCATCTGCTGTACTTCTTGGCTTCCTGTACAAGACGGCCCGTGACAGGTACCGGCAGGCAGACAGCACTGTGCTTCATGTGCCTCTCTCTGAGCACCTGTCGCAGCACAGACTTGGAGAGGTGAATTCAAAAGCCACTCTTCAGAGTTTCTGAAATACAGTAAAGATAGCATAATGCCCTTGTGGTCTGTCTGTGCTAAAGCGAAAGGCAGGATTTTCTTCTTTTCAAGGACCCCATTTCAGCAAGAAGAGATAAGAAAGCCTTCTTCAGCAATCAGTGCAAAGAGACAGAGGAAAACAACAGAATGGGAAAGACTAGAGATCTCTTCAAGAGAATTGGAGATACCAAGGGAACATTTCATGCAAAGATGGGCTCGATAAAGGATAGAAATGGTATGGACCTAACAGAAGCAGAAGATATTAAGAAGAGGTGGCAAGAATACACAGAAGAACTGTACAGAAAAGATCTTCACGACCCAGATAATCATGAGGATGTGATCACTAATCTAGAGCCAGACATCTTGGAATGTGAAGTCAAGTGGGCCTTAGAAAGCATCACTAAGAACAAAGCTAGTGGAGGTGATGGAATTCCAGTTGAGCTGTTTCAAATCCTGGAAGATGATGCTGTGAAAGTGCTGCACTCAATATGCCAGCAAATTTGGAAAACTCAGCAGTGGCCGCAGGACTGGAAAAGGTCAGTTTTCATTCCAATCCCAAAGAAAGGCAATGCCAAAGAATGCTCAAACTACC
>SJYX01017630.1:42618-75887 GCA_006410675.1 Oreotragus oreotragus | reverse complement strand
CTCCAACACCACAGTTCAAAAGCATCAATTCTTCAGTGCTCAGCCTTCTTCATAGTCCAACTCTCACATCCATACATGACCACAGGAAAAACCATAGCCTTGACTAGACGGACCTTAGTCGGCAAAGTAATGTCTCTGCTTTTGAATATGCTATCTAGGTTGGTCATCACTTTTCTTCCAAGGAGTTAGCGTCTTTTAATTTCATGGCTGCAGTCACCATCTGCATTCTTCTTACTTGGTGATATAATTTAGACATCTTTCTATGTAAATGCTAGACTGATTTTGCTCATTCTTTTGGACAGCTGCATGATATTCTGTTGGATGGTTGTGTCACAATTTATCTAACCATCTCCTTATTGGTAAACTTTTCCTCTGTTACTTTTGCTATTACAAACAATGTTTTAGTGAACATTTTTCCATGTACATCCATGTGCATGTATGTGAGGGTTTTTATAGGAGAAATTTCTAGAAGTGGAATTACTGGTTCAGTGGGTATGTAGATATTTAAAGGTTTTTCACACTGATTACCAAATTGCCTTTCACAGATGTCATACACATTTAAACTCCCACCAGTAGTGTATGACAGTGCTTGTTTGCCCAGACAGCAATGGGTATCATCCTATGCTTTCATCTTTGTCAGTCTAGTAGGTGTGATAATATCTCTTTGTCATTTTAATTTTTTATTGGAGGATAAATGCTCTACAATGTTATCTTGTTTTCTGCCATACAACAACACAATCAGCCTTAATTTTCTTTTAATTGTGGTGGAGTTAAAACTATCTTCATATGTTTAGTGATCGTTTTTATTGCTTATGAAAATTGCCTGCTCATTGTCCCTTATTGGCATGTTTGACTTCTTCTGCGTCTTGTTGTTTTTAGTTCCTAACTTTTTTGTAACACCAAGGACTGCAGCCAACCAGGTTTACCTGTCCATGGGATTTTCCAGGCAAGAATACTAGAGTGGGTTGCTATTTCCTTCTCCAGGGGATCTTCCTTACCCACGGATCAAACCTATGTCTCCTGCATTGCAGATAGAAGAATTTGGCTTTATCACTGAGCCACTGGGAACAGGTTCTTTTGTATCTTATTGATTTGTAAATGCTTTATAATATTCATTATAGTAACTGTCTAGTATACATGTTGCATATATTTTCCCTGTTTTATTGATTTTTTCAAGCTTTTTTCATCTCTCTTCTTCAGCCTGGATACTTTATACTGATCTGACTTTGAGTTTACTCTTTCCTCTGTTATCTCTATTCTGCTAGTAAGCCATCCATTGAGTTAATTTCAGATACTGGACTTTTTTCCAGTTAAAATTACCCACTTGGTTCTTTTTCTATATTTTCTATTTTTCTGCCAGGAGGTTCCTCTTTTCATTTGTTATGAGCGTATTTTCCTTTACTCCATTGATCATAATTATCATAACTGCTTTAAAGTCTTTACCCAATAATTCTAACATCTGGATTATCTAAGGGTTAATTTCTGTTGATTGTCTTTTGCCTTGAGGATAAGTGACATTTTTCTGGTTCTTTGGATGTTCATTAATTGGGGATTGTATCCTGGTCATTGGCTATGTCTTGATTCTGCATTTTGTCTTAGGAGTCTACCTGGGGTATACTCACACTGCAAACTCTGTCTCACCTGTGGTAGGCAGCAGCTCAAGTTTCAGTTCATTTTAAAAATCTTTATCTGGACTGTTTGTGGTTTGCCTTGTATATGTCTAGTTCAGGGGTCACCCAGAAGCTTAGGCAGAGTTAATATACAAATCTGTGTTCCACTTTCTGACTCTCCTTTCCAAGACTTCTGCCACACTCTCTAGTGATTCTAATTAACCCAGGGTTTGTTTCTTAACTCCTCAGGTCAGAAAGAAGTAGACTGTCTGTTGGAACTTTTATTGCCCTGCACTGTACATCTACTGCAGCTTGTCCTTAGGAGCAAGGTCAAAGCGCAACTTGCTCCATGCTAGTCTCTTCCTCAAAGTTTTGACACCCTTCCAAAATCCTCCTACTTTGTTTACTCTCAGATAGTTATCTTTTGTCAGTTTGTTGTTTTTGCACAAGAGACTATCCATTATGAGCTTATTCTTCCATGCTGGAAACAGAACTATAGTCTCTTTGTTTACTTGGTATATGAAAGCTTAATATTTTTACCTAGTCATATGTATCACTGTGAAGTTGGTTCTCTGCCTAAAACTATCTTTTCCACCTCGTGAATATAAAAAAATTCTTTTTCAAGTTGAATAGAACTTGAGTTTATGTCAGACTTACATTTTCTTCCAAGTTGGACCCAAAACTGCCAACGCTGATGTGGTTGTTGTGGGATTGGAGAGGAGGAGAATGGGGGCAGAATAAAGAACGAAGAAAGCTTTGGATAACTGTTTACACCCGGTGAGGGTGGGGAGCAATGAGCGAGAGCATGCAGCCTGGGAGAGGAGGGCTCCACTGATGAAGAACATCTTAGGGCCGGCATGTGCATTCTTCCATCCAGACCTCAATCTCAGGGCTCTGTGGCTCTTAGCCAGACCTGTCACTCTTGCTGCAGCCCATTCATTTTCACCCCACGTGAAATACGGTAGTGTACCCCCAGCAGGGTGCACAAGAGAAAACTGTGTGGGTTTGCTCGCTGGGTCTTGGCTCTAACCTAGATCCATTCTGCTCCTCAGAAAGGCAGGAGAACACGGTGATTTTGGAGTTAGGCATGCCTGGGGCCACAGTTTGACTTTGCGTTGTTAGCTGCTCGACTTCTCTGAGCCTCAGTTTCCCCTTTTATGAGATGAGCATAAAGGAGTGCCCATTTAACCGTGCTGTGAGAATGTGAGGAGACAGTGCTCACTGAGGTCTAGCACAATAGCTGGCCCAGAGTAAACCCACTGGAGTGCGAGGGCGCGGCCCTGCCAGGTCACCAGGCCCCTGCTGTGTGGCCTTGGCCAAGCTCTGCAGTGTGTGGCTCTGTCTGCAGGAATTTCCACGTCTGGAACGAAGCCTGGTTTGTGCGGCCTGACCTGGGCCCTTCGTACAACGGATGGCAGGTTCTGGACGCCACCCCTCAGGAGAGAAGCCAAGGTAACCAATCTTCTGTCAGCCTGCGGGTGCCCCCTTCTCTGGGTTTGGCTCTAAATCATGGTTTCTCAATCTTTACAACGGTGGAAAGCGGCACAGCAAGATCACCTAAATCTTCTCTGCCTTTGGGGGTGCAGAGAGGGATTAAAACAAAAGTGTTTTCAAAGTAGATTTTCCTCTTCATTGGCTTGGTTCAGGCTGCTGCTTAAACGACTGCCATCCCTGCTCTCACATGACTGCTGCAAAGGCCCCGGCCCATGGCCGGCAATAGGGAAGGGAACTGTCCCTGCCAACAGTGATTCTCCCACACAGCCTCTAGCAGCCCATCCCTCCCAGCACAGAAACCTTCCGTGTCCCTTTGCCTTGGGATTTAGCCCAGATTCCCGGGCTCAGCTTCAGGCCTCTGTGGTCACGGCCCCCAGGACCCCTCACACCTTCTGGGTGTCCCCCACCAGGCTGAGCTCTCCTTCTCGCAGGCTGGCCCTTCCTCGCCCCTGATGGCCACTCTCCCATCAGATCTCGGGCGTTGGGCTCTCCAAGAACCTTTCCTCGTCCCTTCCCTGATCTCCAGAGCATTCTTGTCCATTACCTTCATTTTCAATTGTTTCTTTCAAACTTAAAAAAAAATATAAAAGTCATATATGCATGGTTAAAAATGGTTTTAAAAAATTCGAATCATTCCTAAAAGATTTACAGTGAAAATGAAGTCTTACCCCCTCCCTTGCTGCAACATCTCTACCAGAAACAATGAGATTCGGGAAACTTGGGTGTAAGGAGGGTAACTTCCAGATATTTTCTAGGCCACTATTCAAGCTTCTCACTGCAACTCATTAGTGGTTATAAAATCAAGTTAATGGGTTGTGACCATTGTTTTAAGAAATGAAATAGAATAAGCATGGAAAGGAGTGAGGAAAGGAAAGAAAAAGAAACTATCAGAGCGTATTGGACATTAAGAATAAAAATTTTCCTGTGGAATGTTTGTTTCAGGACCACATATGTGCCATGATGTAAAAACTTATTTCTAGAGATCATGGTTAAAAAAAAAAAAAAAGCTGAAAGTCACTGTCACTGTTTCAGGCATATAAAAGTGTGTGTGTTTGTTTTATAAACACAAATGGGATATTCTTCTATTCTGCTGTAACTTACTTTTTATCATCTGGGCACTTCATGAAGGAAACTGTATCTGTGTATCTATACCTGTATCTACATTTATGTCCTCCCATCCACCCATCCATCTATGAATCTATCTACCTATCCGTCCATCTCTCCATGTATCCACCCACCTACCTACCTATCTGTCTGAGCTAGCTATGCTGAGTGCTCAAGAAGGGAGGTGATGGTCAGGGCTTGGGAGCCCAAAGAAGCAGGATGTCACTGTAGGCTGGGTTTGCAGAGAAGTTCCAAAATAGGGGGGTGATTTGGGAAAAATGATTTGCAGAGTAGAAAAGAGGCAGCCCTGAGCACAAGACAGTCAGACTTTCCTCTTTAGGAAACAGACTGAAAGCAGGGGGTTAGCACAAATTATGCACCTACAGAATGCGGGAGTGGGCCATCTTCTGTGGAGCTGGAGTCTGACCAGAGTGCTATTGCACAAGATAACAGTAGCCCCAGAGGGTCCTGCTGAGTGCCCAAAATGGAGAGCAGACAGTCAGGGTTGAAGAAGTCTGGGGTAGAGGCAGGGGAGCTGGGTGGTGGAGAGGGCCCCCAGAGGAGCAGGCCATGAGGCGGGCTGTTGCAGAGGGGCCCGGCTTTGGCACACACCCAACCTCTGCACGCTGGCCCCCAGGGGTTTTCCAGTGCGGCCCTGCTTCAGTGATCGCTATCCGAGAGGGTAATGTGGACTGGGACTTCGACATGCCCTTCATCTTTGCGGAGGTCAATGCCGACCGCATCACATGGATCTACGAGTCGAACGGTACCTTGAAGAAGAATTCCTCAGACACTCACAGTGTCGGCAAATACATCAGTACCAAGGCGGTGGGCAGCAACTCTCGCATGGATGTCACCGAAAAGTACAAGTATCCAGAAGGTAGGAGGGGCTTGGATGGGCTGTGCCACCCAGGGCCTGACGGTGGGAAGACAACTTTGAGGTGGGAGAAGGAAAACTTGCTCATGCTCCTCCCGCTTTCTCAGCCTGCTGTGCCTGAATGTTAGGACTGCTCCCTGGCATCTAATGCCCATTTCCCCAGACTGTTTCCTGTGGGGATAAAACCATCAGGGGCAGACACAGTGCCAGTGGAAATGCGCTGAAGGACGCAGGCAGCTGTCAGTCTAGCTCATCTCCAGCTGTGTCCCTTTGCCAATTGCACCATTAGGATGACAGTACCATGACTGAACATCACAGGGAGAAACGTGGCCCCCACAGAAGACCCCCTAGGGGTCTCTGGCAGTCCACTCCCCTTGCCTCCAAGAAGCACAAGCAGGAAACATCCTCTGAAAAAAGAAATGGACAGTCCCCAGAGACATGGGGACTGATTTGTCTGCTTCAGTGGCCTCCCTGAAAGCCAGGTGAGGTGGGGATACCTCCTACACCATGAGGACAACGCCTGAGTCCCTGAAATAGTCAGCATCCACTTGAGTGCTGATCCCCCTAAAGTCACCTGGAAGCCTAGCTGGTAGGAGGCCGCCTTTAACACAAATTATGTGTGTTGCTCTGCTTCAGAAGTTGCTTTCAGTGTTAGCAAATTAATATCTCTGAGGAATCTCAATAGTGACAAAATTCTACATTTGAAGGTGATGTTCATTTTAGAAATAGGCCAAAATGAATTAATGCTTGCTCTAGCAGGCCAGTCACTCCTTATTGGAATCGACATGTCACTCTAAGCGCTTTGAAATAGTTGCTTTAGCGGGTCCTCACTGCTGATTCTGAGGTGTCAAGAAAAGTGCTCTCGAGAAGGTACCCACGTGCACCCTAAAGTAAACCGCACAGTTTGGTGCCCTGGATGGCTGCTGCTGCTGCTGGCTGCCGTATACAAAAGAGGAAAGCTGAGCAGGGGGTAGGCTCCAAGTCCAGGTGGATGAGCTGCTGGGTGTGGGTCCTTTGGAGGCACCAGAGTAATGAGATTGGTGCTTTCATTAGACCCCAGTGTACTTCTGCAGCCCATTCCTCCCTCTGGGGTCAGATGGCCTTTCTCTCAGTCAATAACCATGTACTGAGACCTCCCTGAGTGCCCATTCATGCTCAACTCCAGGAGGCCAGGAAGCACCCTGCAGATGGGCGCCCGCCCCTCCAGAGCTCACAGGCTGGGGGTCAGGCTTAAGTGTGACAAGCATTCTCAACAGTGTTCTGATGTAGAAACCAGGGTAAGGGCCGAGGAACTGATAACCCCAGGCAGGAGGTGAACTCTGCCCTACGCCTTATAGCTGTGCAGCCTCAAGCACGATGCTTAGCATCTCTGATCCCTCACTTCCTCACCTAAAATGAGAAGAGCAAGGCCTCTCTTCAGTGGGATTTAAATGAGTTAGTGTATAGAAAGTGTCAAGGGCAGTGCCTGGCCCATAGTGAGGACTTAATAAATAGTGATGATTTTTATTAACTTGAATATCTGCAGCCTCATCGGAATGACCTCTCAAAGGGACTTTTAAAATGCACTACCTATACAGTTGTGTGATTCTGTGGGGCCCCTTATCTGAGTGTCAAACCTTAATTCCACTTCTTGGGGGCTCCGGCTGTCCCAGCCAAATCTCCTGAGCAATGAGGAGGGGCCACAGCCAGGTGGCGGGATCCCCGCCAGACCCCTAGCAATGCCCCAGCCCTTGTGTGATAGCAGGGCTGATCACCCCACCTGTTGTTGCCCAGTCTCCCTTACCTAATGATGCTAGCTTGTGTCTGATGGCCTCAGGGAGGAAAAGCCCATAAAATGGGTTGCTAAGCATTTGCGCAACAGTAACACCAAAGGAAAAAACAGTAGCAGGAAGCTTAGTCTTGAGTAAGCCTGGCAGGTGACCTATATAGGTATCTAGGCTCTGAGCCTCATTGTGCAAACACAACTGCTTCGAGGTTCTGGGCACAGAGGCTCAGCTCCCTGCTCAGCCGTCAGACCTGGGTGTGGATTTACAGCTCAGCTAGAGAATGGGAAGGCACCAAAAGGAACCCAGCCCACCGGGAGCTACCAACTCGGGTAATTTGGCTGCCTGCCTTCTTTTCAGTAGGGTGTGTGGGAGGAACTACCAGACTTCAGGTCTAGACTTCTGGGGACTGGCCTTCTTTCCACCCCTAATTCTCAGATTACCAACTACTTGGACCAGACACGCCTCCTCTGTAGGACCTTAACTCTAACGTGATGTGCTTAGATGTCTGGGGTCACTGCCAGTTGTTACATGTAACTTAGAGGAAAGATTTCACTAAATGATAAAGTGCTTCTAATAAGTCATCTTAAAATTTCACAGGTTTGTTGGGGTGGTTAGGGGCAGGAGTGTAAACATGGTCATTCTCTTTTGTGTTTCTCTGTCCATGTTACTGGAAGGTCAACATCTTCTCCTTGTCAGTGGATCTATCTTCCGGTCAAGGCAAGGAGACTTACGTGCCTTGTGTGGTCTACTCTGGCTCAGAGGCTTGGAGTTGGTTATCAGCTGTTAGTGCCCCAAGAGCCGTGGTTTTTCGGCCATGATTTTGGCCATTTTCTGGGGACTGTTTATAGTATCACATTCAGCAGCATCCACAACAAAGGCTAAACCCATCCTGTGGTTCAGCCTTTGTGTTTTTGAAACCTGAACTCTCAACAATTTAAACTAGTCATAACCTGGAACCATACCAACTGTGGGAAGTTCTTGTCAACTGACATGGACAAAAGTTCCACTCTCTGATTCTCAGAGCATCATTAGAAATAAAGCAGAATAACATGATAAAGTGGTTTGGGATTTTTTTTCAGTGAGGTAATTCTAAATCATAGTTTTCTCATTTATGAACTCATTCTAATCTTTTTAAGCTCAGACTTGTTATTTGTTAAGTTATCAGTTTGTTCTTTGGGCTTCGCTGGTGGCTCAGATGGTAGAGAATCTGCATGCAATGCAGGAGACCAGGTTCAATCTCTGGGTCAGAAAGATCGTCTGGAGAAAGGAATGGCTACCCACTCCAGTATTCTTGCCTGGAGAATTCCATAGACAGAGGAGCCTGACGGGCTTCATTCCATGGTTGCAAAGAGTCAGACACGACTGAGCGACTAACACACGCTTTGTTCTTTAAGTCTCACAAAGGACCCTTTATTAAAAGAAAGAAAGGAGGGATGGAGGGAGGGAGGGAGGGAGAGGTGGAAAGAGTGAAGAAAGGAAGGGATCTAACCTAATTAACCTAAGCAAAACATCAAGCTATGTATTTTATGCGGCTTTCCCTAAGCTCGATGGAAATTTGAGCTGATTGGAAGAGCTGGGCTGTGAGCCTCATGTTAAGGAGAATGAAATGGAGACCTGGGGGAGGTCAGACACTTGCTTGGAGGTCAGACACATGTTGAGGAGGGTGAAATGGAGACCTGGAGGAGGTCAGACCCTTGCTTGGATTAGAATCATTGTGCAAGCAGCAGAACCAGTGTTAGTTCCAGGCCACCTCTCCAGGCAGGGCACTGTTCTTTGTTCACATTGCCACCGCATCTGTGAGATACTTCTCTCTTTTCCCACCACACAGGTTCCAGCCAGGAAAGACAAGTATTTGAAAAGGCTTTGAGGAAACTTAAACCCAGAGCGTCATTTAGTGCAACATCTGCAAGCGGCCTGGCAAGAGAGGAACGGGAGCCTAGCATCTCTGGGAGGTTCAAGGTCGCTGGTGTACTGGCAGTGGGCAAAGAAGTCAACCTGATCCTAATACTCAAAAACCTAACAAGTGATACAAAGACAGTGACAGTGAATATGACAGCCTGGACCATCGTCTATAACGGCACACTTGTTCACGAGGTGTGGAAGGACTCTGTCACTAAATCCCTGGATCCCGAAGAAGGTAATTCAACCTGTAGGCTGCTGGGATGCCACACACTCATGGTGGCTGGTATCCTCTTGGGGTTGGAGAGTTCCTATTGGAACCAAATCAACTGACTAAGGAAGGAACTAGCACATGGTAAGCAGTACAAGTGGAGGTGTGCCAACCAAAATACTTTCATGCCCTGGAGGAGAAAGGAAGAGGACTCTGGCAGTTAAAGACAAACCACAATATCCCTTACATACCACTTTGCCCAGTGTGCAGAGTGCTTCCTTATATACTCTTAAGTACTATCACATTTGACCTTCTACAGGGACAGATTTCAGCATTCCTTTTACAGAGCCAGAAACTGAGCCTTGGCGAGATTGTGATTCACTTAAAAGATTAAGTGTCATAGCTAGTAGGTGGCAACGCCAGATGCTGGTCCTAGACTTCCTGATGTGAAATCCAGTGTCACCACCCATTTTCTCAGTTTTACTGCTGCGACCCCCTCCCCTTTCCAGCTCCCACCCTACCTTACCCCCACCCCACAATGAATCACTGTCTGGATTTGACCCTAGAAGGGTTGCAATATACCACGAGGGCTTGAATTCCCACCAGTGTTCCCCCACAGCTGCCAGTGGGTGGGTGAAGTTCCTTGATTTCCAGTGACAGTGATGGGTTTTCTTGGAGGCCTGAGCCTCTGGGAGGAAGAGTGAATTGGTTCTCCTGGATAGCACAGATGGGAGGGGAACAAGGTGGAGCAGAGAGAGGCTGGGGCTGTGGAAGGATTAGAAGGCAGGTGTGCCCAAGTTGGCAAAATCCTTCAAGCTGTTATGAAAAGTCTGGACTTACAAAGCAGATTAATAAGGGTGGGGTGGCTATTTGCTTCACATAAGAAACTAATAAAAACTGATTACTTATACAGCCCATCTTGAAAAAATTTTGTCTGCAGAGAAACGGAGAGCTGTCACACCTGTCAGAGGCAGCATCCCCTAGCAACCTGTCTTCTGGCAGAACTGAGCAGAAATCTTCCCTATAACAAAAGCTGGCTGTTATTTACCTTCAAAGCTCAAGGGAAGAGCTATTTTTGTAGGCCAAAAATAATTTATGTGAGGGAAATGCTTTTTTAAAAAGCTGTACTTCTGCAAGAAGCAACAGAGTTACATGGGAAGGCAGGAGGGAGCAGGCAAAATGGTCTCGGAGTTCTGACATCATCACCTACTCTCTGGATGACTCTGTTAAGTCTCCCTCCTTTCCTGAGCCTCAGGGTTCACTGTTCAAGGGAGCTGGACCAGCTGACGCCAGGGCCTGCCGTCTCCATATTTGGGGCAGGCTGGGTAAATCCCTCCAGTGCTAAAAGCAGAGACAGCTCCCTCCTGACAGCCTCACCTCAAGGAGTGTGTGACCTGTAGGTGCCGGGTACCCCCCCAACCACCTAGCATGACTGCATGAGGGAGGGGGAGAGCACCCAGAGGCAGGCGAGGCCCCCGCCCCTTGCTTGCCCGGTGGGTCAGAGAGGGGCCAGAGAAACAGAGAAAAGCTGGGGAGGCCTTTCCCTCCGAGGGGACCTCGAGACTCAGAGCAGGGAGGCGGTAAGGCACCTGTGTTGTCCAAAGGACAAAGAGAACTGCGGGAAGGAGCATTCTTTTGAGGGAGAGAGTGACACAGGGCCGTACTGAGGGGTCTGAACTTTATTCCTGAGGCAGCGAGGGGCCACAGGAGGTTTTCCAGGTGACACAGAAGAAGAGTGACATGATCTGGAGGAAAAGGGCTTCCAAAGCCCACCTGACGGGTGCGAGTGGGTGATTTAGAAGCAGGAGAGACCAGAAGCAGGGTGGCGGCTCAGCTGCTGCAGCAATAGGATCCCAGGCTATCCAGTCACCTGAAAGGACCGCGCCCTTACGTAGACAGGCCCTGGCTTCCCTCGCTAGCTTTCTCGTGCTGCCATCATTACTGTTTTCTTCATTTGGCAATGAGTTAATACTCATATTCTTCCCTGCCCCTTAGATGGAAATTTGCCCTCTGATATTTACCAGAGCAGGGAGGAAGTCTGAGCCCCCATGAGCTCCTCCTCCTGGAATCCGCCCAGCCAGCCGGCATCCTGGTCTCAGTGCCCCCGCTCTGCAGCTGGTGTGGAGCAGGCGGGTGTTTCCCCAGGGCCCGGCAGGGAGGACTCAGGCAAACCTGGGCTCCAGGTGCTCCCAGGCAGCCCACACTGACTCGGCTTGGCATCAGCTTTTAAGGTTTCAGAAGCCAACCCCACCTCTCACGCTGCTTCCTGGTTTCTTCTTCCAGAAATAGAGCACCCTGTAAAGATCACATATGCTCAGTACGAGAAGTACCTGAAGGCGGACAACATGATCCGGACCACAGCCGTGTGCCAGGTCACTGACGAGCCTGAGGTGGTGGTGGAGAGGGACGTCATCCTGGACAACCCCACCCTGACCCTTGAGGTAAAGGGAGGCTGAAGGGGCACTGCTCCATGCTAGCCAAGCCCTCCCAGACCACAGGGAAAGCCCTCTCTGCCGACAGGCCAAGCACAGGGCCCAGCTCGGATCCAGCCTCTGCCAAAAGGATCAGCCAAGAGTTCTGCTCAGAGCAGTGTCCTTGGGAAATCCCAGTGGTCCAGTGGTTAGGACTCTATGCTGTCACTGCCGAGGGTGCAGGTCCAGTCCCCAGTTAGGGAACTAAGGTCCTGCCAGTGGTGCAGCACAGCGTGCCCTTGCTCCCTCTCTGGAAGGATCCACGGGCACGTTGTCCTGAGGCTTCCTTCGCTGCAGCTCTAGACCCACTGGGGATGCCAGCTGAGAAGCAGCTGGAGGGCTCTTCAGCTCACACGCTGTGAACATGCTGTGTCCTGGGCTGTGCTAGGCTCAGGAATCACAGAAGACCTCAAGAGCTGGGTCCTGCCTTCGGGGAACCCACAGCCCAGCCCTGGGACACATTTGTAGAGCAAATCAGAAATGGGCATAACTCACATGCATCTCCTGACTCTAGACCCCAGAGTTACAGAAGTGTAGCCTTTTGAAACCTGGTCTCAAGCTTTCATGCCCTTCCATTTCACACATGAGTAAACTGAGACCCAGAGAGAAAATAATTACCAAATACTGTCAGAGNCGGGACACATTTGTAGAGCAAATCAGAAATGGGCATAACTCACATGCATCTCCTGACTCTAGACCCCAGAGTTACAGAAGTGTAGCCTTTTGAAACCTGGTCTCAAGCTTTCATGCCCTTCCATTTCACACATGAGTAAACTGAGACCCAGAGAGAAAAGAATTACCAAATACTGTCAGAGCAAGGGCTAGACCTCAGGCCCTTTCCAGGACATCTGGCCAGTCCATACCCAGCAGCAGCATCTTCCCAGGAGTTGACAATGAGGATGCCTCATTTTTTTGGCAGCAGGCTCTGCTCCCAGGCTCCCTCTCAGGAATGTAGGCATGTGGGCTCTCACAGGTCTGTGGGAGGCAGTTGGGACCACTCTGTCCCTTCCTCAGCACTGGTGCTGGAAGTATGGGGCTGACTCCAAGCCTGTCCCTACCCACACCAACCTCAGCCCAGGGTGGAGGCGGCCAGAGCCAGACAGCACAAATCTAGGGATGAGGGGCTGGCAGGCAAGGACAGGCAGATGAGTGGATGAGGAAGATGGGGTCTTCCCTTGGGACCCCATAGGGAGCTTCAATAGGATCCCAGGCTATCCAGTCACCTGAAAGGACCGCGCCCTTACGTAGACAGGCCCTGGCTTCCCTCGCTAGCTTTCTCGTGCTGCCATCATTACTGTTTTCTTCATTTGGCAATGAGTTAATACTCATATTCTTCCCTGCCCCTTAGATGGAAATTTGCCCTCTGATATTTACCAGAGCAGGGAGGAAGTCTGAGCCCCCATGAGCTCCTCCTCCTGGAATCCGCCCAGCCAGCCGGCATCCTGGTCTCAGTGCCCCCGCTCTGCAGCTGGTGTGGAGCAGGCGGGTGTTTCCCCAGGGCCCGGCAGGGAGGACTCAGGCAAACCTGGGCTCCAGGTGCTCCCAGGCAGCCCACACTGACTCGGCTTGGCATCAGCTTCTAAGGTTTCAGAAGCCAACCCCACCTCTCACGCTGCTTCCTGGTTTCTTCTTCCAGAAATAGAGCACCCTGTAAAGATCACATATGCTCAGTACGAGAAGTACCTGAAGGCGGACAACATGATCCGGACCACAGCCGTGTGCCAGGTCACTGACGAGCCTGAGGTGGTGGTGGAGAGGGACGTCATCCTGGACAACCCCACCCTGACCCTTGAGGTAAAGGGAGGCTGAAGGGGCACTGCTCCATGCTAGCCAAGCCCTCCCAGACCACAGGGAAAGCCCTCTCTGCCGACAGGCCAAGCACAGGGCCCAGCTCAGATCCAGCCTCTGCCAAAAGGATCAGCCAAGAGTTCTGCTCAGAGCAGTGTCCTTGGGAAATCCCAGTGGTCCAGTGGTTAGGACTCTATGCTGTCACTGCCGAGGGTGCAGGTCCAGTCCCCAGTTAGGGAACTAAGGTCCTGCCAGTGGTGCAGCACAGCGTGCCCTTGCTCCCTCTCTGGAAGGATCCACGGGCACGTTGTCCTGAGGCTTCCTTCGCTGCAGCTCTAGACCCACTGGGGATGCCAGCTGAGAAGCAGCTGGAGGGCTCTTCAGCTCACACGCTGTGAACATGCTGTGTCCTGGGCTGTGCTAGGCTCAGGAATCACAGAAGACCTCAAGGGCTGGGTCCTGCCTTCAGGGAACCCACAGCCCAGCCCCGGGACACATTTGTAGAGCAAATCAGAAATGGGCATAACTCACATGCATCTCCTGACTCTAGACCCCAGAGTTACAGAAGTGTAGCCTTTTGAAACCTGGTCTCAAGCTTTCATGCCCTTCCATTTCACACATGAGTAAACTGAGACCCAGAGAGAAAAGAATTACCAAATACTGTCAGAGCAAGGGCTAGACCTCAGGCCCTTTCCAGGACATCTGGCCAGTCCATACCCAGCAGCAGCATCTTCCCAGGAGTTGACAATGAGGATGCCTCATTTTTTTGGCAGCAGGCTCTGCTCCCAGGCTCCCTCTCAGGAATGTAGGCATGTGGGCTCTCACAGGTCTGTGGGAGGCAGTTGGGACCACTCTGTCCCTTCCTCAGCACTGGTGCTGGAAGTATGGGGCTGACTCCAAGCCTGTCCCTACCCACACCAACCTCAGCCCAGGGTGGAGGCGGCCAGAGCCAGACAGCACAAATCTAGGGATGAGGGGCTGGCAGGCAAGGACAGGCAGATGAGTGGATGAGGAAGATGGGGTCTTCCCTTGGGACCCCATAGGGAGCTTCGCGGGTCAGACTCCTCATAAGTCTGCAGCACCATCTGCCCCAGCAGTCTAGACAGCAATCGCCTTTTTTGTTATTGCTGTTCCTTCACAATGTCACTAGTGTTCCTAGCCCCAGATTTCTTGCGTAACTCGTGACTACCCTCACCCCACCCTCCCTAAGCTACACTCCAGCTTCGGGGATTCCTGATGTCAGACAGAGGGCAGGGGCACCCAGGGCCTGCTCCTTGACACTAGCCTGAAATAGAGCTCTCTCATTGTCCTGGTTAGTCTGGGCTGTGCTTCGGAATGGGAGCCAGAGTGATCCATCATCTCCAGGGTTAGGAAGATGGAGCTACCCCTGTTCTAGGCCCATCACAGTGGTTGTGAAACAGGAAGAGGCCCCTCCACGAGCAGGACCAAACAGAGCTTCTGGGCTCTGGGCTTGCCTTCTTTCCTACCCAGCAAGTTTTCATCCATGATTGTAGAAGCCTCTCCTGTTTCCTAGGGTGTTTCCAAGAATTGTGCCACACCCCTGTAGAATGACAGGGAGCAAGTGCCGTTTGCCATTTTTGAGGCTGTGAAATGAAACATTCTGAGTGAAAGTTATCAGTGTCTGATAAAGTTAGTTTCTCCACCATTATATTCCCTTATCCAGTATCCTCAAACTTGGTTACAGCTTTCTCTTTTTTTCAGAATTTTGCTCTACATCTTTTAGATGTCCATATTAAATCAGCTTCATCTTTCAAGAGAATCTAACAGGTTTTAAAAGGAAACCAGAATACACACAGCCTGGAAATTATTTAATCCTTTTGAAAAATATCTGCTCTTTCTTCTTTCGGACATCTTTATATGAATTTGCCCTTAACACAACTTCTCCTTTACTTTAGCCTTCAGAGAATCAAGACGATTTAATTGTGATTGAATGAATTAATGCATAGCTGACTCAGAGCAGGGCACGTGGGTGATCTGTATGAGAAGATAATAATTTGGGCAACACCCTATTGTATTATTTATGATTGGGAGTAGGCGTTGAGGACTTTTGAACCAGATCATACAATCTGAACTTTATTTCAAAGGCTGCGGTCCTTCCCATTGGCCTGTGACCTACTGACAATATCAGACACAGGTTTCTGGGGTGGCTCTTATCCTCTTCTTTGGGTGTATGCATAGATTTAGGTCAATAGGATAGAGTGGTAAGCAGCCATAAAGAAAGGAAAACAAATATAGGAAAATCTCAAATTGAATATCAGTGTGAAAAATATGGCAACATTTATATATATTCTTGGGTCCCACTGGCATAAAATTATGCTTCACCCTTCAAATCATGTCATACACTTAAATGAGTTCTGTGGGAGAGATTGTGATATAGACCATGATCTCTAAAACATTTCAATTATGCACAAATTATTGGCAGGGATGGCAAAGTCTAGCAAGAAAAGAAAATGGCTCTGGAACCAGAAATCTCTTAGTTATTGAGTCCATCTGAACTGCAGATTTATTACAATAAAAGGGTTGCAGGGAGAATTGGTGACAACCAAAAGGAAAACCAAATGAACAAAAGCAGCTGCCTCTAGGGATCCTCAAAAGGAATCCACCCGTCAACTAGTTTCGGTTTCTGTAAGCGCTTTCTTTTGCATCCATGATCTCATTTGTTCCCTTCTAGTCCAAGGAAGGAGGAGGGGAGGGATGAGCCCTCTTTATCAGGGAGGGAGTCAAGGCCCACGGAGGTGACGCATCTGCCCAGGCTTGGCTGCTTCTCAGCAGGAGTGCAAGCTTTCATCTTTGGGAGCAAACAAATAGTCCAGGTTGCTTCTCTGACCAGCCCCCGATAAAGGACCCTGTGCAGACCACAAGTCTGGGAAATGGGGGCTGCCTTTCCCTAGATGAATTGAGAAAGGGCCCACGAACCCAGCTGGGAAGTTAAGTGCTCTCAGCTGCTGCGACCTGCCACCTCTCCCTCTGGGCTTGGGTGTCCTGTCTGTAGCCTGGGGAGGACAGCAATTTCTTAGGAACCCCCTGCATGGATGGCACTGGCGCTTAGGAGGACTAAACCAAATGGTCCTCCCTTCCTTTGTCCCCAGCGATGTATTTCCCATGACGAAGTCTCAGGCACCGCCCCGTCGGCTGTCAAGGGCAGACGAGATGAGCGGTCTAGCCCTGACTCTGTCGAGCCCTCTCCCCGCAGGTGCTGGACGAGGCCCGGGTGCAGAAGCCTGTGAACGTGCAGATGCTCTTTTCCAACCCACTGGATGAGCCGGTGAAGGACTGCGTGCTGATGGTGGAGGGCAGTGGCCTGCTGCTGGGCAGCCTCAAGATCGAGTAAGTCCCACACTGAAGGGCTGGTAGGGGATGGCGGGAAGGGGTCAGAGGGACCTCCCCAGAACCCCAGGCAGGGTAGACAGAACTCTGCTAGCCTCTGAACTTGGGAATCTGCCCATAGGGATGCACACTTGCATTTGGTTTGGGGGTTCACCAAACTTGAACTTAAGAGAAGTCCAGGTCTTCAGTGCTTGGAGCTGGTCCTTATATCTGGGAGCTCATGGGACCCCTCCCTTCTCCGCTGAGGGGTCCCAGGGCTGAAGGGGCTCGAAGACCCAGGGTGGCAGCTAGGGGGAGTTGAAGGAGCAGTAACCTCAACCAGAGCAGGACTTGAGGCCTCACACTGACTCCTGCCCTTCCCCATCAGTGTGCCAGCGCTACGCCCCAAAGAGCGGTCCCGCGTGCGTTTTGAGATCCTGCCCACCCGGAGTGGCACCAAGCAGCTCCTTGCCAACTTCTCCTGCAACAAGTTCCCCGCGATCAAGGCCATGCTGTCCGTTGATGTGGCTGAGTGAAGGGCCCAGGGAGCCCCATACAAACTTGGGAACACAGAGCAGGCAGGACTTGCCTGTGGAGTGAGCCCCTGCCATACTCATTATCCAGCCTGGGAAACTCACTCCATCCCCCAAGGTGGCCTGGATCCGGAACTCCAGCCTCCAGCACACACCCCTCCTCGCTGCCAGGCTGGGCTGGTTCCACCCTGGCCCATCACTTGATCACTTTTGCACGTTCCCTGAGCTTCTCTGCAATGTTGCCTGGTGTGTGAGCCCCATGGCCCTGCTCAGCCCTCACACCCTCAATGTTGTGGGCATGGAGTGGCACCTGACCCAGCGACTCTCCAAATGGATACTGGGGGAGAAGATGGTCTGGACTGTGTGCTGATCCCCAGCCTGCAGTTGGCACTTTCCTGCTCCTCCCCTGGGTCATTGTGGAGGTGGGGGGTATGATGGTTAGCCATCCATTGTGACACTCACAACTACCCTCAAAATAAACGTTAAAAAGAGTGTGATCACACAGCACTGACTCTACAAGACAGCTGCTTCACCTAAGGTGGTGGAGAAGGAGACAGTGGGGCTGGGCTATATCCTTCTGGAGGAGGGATGGCATTGGGGAAGCCGTGCTCTCCACATTCCAGTATCCAAAACGAGTGGGCTGGTTCCCTGTGGCTCCAGGTGCAAAACTAGGGAGACATTTCAAGTCAGTTTAGGAAACTGCACTAAGATGATGTCCAAAAATTGATTGACTGCCTTGGGAGGGAGTGACTTGTCTAGACAGGTTCAGACATTGTGGGGCAAAGTGAACCCTTCCAGGACCCTCTACGGGCATCAGAGTGAGAAGGGACTTCAGTCTTCACTGGAAGCTTCTGCAGAGCAGCTGTGGGTGGAGGCCCAGCCTCTGCTCACACTGGGCTCACCCCAACTTGTGCCACACTCCTCCTCTTGTGGCCAAAGCAATGCTAACTCCACAGGAACCTTCTCTACCCTCACACATGCTCTCGTGTTTCCTCAGTCTGTGCCCCTTGAAGTCACCCCAAGCAGATCCCATAGCCTGCCATCACCGGTGCTGACTAACCTCATTTTGGTGATCATGCCTCACTGTCGGGACATAAGGGACCAGTCCCATCTAAACAGAAGCTTCAGCCTCACATCCAGCTCAAAGTTTCTTCCCAATGCTCAACTCAGGCCTGACCCAGGCTTGTGGGAAGCACTGTCTATGCCTTCCTCTTACTTCCTCCTTCTTTCGTTGCTTGATCCATGAGAGTTGGAGCAGGGAGAGAGGAAATTTAGAGAGAAACCATAAAGTTCCATTTCACTGGTACTGATGCAGTATGGCCGTGGAAGCCCACCGCATGGCTGGAGCGTTGATGCAGACTTTCTGCACTGTGTCCCCCCAGATTTGAGCCCCCAGAGTTCTCCCCTACCTCTAAGTGCACTGGAAGTGTGGTCCAATAGCGATGGCTTGAGACCAGTTCCGTCTGTGGGCTCCACTGCCCTGCCCCAGCTGCCTCCTCTCCCCCTTCTCATCTCAACCTGGTCCAGCCTCAGCTGCCCAGTTCAAGTTCCCCAGGCGGGCAGTCAGCATCAGAATCTGTATCCATGTTTGCTCCCAGTGTCAAGGAGCTCTCACCAGGGTCCGTTTCTGGTATCTGAATGCAGCTGGGCCTCCCATTCTCTGCAGGACAGCAGGCTCGGAGCTGTGGAGGGGGAAGCTTGTCTCATCTCTTGAAGCTTTGCCCCTCTCTCAAGTGCCCCTTGGGGCTGGGCTCCAGTTCGGAGTGAGGAGGGGCAGGGTTAAATAGATATATTTCTGCTCTGGTTTCTATCAGAAACAAGGAAATCCAGAGGTTTCCATTTCCTCCCATCTCCATGAGGCCTGTCCCAGACCTTAACTCTGTCAAGCATCAGCCAGTATCCTGAGTGTGTCCTTTCTGCCAGACTCTCTCCAGGGAGATGAAAAATCAACAAGAGCTTGACCCTGCCTTTGGGTTTCCATCCTCAGGGAAATCTCCTGAGATGTGATGGGAAAAGTCCATGTAGAATTTCTAAGCAACCCCAAGCACGTGTGTCTTAGAGCTATAGCTAAACACCCCTCCGCAACTTGGCTTCTGAAGAATTTAACAATAAAACAAAGTAATAGCAGGCCAAGGCCTCAGCACCACATTTATTTCTGGTAGACTTAAAGTTAGAGGTGGTACTGAAGTGTGAGATGCAGTGGGCCTGCTGGCTGAACCCCAAAATTAGGTGGTCTGGCTCCATTGGTTCAGATCTATGCTCAGCGACCACAGCAGGGAAAGCCAAACAGCCAGGGTCCTGAACAAGACGGGCGTTAATTGCTCTTGTATAAGAGCCAAGGGAAACAGTTAGGGGGACCCAGGCTTCCTTGTCTTACCTCACTGTCATCCTCCACATGTAGCGTCCACCTACCGATTCCAGGTGACTGTTACAGCTCCCGGCAAAAGCCGCAGGCTGTCCAGCACGAAGGAAGAAAAGGCAAATCGATGGGCACCCTCTTCCCCACCGAGGGGACAATCTGAAAGTCAAAAGTTGAAATTATACATTTCACTTCTGCAAACATCCTATTGGCCCGTGAGGCTAAAAGTGGTTTTTTTGAAATGAATCACACTGATATATTTCTAGCCAAACTGACTGGGAAAAATTAAACAATATACACATTACAAACATCATTAGAAAAGCTACAGCTATTTAAAGGATACGGAGGCATATGTGAACAACGTCTTGTCAATAAATCAGGCAACTTAGATAAAATGAATTCCTTAAATCAAAATATCAAAATTCATTCAAGAAAAGTAAATATTCCTTATATCTATTGAAGAAATTGAAATGGGAGTGAAAACCAGCAGAAACGGTTCAGGAGCCTAACCAGCCACAGAGCAGCTGGTTGTTTTGTCAGTATGTTTTCCTGCGCTTTGTTATACGGGAAAGGATCCTTTTTTTTTTTTTTTTTTTTCCATTTCCATGCATACATTTATGTGCTCTCCAGGAAAATGTTCCCTCTTCTGAGAAACCTTCTCCATTTCCCTCCCAACTTGCTGCACCCAAGCACAGCTGGCGTCTCCATCATCTATGACTCCCTTCACTGTGTCTTTTTAGACCACTTTAGTTAAAGTCATCGGGGTCATCTCTGCCCATCTTAGACTAGTACTTGTCATGGGCAAAACCCAGGTTCCTTTAGCCCTGCATCCTCACACTTAGCAGTGTCTGGTGTAGATGAAGTACTCATAGATGTCACTAAAGACCAAAGAAGTGAATGATATTGTAGATGAATAAATGAATGAATGAATGAAGTGACCGATTGGAATCACTAAAAACAAAATGTAATATCTAACCTTCATTGAGAGGGTGTTCTAAGGATTTTTGAAAATCTATTGAGTGCTTGTTATGTGCCAGATATTGTGCTCAATATTTTACATCCATTATCTTACTGAATCCTATATACCATTCTTGAGTAGCAATCATTATTATTCTTACTTTTGTTCTTTTCCTTTCTCTTTAAATAGATTTTATTTTTTAGAGTAGTTTTAGATTTATGGCAAAATTGAACAAAAGGTACAGACATTTCTCACATATCCCCTGCTCCCACATATGCACAGCCTCCCCCATTATAAATATTCCTACTGAAGTGGCAAGCCACTTCAGCCTTCTTGCCTTGAGAACCCCATGAACAGCATGAAAAGGCAAAATGATATGACACTGAAGATGAACACCCAGGTCAGCAGTTGCCCAGTATGCTACTGCAGAAGAGCAAAGAAATAGTTCCAGAGGGAATGAAGAGACTGAGTCAAAGTGGAAACAAAACCCAGCTGTGGATGCGACTGTGATGGGAGCAAAGTCCATTGCTGCAAACAATACTGCACAGGAATCTGGAATGTTCGGTCCATGAACCATGGTAAATTGGAAGTGGCCAAATAGGAGATGGTAAGAGTGAACATCAACCTTTTAGGAATTAGTGAACTAAAATGGACCGGAATGGGTGAATTTAATTCAGATGACCATTATATCTACTACTGTGGACAAGAATCCCTTAGGAGAAATGGAGTAGCCCTCATAGTCAACAAAACGGTCCAAAATACAATACTTGGGTGCAACCTCAAAAACGACAGGATGATCTCTGTTCGTTTCCAAGGCAAACCATTCAGTATCACAGTAATCCAAGTCTATACCCCAACAACTAGTGCAGGAAAAGCTGAAGTTGAACAGTTCTATGAAGACCTGAAAGACCTTCTAGAACTAACTCGGAAAACAAGACATCTTTTTCATCACAGGGGACTGGAAAGCAAAAGTAGGGAAGCAAGAGATACCTGAAGTAACAGGAAAGTTTGGCCTTGGAATACAAAATGAAGCAGGGCAAGGGTTAACAGTATTGCCAAGAGAACGCACTGGTCATAGCAAACACCCTCTTCCAAAAACATAAGAGATGACTGTAGACATGGACATCACCAGATGACCAATATCAAAATCAGATTGATTATATTCTTTGCAGTCAAGGATGGAGACATTCTATACAGTCAGCAAAAACAAGACCAGGAGCTGACTCGAATCAGCTCAGCTCATGAACTCATGTGGCTCAGATCATGAACTCCTTATTGCAAAATTCAGGCTTAAATTGAAGAAAGTAGGAAAAATCAAAAAAACGACAGGATGATCTCTGTTCGTTTCCAAGGCAAACCATTCAGTATCACAGTAATCCAAGTCTATACCCCAACAACTAGTGCAGGAAAAGCTGAAGTTGAACAGTTCTATGAAGACCTGAAAGACCTTCTAGAACTAACTCGGAAAACAAGACATCTTTTTCATCACAGGGGACTGGAAAGCAAAAGTAGGGAAGCAAGAGATACCTGAAGTAACAGGAAAGTTTGGCCTTGGAATACAAAATGAAGCAGGGCAAGGGTTAACAGTATTGCCAAGAGAACGCACTGGTCATAGCAAACACCCTCTTCCAAAAACATAAGAGATGACTGTAGACATGGACATCACCAGATGACCAATATCAAAATCAGATTGATTATATTCTTTGCAGTCAAGGATGGAGACATTCTATACAGTCAGCAAAAACAAGACCAGGAGCTGACTCGAATCAGCTCAGCTCATGAACTCATGTGGCTCAGATCATGAACTCCTTATTGCAAAATTCAGGCTTAAATTGAAGAAAGTAGGAAAAATCACTAGGCCATTCAGGTAAGACCTAAATCAATTCCTTTAATTTTATACAGCAGAAGTGACAAATAGATTGAAGGGATTAGATCTGATAGACAGAGCGACTGAAGAACTATGGACGGAGGTTCATAACTTTACACAGGAAGTGGCGATCAAAAACATCCCCAAGAAAAAGAAATGCTAAAAGACAAAATGGTTGTCTGAGGAGGCTTTACAGATATCTGAAAAAAGAAGAGAAGCAAAAGGCAAAGGAGAAAAGGAAAGATATACCCATCTGAATGCAGAGTTCCAAAGAATAGCAAGGAGAGATAAGAAACCCTTCCTCAGTGATCAGTGCAAAGAAATAGAGGGAAAAAATAGAATGGGAAAGACTAGAAATCTCTTCAAGAAAATGAGAGATGCCAAGGGAACATTTCATGCAAAGATAGGCACAATAAAGAACAGAAATGGTACGGACCTAACAGAAGCAGAAGATATTAAGAAGAGGTGGCAAGAATACACAGAAGAACTATACAAAAAATATCTTGATGATCTTTTTAAAGATCAGAAAGATCTTGATAACCACGATGGTGTGATCACTCACCTAGAGTCAGACATCCTGGAGTGAGAAGTCGAGTGGGTGATAGGAAGTATCACTACAAACAAGGTAAGTGAAGGTGATGGAATTCCAGCTGGGCTATTTCAAATCCTGAAAGATGATGCTGTGAAAGAGTTGCACTCAATATGCCAACAAATTTGGAAAACTCAGCAGTGGCCACAAGACTGGAAAAGGTCAGTTTTCATTCCAGTCCCAAAGAAAGGCAATGCCAAAGAATGTTTAAACTACCACACAATTGCATTCATCTCACACACAAGCAAAGTAATCCTCAAAATTCTCCAAGCCAGGCTTCAACAGCATGTGAACCAAGAACTTCCAGATGTTCAAACTGGATTTAGAAAAAGCAGAGGAACCAGAGATCAAATTGCCAATGTCCATTGGATCATAGAAAAATCAAGGGAATTCCAGAAAAACATTTGCTTCATTGACTATGCTACAGCCTTTGATTGTGTGGATCACGACAAACTGTGGAAAATTGTTAAAGAGATGGAAATACCAAACCACCTTGCCTGCCTCCTGAGAAAACTGTATGCAGGTCAAGAAGCAATAATTAGAACCCGACATGGAACAACAGACTGGTTCAAATTTGGGAAAGCAATACCTCAAGCCTGTATATTGTCATCCTGATTATTTAACTTCCATGCAGGGTACATCATGGGAAATGCTGGACTGGCTGAAGTACAAACTGGAATCAAGATTGCCAGGAGAAATGTCAATAACCTCAGATATGCAGATTACATCACCTTTATGGCAGAAAGCAAAGAGGAACTAAAGAGCCTCTTGATGAAAGTGAAAAGACTGGCTTAAAACTCAACATTAAAAAACTGAAGATCATGACATCTGGTCCCTTCACTTCATGACAAATAGATGGGGATACAGTGACATTTTATTTTCTTCGGCTCCAAAAAACACTGTGGATGGTGACTGCAGTCATTAAAATAAAAGATGCTTTCTCCTTGGAAGAGAAGCTATGACAAACCTAGACAGCATATTAAAAAACAGAGACATTGCTTTTCCAACAAAGGTCTATTTATGGCAGAAAGCAAAGAGGAACTAAAGAGCCTCTTGATGAAAGTGAAAAGACTGGCTTAAAACTCAACATTAAAAAACTGAAGATCATGACATCTGGTCCCTTCACTTCATGACAAATAGATGGGGATACAGTGACATTTTATTTTCTTCGGCTCCAAAAAACACTGTGGATGGTGACTGCAGTCATTAAAATAAAAGATGCTTTCTCCTTGGAAGAGAAGCTATGACAAACCTAGACAGCATATTAAAAAACAGAGACATTGCTTTTCCAACAAAGGTCTGTATAATCAAAGTTATGGTTTTCCCAGTAGTCATGTATGGATGTGAAAGTTGGACCATAAATACGGCTGAGTGCCAAGGAATTGATACTTTTGAACTGTGGTGTTGGAGAAGACTTTTGAGAATCCCTTGGACTGCAAGAAGATCAAACCTGTCAGTTTTAAAGGAAATCAACTCTGAATATTCATTGGAAGGACTGATGCTGAAGCTGAAGCTCCAGTACTTGGGCCACCTGATGCAAAGAGCTGACTCATTAGAAAATACCCTGATGCTTGGAAAGAAGGCAGAAAGAGAAGGGGATGACTGAGGATGAGATGGCTGGATGGCATCACCAACTCAATGGACATGAGTTTGAGTAAGCTCTTGGAGATGGCAAAGGACAGGGAAGTCTGGTGCGCTGCTGTTCATGGGGTCATAAGGAGTTGAACATGACTAATCAACTGAACAACAACTAGAAGAGTACGTTTGTTACAATTGATGAGCCTATGTTGACACATCATTATCAACAGAAGACCATTGTTTCATTAAGATTCACTCTTACTTTGCCAACAAAGGTTCGTCTAGTCAAGGCTATGGTTTTTCCAGCGATCATGTATGGATGTGAGAGTTGGACTAGAAAGAAAGCTGAGTGCCAAAGAACTGATTCTTTTGAACTGTAGTGTCGGAGAAGATCTTGAGAGTCCCTTGGACTGCAAGGAGATTCAACCAGTCCATTCTAAAGGAAATCAGTCCTGCATATTCATTGGAAGGACTGATGCTAAAGCTGAAACTCCAATACTTTGGCCACCTGATGCCAAGAGCTGACTCATTTGAAAAGACCCTGATGCTGGGAGTGGTTGGGGGCAGGAGGAGAAGGGGACGACAGAGGATGAGATGGCTGGATGGCATCATCGACTCGATGGACATGGGTTTGGGTGGACTCCAGGAGTTGGTGATGGACAGGGAGGCCTGGTGTGCTGCGGTTTATAGGGTCACAAAGAGTTGGACACGACTGAGTGACTGAACTGAACTTGCTGTTGTACGTTCTACGGGTTCAGATGATTTTATAATACAGTGGTACAGTCCACCACTGTAGTACCACAGTAGTTTCACTGTCCTAAATATCCTCTGTGCTCCCTCCATCTCTTCTAATGGCTGGCAACCACTGATCCTGAGACTGTCTCCACAGTTTGCCCTTTTTCAGAATGCCATATAGTTGAATCATACAGTAGGTAGTTTTGTCAGCCCTGCTTCTTTCACCTAGTAATATGCACTTAAGTTTCCTCTATGTGTTTTCATGACTTGATACTAATTTATTTTTACTGCTGAATAATATTCCTTTGTCTAGATGTGCCACAGTTTGTTTATCCATTCACCCACTGAAGGACATCTTGGATACTTCCAACTTGCAGCAATTATGAATAGAGTTGCTGTCAACATCCATTGGCAGAGTTTTGTGTAGACATAAGTTTTCAACTCTTTTGGGCAAATATCAAAGAGCCTAATTGCTGGATCATGTGATAACAGTATACTTATTTTTATAAGAAACTGCTAAATTCTCTTCCAAAGTAGCTATACCTTATCATTCCCACCAACAATGAATGAGAGTTCCTGTTGCTCCATATACTCATTGTTTTAACTTGCATTTCCCTGATTACATATGAAGTGGAGTATCCTTTCATATGCATATTTACCATCTATATGTTTTCCCTGGTATAGTGTCTGGTAAAAGTTTTTGGCCAATATTTTAGTCAGGGTGTTTATTTTCTTATGGCTGAGTTTCAAGAGTTCTTTGTATATTTTGGATAATAGTCCTTTATTAGATATATCGTTTGCAAATATTTTCTATTAATGTCTGTGGCCATTTTCTCATTCTCTTGACAGTCTTTTGTAGATGAGCAACTACTAATTTTGATGAAGTTCTGCTTATTAATTCTTTCATGTATCATGCCTTTGGAATTGTATCTAAAAAGCCATTGCCAAACCCAGGGTCATCTAGCCTTTCTCTTATGTTATCTTCTAGGAGTTTTAGCATTTTACATCTTTAATATAGGTCTGTGATTCACTTCGGAGAAGGCAATGGCATCCCACTCCAGTACTCTTGCCTGGAAACTCCCATGGACGGAGGAGCCTGGTGGGCTGCAGTCCATGGGGTCGCTGAGTCGGACACGACTGAGCGACTTCACTTTCACTTTTCACTTTCATGTACTGGAGAAGGAGATGGCAACCCACTCCAGTGTTCTTGCCTGGAGAATCCCAGGGATGGCGGAGCCCAATGGGCTGCCGTCTATGAGGTCGCACAGAGTTGGACACGACTGAAGCGACTTGGCGGCGGCGGTGATTCACTTTGAGTTAATTTTTGTAAAAGGTATAAAGTCTGTGTTTAGATTCACTTTTTTTACATGTGGATGTCCAGTTGTTTCAGACTCTTTTGTTGAAAATGCTCTCTTTTCTCCATTGCATTGTCTTTGCTCCTTTGTTAAAGATTAGCTTTGTGTACAGACCCCATAAGTATGTGGGTCTATTTCGAGGCTCTCTATGACAGTCCACTGATCTATTTGTCTGTTCTTTCAGCAATACCACGTTGTGTTGATAAGTGTAGCTTTACAGCAAGTCTTGAAGCTGAGTTGTGTCGGTCCTCTGACTGTTCTTCTTCAATGCTGTGTTGGCTATTCTGGGTCTTTTGCCTCTCTGGATAAACATTAGAATCATTTTGTTGATATAGACCAAATAACTCAATGAGATTTTGATTGCAATTGCTTTGGATTTACATATTAAATTGGGAAGAACTTACATCTTGGCAGTATTAAGTTTTCTTATCCATAAATATGGACTATGTGTCCTATATTTAGTATTTTGATTTCTTCATCAGAGTTTTATAGTTTTTCTTATATAGACCTTGTATTATTTTCTTAGAATTTTATCTATTTTATTTTGGAGGGTGGTGAATTAAATAATATTATGGACTTTTAAAATTTAAAATTCAGCTTTTCATTGAAGGTATATAAGAAAATGATTGACTTTTATATTAACTTTAAATCCTGCAACTTTGCTATAATAGATTCTTAGTCCCAGGAGTTTGCTGTTGTTGTGACTGATTCTTTTGGATTTTCTGCATAAATAATAATGTTATCTATGAACAAAGATAGCTTTATTTCTTCCTTCCCAATCTGTATATATTTCTTTTTATTTTTTCTTCTTGCATTAGCCAGAACTTCCAATATTGAAAAGAAGTGGGAAAGCTTATAGTATGATCCTTGCTTTGTTCTTGTTCTTAGTGGGAACACTTTTAGTATGATGCTATCTGAAGGCTTTTGTAGATTTTTTTTAATCAAGTTGAGGAAATTCCCCTCTATTCTTGGTTTACTGAAGGTTTGAATTGAGCATTGCATTTTCTCAGATGCCTTTTCTACACCTGTTGATTTGATTATGTGATTTTTCTTTAGCTTATTGATGTAATGGGTTACATTAATTGATTTTTAATTAACTTTTATTGGATTATAGTTTATTTACAATGCTGTGTTGGTTTCTGCTGCACAGCAAAGTGAATCAGTTATACCTATACATAGTGCTGAATTGTGTCCAACTCTTTGCAACCTCTTGGACTGTAGCCCACCAGACTCCTCTGTCCATGAGATTTTATAAGAATACTGGAGTGGGTTTCCATTCTCTCCTCCAAGGGATATTCCTGACACAGGGATCAAACAGCCACTCTTTAAGATCCTTTTCCCATATAGGTCATTACAGGGTATTGAGTAGAGTTTCCTGCACTATGTAGCAGGTCCTTATTAGTCATCTGTTTTATATACTGTAGTGTGTATATGTCAACCCCAATCTCCCAATTTATCCCTTCCACATTAATTGATTTTTGAATGTAGAACCAACCTCCCAAACCTGGGATGAATCCCACTTGATTATGGTAATAATTATTTTTTACACAATGTGAAATTTATATTGCTATTATTTGGTTGAGGATTTTTGCATCTATGTTCCTTAGAGATATTGGTCTATAATTTCCTTTTCCTGTAAAGTCTTTGTCTGGTTTCGGCATTTATTCGTCTGGCCTCATTGAATGGGTTAGGAAGTAGTCTCTCTGCTTCTACTCTCCGAAAGAGGTTGTAGAGAATTGGTCTAATTTCTCCCTTAAATGTTTGGTAGAATCACCAGTGAACCCATCTGGACTGCTGCGGTTTATTTTGTACTGATTCAATTTCTTTGATAGAAATTTAATCCATATAAGCCTTTCAGATCCTTCTGTGCATTTTGACAGATTGTGTGTTCAAGAAATTGGTCCATTTCATCTAGCTCATATTAATAAAATTTATGGGCATAGAGTTATTCATAATATTTATCTATTTTCTTTTTAGTGCGCATGTGACTTAATGATGTCCCCTCTTTCATGCTGATATAGTACTTTGTGTCTTCTCTCTTTCTTCTTCTTTAGCCTGGCTAGAGTCTTATTGATTTTACTGATCTTTTCAAAGAGCCAGTTTTTGGTTTTGTTGGCTTTCTCTCTTGATTTCTTATTTTTCAATTTCTTTTTTTTAAATTTTATTTCCTTTATTTTGTTTACTTTTGATTTTATTTGTTCTTTTCTTAGTTTTATAAAGTGGAAATTTTGATTATTGATTGTATATCTTCTTTTTCTAATATATGCATTCAGTGCTGTGAATTTCCACCTAAGCACTGGCTTGCTGCATCTTACAAATTTTAAGTTACATTTTCATTTAGCTCAAAAAATTTTTTAATTTCTCTTGAAATTTCCTCTTTGACTTGTGTATTTAGAATTGTGTTGTTTAATCTCCATGCATCTTGGGATTTCCAGTTATCTTTCTGTTTTTGGTTTCTAATTCAACTCTAGTGTTGTCTGAGAGCATGCGTTGCACAATCTCTATTCCTTTAAATGTTAGGTGTTTTATGGTCTAGAGTATGGTCTATCTTGTCTTATGGTCTAGAATATGTTATATCTTGATGAATATTCCATATAAGCTTGAGAAAAATGTGTAGTCTGTTGTTAGGTATATTAATCTATAGTTGCCAATTATATCCAGTTGATTGATGGCATTGTTGAAAATCCTTATGCTTTTCTGCTTGCTGGATCTGCCCATTTCTGATAAGGACATGCTGATGTCTCCAACTACTGTCTCTTATACACATCTNCTCTTTTCTCCATTGTATTGTCTTTGCTCCTTTGTTAAAGATTAGCTTTGTGTACAGACCCCATAAGTATGTGGGTCTATTTCGAGGCTCTCTATGACAGTCCACTGATCTATTTGTCTGTTCTTTCAGCAATACCACGTTGTGTTGATAAGTGTAGCTTTACAGCAAGTCTTGAAGCTGAGTTGTGTCGGTCCTCTGACTGTTCTTCAATGCTGTGTTGGCTATTCTGGGTCTTTTGCCTCTCTGGACAAACATTAGAATCATTTTGTTGATATAGACCAAATAACTCAATGAGATTTTGATTGCAATTGCTTTGGATTTACAGATTAAATTGGGAAGAACTTACATCTTGGCAGTATTAAGTTTTCTTATCCATAAATATGGACTATGTGTCCTATATTTAGTATTTTGATTTCTTCATCAGAGTTTTATAGTTTTTCTTATATAGACCTTGTATTATTTTCTTAGAATTTTATCTATTTTATTTTGGAGGGTGGTGAATTAAATAATATTATGGACTTTTAAAATTTAAAATTCAGCTTTTCATTGAAGGTATATAAGAAAATGATTGACTTTTATATTAACTTTAAATCCTGCAACTTTGCTATAATAGATTCTTAGTCCCAGGAGTTTGCTGTTGTTGTGACTGATTCTTTTGGATTTTCTGCATAAATAATAATGTTATCTATGAACAAAGATAGCTTTATTTCTTCCTTCCCAATCTGTATATATTTCTTTTTATTTTTTCTTCTTGCATTAGCCAGAACTTCCAATATTGAAAAGAAGTGGGAAAGCTTATAGTATGATCCTTGCTTTGTTCTTGTTCTTAGTGGGAACACTTTTAGTATGATGCTATCTGAAGGCTTTTGTAGATTTTTTTTAATCAAGTTGAGGAAATTCCCCTCTATTCTTGGTTTACTGAAGGTTTGAATTGAGCATTGCATTTTCTCAGATGCCTTTTCTACACCTGTTGATTTGATTATGTGATTTTTCTTTAGCTTATTGATGTAATGGGTTACATTAATTGATTTTTAATTAACTTTTATTGGATTATAGTTTATTTACAATGCTGTGTTGGTTTCTGCTGCACAGCAAAGTGAGTCAGTTATACCTATACATAGTGCTGAATTGTGTCCAACTCTTTGCAACCTCTTGGACTGTAGCCCACCAGACTCCTCTGTCCATGAGATTTTATAAGAATACTGGAGTGGGTTTCCATTCTCTCCTCCAAGGGATATTCCTGACACAGGGATCAAACAGCCACTCTTTAAGATCCTTTTCCCATATAGGTCATTACAGGGTATTGAGTAGAGTTTCCTGCACTATGTAGTAGATCCTTATTAGTCATCTGTTTTATATACTGTAGTGTGTGTATGTCAACCCCAATCTCCCAATTTATCCCTTCCACATTAATTGATTTTTGAATGTAGAACCAACCTCCCAAACCTGGGATGAATCCCACTTGATTATGGTAATAATTATTTTTTACACAATGTGAAATTTATATTGCTATTATTTGGTTGAGGATTTTTGCATCTATGTTCCTTAGAGATATTGGTCTATAATTTCCTTTTCCTGTAAAGTCTTTGTCTGGTTTCGGCATTTATTCGTCTGGCCTCATTGAATGGGTTAGGAAGTAGTCTCTCTGCTTCTACTCTCCGAAAGAGGTTGTAGAGAATTGGTCTAATTTCTCCCTTAAATGTTTGGTAGAATCACCAGTGAACCCATCTGGACTGCTGCGGTTTATTTTGTACTGATTCAATTTCTTTGATAGAAATTTAATCTATATAAGCCTTTCAGATCCTTCTGTGCATTTTGACAGATTGTGTGTTCAAGAAATTGGTCCATTTCATCTAGCTCATATTAATAAAATTTATGGGCATAGAGTTATTCATAATATTTATCTATTTTCTTTTTAGTGCGCATGTGACTTAATGATGTCCCCTCTTTCATGCTGATATAGTACTTTGTGTCTTCTCTCTTTCTTCTTCTTTAGCCTGGCTAGAGTCTTATTGATTTTACTGATCTTTTCAAAGAGCCAGTTTTTGGTTTTGTTGGCTTTCTCTCTTGATTTCTTATTTTTCAATTTCTTTTTTTTAATTTTATTTCCTTTATTTTGTTTACTTTTGATTTTATTTGTTCTTTTCTTAGTTTTATAAAGTAGAAATTTTGATTATTGATTGTAGATCTTCTTTTTCTAATATATGCATTCAGTGCTGTGAATTTCCACCTAAGCACTGGCTTGCTGCATCTTACAAATTTTAAGTTACATTTTCATTTAGCTCAAAAAATTTTTTAATTTCTCTTGAAATTTCCTCTTTGACTTGTGTATTTAGAATTGTGTTGTTTAATCTCCATGCATCTTGGGATTTCCAGTTATCTTTCTGTTTTTGGTTTCTAATTCAACTCTAGTGTTGTCTGAGAGCATGCGTTGCACAATCTCTATTCCTTTAAATGTTAGGTGTTTTATGGTCTAGAGTATGGTCTATCTTGTCTTATGGTCTAGAATATGTTATATCTTGGTGAATATTCCATATAAGCTTGAGAAAAATGTGTAGTCTGTTGTTAGGTATATTAATCTATAGTTGCCAATTATATCCAGTTGATTGATGGCATTGTTGAAAATCCTTATGCTTTTCTGCTTGCTGGATCTGCCCATTTCTGATAAGGACATGCTGATGTCTCCAACTATAATAGTGGATTTATCTGTTTCTTCTCATGGTCTATCCATTTTTGTTTCACATATTTTGTTGCTTCATTGTCAGGCACATACGTGTTGAGGACTGTTATGTTTCCTTGGAGAACTGATCCTTTTATCATTACATAATGCCTTCTATTATTTCTGATAACTTACCTTGTTCTGAAATCTCTTCTGCCTGAAAATAATATAGCTACTCCCACTTTCTTTTGGTTAGTGTTAATATGGTGTATCTCTCTCCATTCATTTATTTTTAATCTATATACATTTTTATATTTAAAGTGGATTTCTTCTGGACAACGTATTTGCATCTTGTTTTTCAATCCACTCTAACAATTTCTGCCTTAATCGGTGTATTTAGACCATTGACATTCAAAGTAACTAGATATAGTTGGGTTACTATCTACCATATTTATTACTGTTTTCTATTTGTTGTTTTTGTTCATACTTCCTAGTTTTTTCTCTCACTATTTTTCTGCTTCTTGTGCTTTTAATTGATCCTTTTATATTATTCCATTTTATCTCCTGGCATAGCATACCCTTTGTTCTTTTTTTAAGTGCAAGTACCTTATAATAATAATCCAAAGTCTTTCTTCCTGTCCCTCATATTACTGCTGGCCTTCATTTTGTTATTATGCAAGCGTATATATATATACACATGATATACAAATACACAATCAAATATATTGTTGCCATTATTATTTTGAATAAACTACTATCTTTTAGATCAATTAATAATAATAAAAACAAGAAAATTATTAGGGGAATTTTCTCTGATCTTCACCAAGAAAATTTGGTAAGGCTTCTGGAGGGAAAGCTCACAGAAGTGTTGGGATCCTCTGACTGGGTCCCCCTGGAATTTTGGTTTTTTTTAATTTATTTATTTTAATTGGAGACTAATTACTTTACAATACTGTAGTGGTTTTTGCCATACATTGACATGAATCAGCCATGGGTGTACATGTGTTCCCCATCCTGAACCCCTCTCCCACCTGCCTCCCTATCCCATCCCTCAGGGTCATCCCAGTGCACCAGCCCTGAGCACCCTGTCTCATGCATCGAACCTGGACTGGAGAGCTATTTCACATATGATAATATATATGTTTCAATGCTATTCTCTCAAATCATCCCACCCTCGCCTTCTCCCACAGAATCCAAAAGACTGTTCTTTACATCTGTGTCTCTTTTGCTCACATATAGGGTCATCGTTACCATCTTTCTAAATTCCATATATATGCATTAATATACTGTATTGGTGTTTTTCTTTCTTTTTTTTTTTT
>SJYX01017630.1:0-38874 GCA_006410675.1 Oreotragus oreotragus | reverse complement strand
ACTACCACCTCTCTGTGTCTAGCTCCCTATCCACTGTCCTGGGACCCTGGCCTAAACACAGGAAGCATCTTCTTTGATTGATGTCCCAGGTGTTCAGAGTTCCAGAGCAGTCCTGGAAGGAAGAGCAGGTTTCAGAGAGAAGAGACTTGAGGTGCAGATGGGAGACTGGAGCAATCAAGAAGGACTTCTCAGATGAATTGACCTTGAAAGATGTTGGGACTTCCTCATATTTAGGCAGGAGGCCTTGGACCTTGGCACAGGGAGACATGAGAAGGGAAGATGTGTTGCTAAACTTGACAGATGTGAGGCTGGAGAGGCAAGTAGATGAAGACTTGGAAAAGTCTGACTCTGACCAGCCAGAGTTCATTTCAACTTGGCAGGGCAGAGTTGGAAAGGAACAGTACGGCAGATAATATTTTCCAAACTAGACCACAATTGTAGTTTCATGTGTTCTTGCAGACTAAATCAAAAAGTAGAATCTAATTTCTCCCCTTGTCAAAGAGTTATCTGTTGAGACCGCCTTGATGAACAGAATACAGCAGAGGTAGTATTATGTGACTTCTAAAGCATAAAAGGCAATATGGCTCTTGCCTGGCTCTCTCTCTCTCTTCCTCTCTCTCTGTCTCTCTCAGCACTCATCTTTGGAACCCAGCCTCTATGTTGTAAGGAAGCCCAAATCACATGAAGAGGCCTTATGTAACCATGAACCAGCTAAGGTTCACCAGCCAAAATCAACTGCCAACCATGTGAGTAAGTGAACCTTCAGTAGCTACAGCCCCAGATACTGAGTTACCCTCAGTCCTCGAGTCCTCAAGCCAATGTGCTGGACTTCATGGAGCACAGGCAAGCCATCCCCACCTTGCCCTGTCTGAAATCTTCACTCATGAGAACAATACATGAACATTTTACCCCACGAAGTTTGGGGGTAATTTGTTATGCATTTATAGTAACTGTCACAAGCTTCAGTGCATGTGAGTCTGGTGAATAATTTTCCAGTGTCATTAATGTGTCCCTATCATTTACAAGGTTATCAATGTCTAAGTAGGTATTATGCAAAAACATTAAAGCCAATTATAGCCTTTTATCTAAATAGTATCTTATTATTGTTCCACTTTGTGCTTGGCTGTTTATTGGGAAAGCAAGAACACTCCCAACGGAGGACAGGAACAACCCTTGAGGTTCTGCTTAAGAATAAGTTTCTCTCTGCATAATGCTGTCTTGTAGAAACGATATGCCTGCTCATCGTAGAAGAAGAGAACTGGGAGACTTGAGATGACCCTGGAGGAAGGAATGTGACCTAAGGCTTATCTGCCCGTCAGGTGCCTCCCAGGTCAGCTCTGTCCCAAAAGAAGCCTCTTTAACCATGCATGCATCCCTCAGTCATCTATGCATTTATTGAGTCACAACCATCTTAAACACTTACTGTCAGGCACTACACTGCACACATGAGAACACAATGATCCATGGCCTCATGAAGTTTACATCATAATGGGGAGTCAGACAGAAGCAGGTAAACAAGCAAATAAAATAATGACAGTTTGTTATAAGTGGAATGAAGGAAAAACACAGGTGTTGTCCTGGGGAATAATAGGCTACTTCATCTCTGGTTGGAGAAGGTCTCTCTGCAAGGTTGTTTCAGCTGAGACCTGAAGAAACCAAGCACAGTTGACCTGCCTGCAAGCAAAGGAAAATGACTCTGGCTGGAGAGGAGAAAATGTCAAAAGGACAAAGGGAACTCTCATTAAAGAGAGAAGAGGGAGGACTAGGCTTAGAGAATGAGCAGGAGCAAATGATAGCCACGTAACTGGCATGACAGTCAAAACTTCACCACAGGAAAAGGGTTTAAAATGGTGACAGAGGAGGATCCTGAGCGTACCTCCTCCCGTGGACAACTAAAGTTACAACTACTATAGAACAATTCTCTCAGAAAAGACCTGAAGATTGGCAAAACAGCTATTCCACAGCAAAAGACAAAAGAAGAGGATAAGTACACATCAAGATGGATAAGAGAGGCAGAGGTGCCACCTTCCTAGGATTCACCTCCACCCCGCAGTACGGTGACCCACAGGCAGGAGGGATGCTGCCTACACAGAGCTCTTCCCTAAGAAGTGAGCAGTTCAGCCCCACATGGGGGCCCCTAGCCTGTGAGACCCGATCCAGAAAGGTGAGCCCCTGGAATGACTGGCTCTGAAGTCCAGCAGGACTCATACCCAGGAGAGCTGGACGACCGGCAGAAACTGAGCCCCCACTCTTGCTCACACACAGACTCACTCTCTCCAGGTCCTGCCACAGAAGCAGTAGCTTGAGATGCCCCTGGGCCATGTGCGAGGGAGATTCGCTAACTCACCTTAGGATGTATACTGCAGGGTGAAGGTCTTCTGGAGGTCTCTCCCGGGACAGAGGTGCTGGCAGGTGCCAGTTTTCTAACTCAACTTCTGCCTTGTTAGCCTGGTGCTAGCAGGCATCATCTTCAGCACTCTCAATCTTATACTAGCACTGCTTACCCAGCCTGGTGCTCACCCACCACAAACCCCATCCCACCAGACTCAGAGTGTGACCTCACCCCAGTCCAGCGCTGTTCGGCACAGCCCCTGCACCACCAGATCTAGCAGATGGGCTTGCCCCACCTTGGCTCTCATCCACAGCAGCCTCACCCCACTAGATCTAGAGGGTGCATGCACCCCACACAAGGGTCGCTACTTGAACATCAGATGTTAGAGGCCAGAAGGGCTTGTGTTTCTGGGCCCCATTGGAAGACAATGAAAATCAAGCAGCTAGAGCAACAAAAATAAAAAACAGAATTTTAAAAAGTGAAGATTTCTTAAGGGACTTCTGGGACAATACCAAGAATAACATTTGCATTATGGGGGATCCCAGTCAAAGAAGAGAGAGAGAAGGACCAGAAAACAAATTTGGGGAGATCATGGCTGAAAACTTTCCTAATGTGGGGAAGGAGAGAGAGTTTCAAATAAAATAAACCCAAAGAAATCCACATTATATTAAAATGGTGAAAGTTAAAGAGACGATCTTAAAAGCAGCAAGAGAAAAACAACTTCTTATATACAAGGGAAACCTCATAATGCTATCAGCAGATCAGGAGAGATCAAGAGCTTTCCAAATAAGAAGCTGAAGTTCATCACCACTAAATCAGCCTTTCAAGAAAGATTAAAGAGACTGCTTTGAGCTGAAGAGAAATGGCACTAATTAACAACAAGAAAACATGCAAAAGTAAAAATTCACTGAAAAGGATAAGTATATAGTAAAGATAGTGAATCAATTATTTATAATGCAAATACAAAGGTCAAAAGACAAAAATAGTAAAAATTAACTAAAACTTCACCCTGCTTATTTAACTTCTATGCAGAGTACATAATGAGAAATGCTGAGCTGGAAGAAACACAAGCTGGAATCAAGATTGCCAGGAGAAATATCAATCACCTCAGATATGCAGATGACACCACCCTTATGGCAGAAAGTAAAGAGGAACTAAAAAGCCTCTTGATGAAAGTGGAAGTGGAGAGTGAAAAAGTTGGCTTAAAGCTCAACGTTCAGAAAACGAAGATCATGGCATCCGGTCCCATCACTTCATGGCAAATAGATGGGGAAACAGTGGAAACAGTTTCAGACTTTATTTTTTTGGGCTCCAAAATCACTGCAGATGGTGACTGCCGCCATGAAATTAAGAGACGCTTACTCCTTGGAAGAAAAGTGATGACCAACCTAGATAGCATATTCAAAAGCAGAGACATTACTTTGCCAACCAAGGTCCGTCTAGTCAAGGCTATGGTTTTTCCAGTAGACATGTATGGATGTAAGAGTTGGACTGTGAAGAAAGCTGAGCACCAAAGAATTGATGCTTTTGAACTGTGGTATTGGAGAAGACTCTTGAGAGTCCCTTGGACTGCAAGGAGATCCAACCAGTCCATTCTAAAGGAGATCAGCCCTGGGATTTCTTTGGAAGGAATGATGCTAAAGCTGAAACTCCACAGTACTTTGGTCACCTCATGCGAAGAGTTGACTCATTGGAAAAGACCCTGATGCTGAGAAGGATTGGGGGCAGGAGGAGAAGGGGACGGCAGAGGATGAGATGGCTGGATGGCATCACTGACCCGATGGATGTGAATCTGAGTGAACTTCAGGAGTTGGTGATGGACAGGTAGGCCTGGCGTGCTGCAATTCATGGGGTTGCAAACAGTTGGACATGACTGAGTGACTGAACTGAACTGAGCCATAATTAATTAAGGGATACACAAAATAAAACAATGTAGAACGAAACATCAAAAATATAAAACATGGTGGGAGGGAGTAAAAATGTGTTTAAATTTAAGCTGCTATCAACTTAAACAGATTGTTATAAACATTTTATTTGTTCAGTTGCTAAGTTATGTCCAACTCTTTGTAATCGCATGGACTACAGCAAGCCAGCCTTCCCTGTCCTTTACTATCTTCTCGAGTTTACTCAAACTCATGTCCATTGAGTCAGTGATATCTTCCAACCATCTCACCCTCTGTCACCCCCTTCTCCTCATGCCCTCAAACTTTCCTAGCATCAGGATCTTTTCCAATGAGTCAACTCTTCACATCAGGTGGCCAAAATATTGGAGCTTCAGCATCAGTCCTTCCAATGAATATTCAGGGTTGATTTCCTTTAGGATTGACTGGTTTGATACCCTTGCAGTCTAAGGGACTCTCCAGAGTCCTCCAAGAGTCTTCTCCAGCACCACAATTCAAAAGCATCATACATACAGGGTTTTATAGATGAATCTCACAGTAGTTACAAAGTAAAATATAGAAAAGAAATAAAGAAAAGCATCTAAACTTAACACTAAAGAAAGGCAACAAACCATAAGAGAAGAGAGAATGAGAAGAAGAAAGGAACAGAAAAGAATTATTTAAAAAAGCAGAAAGCAATTAACAAAATTGCAATTGCAATAAGTACATGCATATTGATAATAAGTTTAAATGTAAATGGACTAAATGCACCAACCAAAAGATATAGAATGGGTAAGTGAATTAAATAACAAGACCCATTTATATGCTGCCTACAAGAGATTAACTTCAGAAGTAAGTATACACACAGGCTAAAAGTTAAAGATAGAAAAAGAAATTCCATGAAAATGAAAAGAAAGCTAATATGGTTATATCAGATTTAAAAAGTATTAAAACAGAACTTACTTGGTTGCCCAGTGGTTAAGAATCCACTTGTCAATGCACAGTAAGTGGATTTGATCCCTGCTCCAGAAAGAGTCCATATGCTGCAGGGCAACTAAGCCTGTGCATTACTAAGCCTGCAGTCTGAGCCCATGAGCCACAGCTACTGAGCCCTTGTGTCACAGCTATTGAAGCCCGAGCACCTACAGCCCCTGTTACACAACAGGAGATGCCACCACGATGAGAAGCACCCACTCACCACAACTAGAGAAATCCTGTGCACAGCAATCAAGACCCAGTGCAGCCAAAAATATATAAACAAAAATAAATTTTAAAAAAATTTAAGTCTCAAAAACAAAGACTGTAATAAAATGCAAAGATGGGAATTACATAATGACAAAAGATCAATCCAGAAAAAATATGTAATATTTATAAACATATATGTACCCATCAGAAGAGCACCAAAATATGTAAAGCAAGTGTTAACAGGCCTAAAGGGAAAAGTTGACAGCAATACAATAATAGTAGAGGACTTTAACAACCCACATACATCAAAAGGTAGATCAGACAGAAAATAAACAAGGAAACATTGACCTTAAATGACACATTGCAACAGTTGAGTTTGTAGATATATACATAGAGCACTCCATCCAAAAGCAGCAGAATACATGTTCTTCTGAAGTCACATGGAACATTCTTCAGGATAGATCACATGTTAGGTCACAAAACAAGTCTCAATAAAGTCAGGAAGACTGAAATTCTATCAAGCATTTTCTCTGACCACAATGGTAGGAAACAGGAAATCAACTACAAAAAGAAAACTGGAAGAATCCCAGAAATGTGGAAATTAAATAACTTGCTATGCCTCAGTAGGTAAAGAATCTGCCTGCAATGCAGGAGGAGACACAGGGGAAGTGGGTTTGATCCCTGGGCTGGGGAGATTCCCTGGAGGAGGGAATGGCAACCAGCTCCAGTATTCCTGCCTGGAAAATTCCCATGGACAGAGGAGCCCAGTGAGCTACAGTTCAAAGAGTCACAAAGAGTTGGATACAATTGAGTGACTAAGCATGAACGCATAAGCAACCAATGGGTCATCAAAGAAATCGAAGAGGAAATCAAAACTTTCACTTGTGAAATGAAATGAAAACAGAAATGTGACATACCAAAACCTGTGGGATACAGAAGTAGTTCTGAGAGAGAAGCTGAGAGAGAAGTTGACAGGTCTACTGCAAGAAATAAGAAAAATCTCAATTAACTTCACACCTAAAGGAACTAAAAGAACAAATGAAGTTTCAACTTTAGGAAAAGAAAAGAAATAATAAAGATAAGAGTAGAAATAAATGGAAGAGAAACAAAATGTCAATGAAACTAAGAGCTGGTTCTTTGAAAAGACAAGCAAAATTAACAAAACTTTACCTAGATTAACCAAGAAAAATTAGAAGTCCTAAATAAACAAAATAAGAAAAGAAAGAGGAATCCTTATAACTGATATCACAGAAATATGAAAAGATAAAAGACTACCGCAATTATATGCCAACAAATTGGACAACCTAGGAGAAATGGATAAATTCATAGAAACATTCAATCTTCCAAAATTGAGTCATGAGGAAATAGAAAATCTGAATAGGCTAATTACTAGTACAAAGACTGAATTAGTAATCAAAAATCTCCTAATGAATAAAATTCTAGACCAGATGGCTTCACTAGTGAATTCTACCAAACATTCAAAAAAGATTTATACCTATCCTCAAATTTGTCCAAAAGATTGAAGAACAGTGAGTACTTCCAAACTCAATTTATGAAGTCAGCATTACCCTACTACTTAAACCAGACAAGGATATCATAAAAAAGAAAATTACAAGTCAATATTCTTAATGAAGATAGATGCGAGAGTCCTCAACAAAATACTAGCATATCAATTCAACATTAAAAGCATCATATATCATGATTAAGTGGGGTTTATTGCAAGGACACCAGAATGGTTCAACAGTCACAAATCAATCAATGTGATACACCACATTAACAAAATAAAGGGTGAAAAGCATATGATCATCTCAACAGACTCAGGAAAGGCATTTAACAAAATTCAACATCCTTTTATAGAAAAACTTTCAACACAGTGGGAGTCAAAGGAACATACTTCAACATAATAAAGGCTATATATGACAAATCCACAGCTAACATCATAATTAATGGTGAAAAGCTGGAACCTCTTCCTCCAAGATCAGTAATAAGATGGGAATGTCCATTCTCATCACTTTTACTCAAGACTTTGTTGGAAATCTTAATGATACCAATTAGGCAAGAAAAGGAAATAAAATACAACTAAACTGGAAAGAAAGGAGTAAAGCTGTCACTATTTGCAGATGGTATGACACTTTATATATTATAGGAAACCCTAAAGATTCTATCAAAAGAACTATTAGTAAAATTACAGGATAGAAAATCAGTCTATAGAAGTCAGTTGGAGAAGGCAATGGCAACCCACTCCAGTAGTCTTGCCTGGAAAATCCCATGAACGGAGGAGCCTGGTAGGCTGCAGTCCACGGGACTGACTCTGACCAGCCAGAGTTCATTTCAACTTGGCAGGGCAGAGTTGGAAAGGAACAGTACGGCAGATAATATTTTCCAAACTAGACCACAATTGTAGTTTCATGTGTTCTTGCAGACTAAATCAAAAAGTAGAATCTAATTTCTCCCCTTGTCAAAGAGTTATCTGTTGAGACCGCCTTGATGAACAGAATACAGCAGAGGTAGTATTATGTGACTTCTAAAGCATAAAAGGCAATATGGCTCTTGCCTGGCTCTCTCTCTCTCTTCCTCTCTCTCTGTCTCTCTCAGCACTCATCTTTGGAACCCAGCCTCTATGTTGTAAGGAAGCCCAAATCACATGAAGAGGCCTTATGTAACCATGAACCAGCTAAGGTTCACCAGCCAAAATCAACTGCCAACCATGTGAGTAAGTGAACCTTCAGTAGCTACAGCCCCAGATACTGAGTTACCCTCAGTCCTCGAGTCCTCAAGCCAATGTGCTGGACTTCATGGAGCACAGGCAAGCCATCCCCACCTTGCCCTGTCTGAAATCTTCACTCATGAGAACAATACATGAACATTTTACCCCACGAAGTTTGGGGGTAATTTGTTATGCATTTATAGTAACTGTCACAAGCTTCAGTGCATGTGAGTCTGGTGAATAATTTTCCAGTGTCATTAATGTGTCCCTATCATTTACAAGGTTATCAATGTCTAAGTAGGTATTATGCAAAAACATTAAAGCCAATTATAGCCTTTTATCTAAATAGTATCTTATTATTGTTCCACTTTGTGCTTGGCTGTTTATTGGGAAAGCAAGAACACTCCCAACGGAGGACAGGAACAACCCTTGAGGTTCTGCTTAAGAATAAGTTTCTCTCTGCATAATGCTGTCTTGTAGAAACGATATGCCTGCTCATCGTAGAAGAAGAGAACTGGGAGACTTGAGATGACCCTGGAGGAAGGAATGTGACCTAAGGCTTATCTGCCCGTCAGGTGCCTCCCAGGTCAGCTCTGTCCCAAAAGAAGCCTCTTTAACCATGCATGCATCCCTCAGTCATCTATGCATTTATTGAGTCACAACCATCTTAAACACTTACTGTCAGGCACTACACTGCACACATGAGAACACAATGATCCATGGCCTCATGAAGTTTACATCATAATGGGGAGTCAGACAGAAGCAGGTAAACAAGCAAATAAAATAATGACAGTTTGTTATAAGTGGAATGAAGGAAAAACACAGGTGTTGTCCTGGGGAATAATAGGCTACTTCATCTCTGGTTGGAGAAGGTCTCTCTGCAAGGTTGTTTCAGCTGAGACCTGAAGAAACCAAGCACAGTTGACCTGCCTGCAAGCAAAGGAAAATGACTCTGGCTGGAGAGGAGAAAATGTCAAAAGGACAAAGGGAACTCTCATTAAAGAGAGAAGAGGGAGGACTAGGCTTAGAGAATGAGCAGGAGCAAATGATAGCCACGTAACTGGCATGACAGTCAAAACTTCACCACAGGAAAAGGGTTTAAAATGGTGACAGAGGAGGATCCTGAGCGTACCTCCTCCCGTGGACAACTAAAGTTACAACTACTATAGAACAATTCTCTCAGAAAAGACCTGAAGATTGGCAAAACAGCTATTCCACAGCAAAAGACAAAAGAGGAGGATAAGTACACATCAAGATGGATAAGAGAGGCAGAGGTGCCACCTTCCTAGGATTCACCTCCACCCCGCAGTACGGTGACCCACAGGCAGGAGGGATGCTGCCTACACAGAGCTCTTCCCTAAGAAGTGAGCAGTTCAGCCCCACATGGGGGCCCCTAGCCTGTGAGACCCGATCCAGAAAGGTGAGCCCCTGGAATGACTGGCTCTGAAGTCCAGCAGGACTCATACCCAGGAGAGCTGGACGACCGGCAGAAACTGAGCCCCCACTCTTGCTCACACACAGACTCACTCTCTCCAGGTCCTGCCACAGAAGCAGTAGCTTGAGATGCCCCTGGGCCATGTGCGAGGGAGATTCGCTAACTCACCTTAGGATGTATACTGCAGGGTGAAGGTCTTCTGGAGGTCTCTCCCGGGACAGAGGTGCTGGCAGGTGCCAGTTTTCTAACTCAACTTCTGCCTTGTTAGCCTGGTGCTAGCAGGCATCATCTTCAGCACTCTCAATCTTATACTAGCACTGCTTACCCAGCCTGGTGCTCACCCACCACAAACCCCATCCCACCAGACTCAGAGTGTGACCTCACCCCAGTCCAGCGCTGTTCGGCACAGCCCCTGCACCACCAGATCTAGCAGATGGGCTTGCCCCACCTTGGCTCTCATCCACAGCAGCCTCACCCCACTAGATCTAGAGGGTGCATGCACCCCACACAAGGGTCGCTACTTGAACATCAGATGTTAGAGGCCAGAAGGGCTTGTGTTTCTGGGCCCCATTGGAAGACAATGAAAATCAAGCAGCTAGAGCAACAAAAATAAAAAACAGAATTTTAAAAAGTGAAGATTTCTTAAGGGACTTCTGGGACAATACCAAGAATAACATTTGCATTATGGGGGATCCCAGTCAAAGAAGAGAGAGAGAAGGACCAGAAAACAAATTTGGGGAGATCATGGCTGAAAACTTTCCTAATGTGGGGAAGGAGAGAGAGTTTCAAATAAAATAAACCCAAAGAAATCCACATTATATTAAAATGGTGAAAGTTAAAGAGACGATCTTAAAAGCAGCAAGAGAAAAACAACTTCTTATATACAAGGGAAACCTCATAATGCTATCAGCAGATCAGGAGAGATCAAGAGCTTTCCAAATAAGAAGCTGAAGTTCATCACCACTAAATCAGCCTTTCAAGAAAGATTAAAGAGACTGCTTTGAGCTGAAGAGAAATGGCACTAATTAACAACAAGAAAACATGCAAAAGTAAAAATTCACTGAAAAGGATAAGTATATAGTAAAGATAGTGAATCAATTATTTATAATGCAAATACAAAGGTCAAAAGACAAAAATAGTAAAAATTAACTAAAACTTCACCCTGCTTATTTAACTTCTATGCAGAGTACATAATGAGAAATGCTGAGCTGGAAGAAACACAAGCTGGAATCAAGATTGCCAGGAGAAATATCAATCACCTCAGATATGCAGATGACACCACCCTTATGGCAGAAAGTAAAGAGGAACTAAAAAGCCTCTTGATGAAAGTGGAAGTGGAGAGTGAAAAAGTTGGCTTAAAGCTCAACGTTCAGAAAACGAAGATCATGGCATCCGGTCCCATCACTTCATGGCAAATAGATGGGGAAACAGTGGAAACAGTTTCAGACTTTATTTTTTTGGGCTCCAAAATCACTGCAGATGGTGACTGCAGCCATGAAATTAAAAGACGGTTACTCCTTGGAGGAAAAGTTATGACCAACCTAGATAGCATATTGAAAAGCAGAGACATTACTTTGCCAACAAAGGTCCATCTAGTCAAGGCTATGGGTTTTCCAGTGGTCATGTATGGATGTAAGAGCTGGACTGTGAAGAAATCTGAGCACCAAAGAATTGATGCCTTTGAACTGTGGTGTTGGAGAAGACTCTTGAGAGTCCCTTGGGCTTCAAGGAGATCCAACCAGTCCATTCTAAAGGAGATCAGCCCTGGGATTTCTTTGGAGGGAATGATGCTGAAGCTGAAACTCCAATACTTTGGCCACCTCATGCGAAGAGTTGACTCATTGGAAAAGACTCTGATGCTAGTAGGGATTGGCGGCAGGAGAAGGGGACGACAGAGGATGAGATGGCTGGATGGCATCACTGACTCGATGGACGTGAGTCTGAGTGAACTCTGGGAGTTGATGGACAGGGAGGCCTGGCGTGCTGCAGTCCATGGGGTCGCAAAGAGTTGGACACGACTGAGCGACTGAACTGAACTGAACTGAACACTTAAATGAGTTTTACCTCCTGGGAGCCCTAAGACGTTCTCACAGTGGAGACTTGAGAAAAATCCCTGGTGCTTCCAGCATCGGGAGGAGAAAGTTATTACTTTAAAACATGTAAAGTAACTCAGAGTGTCCTGTTCTCTTTAACAAAAGCCTATTGTGAGATAATGGAAAATGTGTATTGGTCTCTGTCCCCACTTTCTGGCACAGAGGTCCTAAAGTCTCTGTAAAACCCTAAAAGCACTAGGAGCATCTATTGTTCTAAAGACGTGACTCTGGAGGGCTCCTGAATGGCTGGATTGGGGCTGGTCACAAGAAAAACCACTCCATGATTAGAGGCTTGGAATTGTCAACCCCACCTTACTCCCATCCTCAAGAGCTGGCAGAGGGGCTAGAAAGGAAGGTAAAAATTGCTAATGTCTATGTGAGGAAGTCTCCATAAAATTCCAGTTAACAGTGGATTTGGAGAGCTTCCATATGGGTAAACACATCCACAGACCAGGAGAGTGATGTGTATCCCAACTCCCAGACTTGCTGTCTGTATCTCTTCATCTGTATTATCATGTGCATGCATGCTAAGTTGCTTCAGTTGTGTCCAACTTTTTGTGACCCTATAGACTATAGCCTGCCAGGCTCCCCTGTCCATGGGATTCTCCAGGCAAGAATACTGGAGTGGGTTGCCATGCCTTCCTCCAGGGGATCTTCTTGACATACAGATTGAAACTGTGTCTCTTGTGTCTCCTGAATTAGCAGGCAGATTCTTTAGCAGTCTTTCCTGGTGGCTCAGATGGCAAAAAACCTGCCTGTAGTTTTGGAGAAGGAAATGGCAACCCACTCCAGTACTCTTGCCTGGAAAATCCCATGGATGGAGGATCCTGGTAGGCTACAGTCCATGGGGTTGCAAAGAGTTGCACATGACTGAGCGACTTCACTTTCACTGTGGGAGACCTGGGTTTGATCACAGGGTTGGGAATATCTCTGGGGAAGGGAATGGCAACCCATTTCAGTATTCTTGCCTGGAGAATTCCATGGATAGAGGAGCCTGGCGGGCTACAGTCCATGGGGTCACAAAGAGTCTGACACGACTGAGTGACTACCTTTTTCTTCACCACTAGTACCCTGGAGAGCCCATTCTCTACCATGTTATTCTTGTGTCAGTCACTCAGTCGTGTGTGACTCTTTGCACCCTCATAGACTGTAGCTCACTAGGCTCTTCTGTCCATGGAATTCTTCAAGCAAGAATAATGGAGTGGGTAGCTAGTCCCTTCTCCAGGGGATCTTCCTGACCCAGGGATCAAACCCACATCTCCTGCATTGGCAGTCAGGTTTACCATCTGAGCCACCAGGGAAGCCCATTCTTTATTATGTCCCTTAGTAAATTAGTAAATGTAAATAAATATTTCTCTGGGTTCTGTGAGCTACACTAGCAAATTAGTTGAACATAAGGAGGGAGCCTTGGAACCTTTGGCCTATGGCCGGTTGGTCAGAAGCACCTGGGCTTAGTGATTGGTGTCTGAAGTGGGTTGTAGTCTCAAGGAAATGAGTGTGGGGTCTGATGCTATCTTTGGGTAGGTACTGTCAAATTGACTTATATTGTGGGACACCCAGCTAATGTCATAGAGAATTGTTTGTTATAAGGAAAAATATCCGCACATCTGGTGAAATGTTAGAAGTGAAGTATTCTGTGTAAGTGATCAAGGAGACACATAGGGAAGAAACTCACAGTAGGGAAGGATTGGGTATTTCCCTAAGTGGGAAAGAAAAAACTGAGTTTTTCCTTTACACCTAGGCTCCAGGGAAACTGTTTTCCCAGAGTGAGCCTAACTGACCAGAGTTTACCAGTTTAACTGACCTGGAGGAAGGGAAGTACCCCACTCCAGACTTCTAGATAATCTGTCTCACTGAAGGCTAGCGGGAGAAGGCTGAGAAACATTTGTGAAGGTCACAGCCTAGAGGCACAGGCTCACGAAAGACTGAAATCTAGCCTCAAGATTATAGAACTTCCCCTGCCCGTATCTCACCACTACATCAACAGGACTCTGATATAATGACAGGAGATGACAATGGAAAGAACTGCAAGGCTCAGACTAAAATAAAAAGGAGTTCCCAAGTAAACTCAAAACATCTGGAGAGGCAAGAACAAGAACAATAAAGGAAATTGAGTCCTCTTACACTTACAACTACAATGAATAGTGAAAATGGTCTAACATCTAGCCAGACAAAAATAAAACCCCATGCTAAAGGCCTATTTGCCTCAATTCCTTTTACCCAGTGCATAATGCTGACTCTCAAAAAACATGACAAGGCACACTAAGAGGCAAAAAAAAAAAAAAAATTCTAACGACAGAGAAAACATCAGAATCAGACTCAGATATGGCAGAGGTTTTAGAATTATCAGACCAAGAATTTAAGGATAACTATGATTAATATGCTAACAAACCTAATGGAAAATGCGGACGGCATACAAAAACGTATGGGTAATGTAAGCAGAGAGATTCAAACTTTTGAAAAGAGTCAAAAGGAAATGATAAGAACAAAAAACACTGTAACAGAGATGAAGGATACCTTTGATGGGTTCAGTAGTAGACTGATCATAGTCAGGGGAAAAATCACTTAGGTGAAAGATATGTCAATAGAAACTTCCCAAACTGAAAAGCAAAGAGGAAAAAAGGATACAAAAGATAGAACAGAATATCACAAGAACTGTGAGACAATTACAAAATGTGTAACATAGAGTAATGGGGATACCAGAAGGAGAAGAAAGAGAGAAAAAAATAGAACTATTTGAAGCAATAATGGCTGAAAAATGTCCAAAATCAATGACAACCACCAAACCACAGATGCAGGAAGCTCAGAAAATAACAGGAAGAACAAATGCCAATATGCTTTAGTATAAAAGCTGCTGCTGCTAAGTCACTTCAGTCGTGTCTGACTCTGTGTGACCCCATAGACGGCAGCCCACCAGGCTCCCCCATCCCTGGGATTCTCCAGGCAAGAATACCGGAGTGGGTTGCCGTTTCCTTCTCCAATGCATGAAAGAGAAAAGTGAAAGTGAAGTCGCTCAGTCTGTCCGACTGTTAGCGGCCCCATGGACTGCAGCCCACCAGGCTACTCCGTCCATTGGATTTTCCAGGCAAGAGTACTGGGGTGGGGTGCCATTGCCTTCCCCNATAGACGGCAGCCCACCAGGCTCCCCCATCCCTGGGATTCTCCAGGCAAGAATACCGGAGTGGGTTGCCGTTTCCTTCTCCAATGCATGAAAGAGAAAAGTGAAAGTGAAGTCGCTCAGTCTGTCCGATGTTAGCGACCCCATGGACTGCAGCCCACCAGGTTCCTCCGTCCATTGGATTTTCCAGGCAAGAGTACTGGGGTGGGGTGCCTGTATTAAAACTACAAAGAATCAAAGACAAAGAGAAAATCTTGAAAGAAGCCAGAGGGAGGAAGGAAAAAACTCATTTTACCTATAGAGGAGGAAAGATAAGAATTACATTAGATTTCTCTTCAGAAACCACACAAGCAAGAAGAGAGTGAGGTGAAATATTTTAAAGCAATAAAAGGAAAAAAAAGCCCCGCAGCCTAATCTTGTATTAAACAAAATTATTCTTCAAACATAAAGGAGAAATAGACTTTCTCAGACAAATAAAAGTTGAGTCAATTTACCTTGCAAAAAATGTTAAGTTCTTCAGAGAGAAAGAAAATGAGGTAGGTCATAAAGAAAGAGCACTTAAGAAGGAACAAAGGACATGTAAAATATTTTATTTTTCTTATTCTTAATCTAACAGATGAGTTTGTTTAAAATAATAATAGCAACAACATATGAGATGATCATAGCTAATAGGTAAGCGAAATGAATGACAACAGTGTTAAAGAGACGAGAGAAGGAATTGGGAACACTGTCATAAAGTACCTGCAATACCCATGAAGAGGTATAGTTTTGTTTGAAAGTGGACTTGACTTTGTCCTTACTGTATATTGCAAACTCTACGACCACTAAAAAAAAAGTGAAAAAGGAGTGTAATTGATATGCTACAAAGGAAAGAAACTGGAGTCATATAAAATGCTCGATCAAAACCACAAAATGCAGAAAAAAGAGTGGAAAACAAGAAGAGGAACAAAAAACAAGGGCAATGAATAGAAAACATCAACAAATATGGTAAATGTTGTCAAAGGTCTAAATATAGCAATTAAAGACACAGATTGTCAGAGTGAATTAAAAAAGACAACTATATGTTGTCTATAAGAAATCCACTTAATATAAAGACACATATAGACTAAAAGTCAAGGAATGGAGAAAAAATATCAAGCTAACAGTAACCAAAAGAAAGCTAGAATAACTGTACTAATTTCAGACAAAACAGATTTCGGAGCAGGGAAATTTACTAGGGATAAAGTAGGGCATTAGGGGGATTTGGAGGAGAATGGATATATGTATATGTATGGCTGGGTCCCTTTGCTGTTCATCTGAAGCTGTGACAACACTGTTTGTTAACTGACTATCCCCCAATACAAAATAAAAAGTGTAAAAAACTAATAAACAGGTTGGTTCTCCAAGACGACATAACAGTCTCTCATATCTATGCACCTAACAACAGAGCACCCAAATATGTGAGGCAAAATCTGATAAAACTGCAAGGAGAAACAGACAAACCCACCATTACAGCTGGAGACTTCAACACACATCTATCAGTAACTGAAAGATACGGCAGGCAGAAAATCAGTAAGGACATAATTGAGCTGAACAGCACCACCAATCAAGTGAATCTAGTTGACATTTATAAAACGTCTCATCCAACAACAGCAGAACATACACTCTTCTTGAAGAATTTACCCAGATAGACAACATTCTGGCCCATAAAACATAAGTTAACAAATTTAAAAGAATAGAAATTACTCAAAATATGCTGTCAGATCACAATGGAATTAAATTAGAAATCCCTAAGAGAAAGATAACTTAAAAAATACCAAAATGATTGAGGATAGAACACACTTTTATTTTTTATTTATTTTTTTTTAAAGCAATGCCATTTATTTTCATACTTTTGTGGGACACATTCTGATTATCTTCTTTTTTTTTTCATATATTAATTTATTTTTTTTAAATTTTTTTTGTATTTATTTATTTTTTTACACGAACTCCCAAACATGAACCCCCCTCCCACCTCCCACCCCTAGAACACACTTTTAAATAACATATGGGANCAATGCCATTTATTTTCATACTTTTGTGGGACACATTCTGATTATCTTCTTTTTTTTATATATTAATTTATTTTTTTTTAATTTTTTTTGTATTTATTTATTTTTTTACACGAACTCCCAAACATGAACCCCCCTCCCACCTCCCACCCCTAGAACACACTTTTAAATAACATATGGGATAAAGAAGTCTCAGGAGAAATTTTAAAATACTTTGAACTAAATTTAAATGAAAATAAAACTTATTAAAATTTGTAGGAGGGACTTTCCTGGTGGTCCAGTGGCTAAGAATCCACCTGCCAATGCAGGTGATATGAGTTTGATCCCTGGTCTGGGAAGAGCCCACTTGCCACTGGGCAACTAAGCCTGTGCGTCACTGCTCAGCCTGCTCTCTAGAGCCTGTAAGCCACAACTACTGAAGCCTGCAAGCCTTAGAGTTCAGGCACCACGAGAGAAAGTGCACAAGCAGCACTGAAGATGTAGTGCAGTCATAAATAAATACATGAGTAACAATAAAATAAAGGAGCTCATTCGATTGGTTCATAAGATATCAATGTGTTTATATAAATCAAATATTCCAAAAAATCCTAGGAATTTAATAAGCATTTGGCAAATGAATTAATTTAATGCACGCGTGTGTGCGTGCTCAGCCACTGAGTTGTGTCCAACTTGTTGTGATTCCATGGACTGTGGCCTGCCAGAGTCTTCTGTCCACAGAATTTTCCAGGCAAGATTACTGGAGTGGGTTGCCATTTCCTACTCCAGGGGAATTAGTTTAATACTTCTGGCTTAATAAGAACAAACATGTCTTCTTTGATTTTTCAGCATTAAATATGATACAATATTGTAGCTTTATTCTACTTAGGTTCTTCCTAAACTTACATTGGTTCATTGATTAACTATGCTAGCATTATTTCTGTTGTTGTTCAATCACTAAGTTGTGTCCAACTCTTTGAGACCCCATGGACTGCAGCATGCTAGGCTTCCCTGTCCCTCACTATCTCCTGGAGTTTGCCCAAGTTCATGCCCATGGAGTTGGTGATGCTTTCCAACCATCTCATCCTCGCTGCCCTCTTCTCCTTTGCCTTCAATCTTTCCCAGCATCAGGGTCTTTTCCAGTGAGTCAGCTCTTCACATCAGGTGGCTGAAGTACTGGAGCTTCAGCTTCAGTGTCAGTCCTTCCAATGAGTATTCGGGGTTGATTTCCTCTAAGACTGACTAGTTTGATCTTGATATCCAAGGGACTCTAAAAAAGTCTTCTCCAGCACCACAATTTGAAAGCATCAATTCGTTGGCACTCAGCCTTTTTTATGGTCCTACTCTCACTCCTACATGACTACTGGAAAAAAAAAAGTAGCTTTGATTATATATGGACTTTTGTTGGCAAAGTGCTATCTTTGCTTTTTAATACACTGTCCAGATTTGTCATAGCTTTTTTTCTAAGAAGCAAGTGTCTTTTAATTTCACAGCTGCAGTCACCATCTTCAGTGATTCTGGAGCCCAAGAAGAGAAAATCTGTCACAGCTTCTACTTTTATCCCTTCTATCTGCCATGAAGTCATAGGACTGGATGCCAGGATCTTTGTTTTTTGAATAGTATATTTCAAGCCAGCTTTTTCACTCTCCTCTTTCACCCTCATCAAGAGGCTCTTTAGTGCCTATTCACTTTCTGCCATTAGAGTGGTATCATCTTCATATCTGAGGTTGTTCATATTTCTTCCAGCCGTCTTGATTCTAGCTTGTGATTCATCCAGCCCAGCATTTCACATGATATACTCTGCACAGAAGTTAAACAGAGTGACAATATACAGACGTGTTGTACTCTTTTCCTGATTTTGAACCAGTCCATTCCATGTAAGCTTCTTACTGTTGCTTCTTGATCCTCATACAGGTTTCTCAGGAGATAGGTAAGATGGTCTGGTATTCCCATCTCTTTAAGAATTTTCCACAGTTTGTTGTGATCCACCCAGTCAAAGGTTTTAGCATAATCAATGAGATGGAAGTAGCTATTTATCTGGAATTCCCTTGCTTTCTCTATGATCCAACAAATCTTGGCAATTTGATCTCTTATTCCTCTGCCTTTTCTAAACTCAGCTTGTACATCTGGAAGTTCTTGATTCAAGTACTGCTAAAGCCTAGCTTGAAGGATTTTGAGCATAACCTTACTAGCATGGGAAATGAGCAAAACTGTCTGGTAGTTAGAACACTCTTTAGCACTGCCCTTATTTAGGGTTGGGATGAAAACTAACTTTTTCCTGTTCAGTGGCCACTGCTAGGTTTTCCGAATTTGCTGACATATTGAGTACAACACTTTAACAGCATCATCTTTCAGGATTTGAAATAGCTCAACTGGAATTCCATCACCTCCACTAGCTTTGTTCATAGTAATGCTTCCTAAGACCCACTTGACTTCACACTCCAGGATGTCTGACTCTAGGTGAATAACCACACCATCATGGTTATGCAGGTCATTAAGACCTTTTTGTATAATTCTTCTGTGTATTCTTGCCATCTCTTCTCAATCTCTTCTGCCTCTGTTAGATCCTCACTGTTTCTGTCCTTTATCATGCACATCCTTGCATGAAATGTTTGTTTGATATCTCCAGTTTTCTTGAAGAGATCTCTAGTCCTCTCCATCCTATTGTTTTCCTCTATTTCTCTGCATTGTTCATTGAAGAAGGCCTTCTTATCTATTTTTGCTATTATGTTAAACTCTGCATTCAGTTGGGTATATCCTTCCCTTTCTCCCTTGCTTTTCACTTCTCTTCTTTCCTCGGATACTTGTAAAGCCTCCTCAGACCACCACTTTGCCTTCTTGCGTTTCTTTTTCTTTGGGATGATTTTGGTCACTGCCTCCTGTACAGTGTTACAAACCTCCATCCATAGTTCTTCAGGCACTCTCTCTGTCAGATCTAATCCCTTGAATCTATCTGTCACCTTCACTGAATCATATGAGGTTTGATTTGGGTCATATGTAAATGAGCTTGTGGTTTTCCCTACTTTCTTCAGTTTAAGCCAGAATTTTGCTATATGGAGCTGATGATCTGAACCATAGTCAGCTCCAAGTCTTGTTTTTGCTGACTGTTTAGAACTTCTCCATCTTCAGCTGCAAAGGATATAATTAATCTGATTTTGGTATTGAGTGATGTCCACATGTAAAATCATCTCTTGTGTTGTTGGAAAAGAGTGTTTGCTATACCAGCATGCTCTCTTGACAAAACTCTGTTAGCCTTTGTCCTGCTTCATTTTGTAATCCAAGGCCTGAGTTGCCTGTTACTCTAGGTATCTCTTGATTTCCTACTTTTGCATTCCAATTCCCTATGATGGAAAGGACATCTTTTTTGCATTAGTTCTAGAAGGTCTTGATAGGTCTTCATAGAACCAGTCAGCTTCAGCTTCTTAGCATAGACTTGGATTACCATGATGTTGAATGGTTTACTTGGAAATGAACTGAGATCATTCTGTCATTGTTGAGATTGTACCCAAGTACTATATTTTGTACTCTTTTGTTGACTATAAGGGTTACTTCACTTCCTCTATGGGATTCTTGCCCACAGTAGTAGACATAATGATCATCTGAATTAAATTTGTCCATTCCTGTCCATTTTAGTTCACTGATTTGCACTCCACTCTTCCCCAGTAGCATATTGAACACCTTCCAACCTGGGAAGCTCATCTTTTGGTGTTATATCTTTTTGCCTTTTTATACTGTTTGTGGGGTTCTTGAGACAACCACTGGAGTGGTTTGTCATTCACTCCTCCAGTGGACCTCGTTTTTTCAGCATTATTTCTGAATCATGTTTAAAATGATGAAGTACCTAAATTTGTGCTTAATTAAATTGATTATTATGAACATTTGATTTCAATAGTATTTATATTTTATAGTATCCCAGCTGCAAGATTAATTTCCAAGATCTAGGACTTACCTGGTGGTATAGGGGTTGCCAGTGCATGGACATGGGTTTGGCCCCTGGTCTGGAAAGATTCCCCATATTGCAGGGCAACTAAGCCCATGATCCATAACTACTGAGGCCTGTGTGTTGTACAGCCAGTGCTTCTCCACAATGAGAAGTCTGTGCACTGCAAGTAGAGAGTAGCCCCTGCTCCCTGCAACTAGCGAAAGCCTGAAGGCAGCAACAAAGACCCAGCACCAAAAATATAATTACTTAATTAATTAAAAAAATTCCAAGATCTATAGGTATCTTGAAACTCTGGACTGATATTAAGGGGAATTAATGAATATTCATTGAATGCTTAGCTCATTCTAAATAAGATGGAATTCCAAAACATTGATTGTGCTACATGCTAAATCACTTCAGTTGTGTTCAACTCTTCGCGATCCTATGGACCAGAGCCCGCCAGGCTCCTCTGTCCATGACTGCTAAGCATTATTTCAAGAATGGGCTTCCTTTATAGCTCAGTCAGTAAAGAATCTGCCTGTAGTGCAGAAGACTCAGGTTCAATCCCTGGGTCGGAAAGATCCCCCGGAGAAGGAAATGGCAACCCACTCCAGTATTCTTGCCTGGAGAATCCCATGGACAGAGAAGCCTGGCAGGCTACAGTCCATGGGGGTGCAAGAGTTGGACAGGACTTGGTGACTAAACACCACCATCATTTTAAGCATATATACTTCTGCTTCTTTTTTAAAAATATGCTGCATAGAAGTAATAGCTTCGTGTCTATAAATGAACATGTACATTCCTTTCCCTTTGAAAATTATGTGTGGGTTGAATTTGTTTGTAGAAAGTTGTGTTATGTGTACACAACTCATGAGTTCTGCTAGTCTAAAGTGGTCATGTATGGATGTGAAGTTTGACTGTGAAGAAAGCTGAGCGTCGAAGAATCGATGCTTTTGAACTGTGGTGTTGGAGAAGACTCTTAAGAGTCCCTTGGACTGCAAGGAGATCCAACCAGTCCATTCTGAAGGAGATCAACCCTGGGATTTCTTTGGAAGGAATGATGCTAGAGCTGAAACTCCAGTACTTTGGCCACCTCAGGCGAAGAGTTGACTCATTGGAAAACACTCTGATGCTGGGAGGGATTGGGGGGTGGGAGGAGAAGGGGACGACCGAGGATGAGATGGCTGGATGGCATCATGGACTCAATGGACGTGAGTCTGAGTGAACTCCGGGAGATGGTGATGGACAGGGAGGCCTGGCTTGCTGCGATTCATGGGGTCGCAAAGAGTCGGACACGACTGAGCAAATGAACTGAACTGAACTGAAAGTGCTGATGTGTGACCACTGACAAGTCTCCATCTTCCCAGCTTGTTTTGTGAAACAAAAGCTTCTTCAGTTAAGGGTTATAACTCAGTGAGATTCTACTATGATACGTTCTGACAGAAAAGTACAACTCTGTATGCAAAGTAAAGAAATGTACTTTTGTTAAGGGAAAAGGAATAGGTTTGTCCTAAAATGAAATGACAGTTTGTTGCAGAGTGAAAGGAGCATGGTGAAGGGCAAAACCTGAATGGATACAGAAAATAACAGAAGGTTCATGGAAAGTGAATTTTATTGGCCTCAGATTATAGATGAGTAAATAATGAGTCTGAGAAGCTATTAAGCATGTTAAAATTCTAACAAAATCTGCTCAGTTTTGATGGGCTTGTTTGTTTATTTTTATTGTTTACTGTTTGTTGCCTTCATTTACAATATAAAGGATCCTCCCATCACTTATCTGCCTATATAGTAAAGATTCTGAGTCTTCCCACAATAATTATCTGTGTTTTATCTTGATTTCATTATGGCTTTGGTTATTTAGGGGAAAAAAAGCTTTGCCATTTTTGAAAGTGCTAAGGTTCTTGTAGGTGATCATGTTACCTTCTAAGTATATATATATTTTTAAAGTCTTTTTGTCACTTTCAACTAAATAGCCAAATACTGTTTCCAAGGCACCCATGATCCTATCTTGTGTTCAAATCCTTTTGTGTGTGTGTGTGTGTGGCTGCACTGCTCAGCTTGCTGGATCTCAGGTCCCTGACCAAGGATTGAACCTGGGCCCATGGCAGTGAAAGGGCTGAGTTCTAACCACTAAATCACCAGGGAATTCCCATCAAATCTGAAAACTTTTGATTTCATCTTTCTTCCTAAGACTGATTTGGAAGTGTAAAATGAAGTAAAATTACTTTCAGAATATCTTTTGTATCTAAAACTATCTTTGTGACTTCCCAGATGGCCTGGGAAGTCACAAAGTTTTGTTCTTCCATTTCCTAAAAAAGAGACGTGCCAGAAACTATTAGGGTTATTTGATATGTTATTGGAGTTATTTAGAGTTTCAGGGGAAGAGGTGTCAGTCAGAACAGATGCTGAGACTTTTCTAGGTTAAACTGTTAAAGGTCAAATGTTACTAAATATTTCAGGATTGTATGCTCTATGGGCTGCTCCTAGAGATTTGTCAATGACTTTTCTGCAATGATTTGTTCCCATTTATCAGAGTCCTGGGGAGGATTTTCTCCTGTGGGGCAGTATTATAATATCAGTCACAATTCAATTACCATTTAAGATGTTTATTTGATAACAGTTTAAAATTCTGAATTTAACTTTTTAAGGTCAGTGCTTCATCTGATCTCCAGTGTTCAACTGGAAATGAACATCAGCCTTAACTATAGTTTCATTAAAATACAGATGCTTAGGACCTACTCCAAATTTATGAAATCTCTTTACTTGATATAGTCTTGAAATATTTTTCTTATATGCTTGGTATGTGTGTATGTGTTTTAAATTGTGTATTATACTTCAAGATATTTTTATCTATAAAGACATATCTTTATCTGTTCAACCATCTATAAATCTGACACAATGTTCATTGTCTATAAAAACGTACTTAATCATTATAGATATTTTGTTCAAAGACTGCCTTAACTGTGTTTGTTTTGTGTGCTGTGGAAGCAACCAAACCCTTGTCAATTTCATTATTGCTATGAAATATTTCACTTTTGATGGTTAAAAGTTAACCTAGCCATTTTACGTCTCGGTTACCTCCAGATACTATTTGTATCCCCAAAGCTTCCTTGAAACCTCAGCTGTGGGCCAGAATTTCTATTTTCTACAAAGAAAACTTTGTAGAGGTTTCTACTTTCTCAGAACCCTGTCTGGAAGGACTCTGTCAGGTACTGTTAACAACTAGCACAGTAACGAAATGCTTAAGCAGTTTGATTCTTAGATTCATGTCCTTCAACTAAAGAGACATAAACCATCCTCAAATTATTGGAAGACTGTCCTTACTGATGACCTCAGCCTGAGGGTTCTCAGGAACCATCCTGAAGCAGACAGCCTTTGGACGTAGACAGCTGTGCCCAAGATCCATGGCGCAGGATCACAGATTGTTACTTTATAATCTGTACTCCTTGGCTTTCTGTTCTTTTACCTATGTTCTACTCCTTGGCTTTCTGTTCTTTTACCTATGTTCTACTCCTCTTGTGTAGACTTATGTCCGCATTTCACTGTGTTCTTTATAATCCCTATTTCTAACATTGCTGTTTGCATCCTTATCCTTCCTTGGTATGACTCTCATTTCACTGTTGTTTAGTTGCTCAGTCATGTCCAACTCTTTTGTGACCCTATGACCTGTATTCCTCCAGGCTCCTCTGTCCCCATGAGATTTCCCAGGCAAGAACACTGGAGTCGGTTGCTGTTTCCTCCTCCAGGGGATATTCCCAACCTAGGGGTCAAACCTGCATCTCCTGTATTTTTCAGGAGGCTTCTTTACCCCTGAGCTACCTGGGAAGCCCATGACTCTCATATCAGCTACAATTTACCCATGAACTGGTGAAAATGCCAGCTTCTCTTGGGAACCAACCAGCTTTGCTTGAACCCAGTTCCTTGTAAAAAAAAAATCAGTTTATTTCCTAGGTAGTTGGACTCACTTTTTAGTTGGCAAACTCCACAGCAGGCAAAGTGGCCAGAAATCCTGCCTCTATGGAAACAATACTTGGGGTCCTTTTGTGATAACTAGTCTTTGCAACTGAACTTTCACTGAAATAGAACTTGGAAGGGGATCAGGGAACAGGTAGTGGCAGAAGAGTATCTCACATTCATAGATGTTACAAGTTGAGATATATCATTTTTCTTTTGATACGCCCCCCTCTGCCACCGCCAATGATCTTTGATACTACAAAATTCACTGCCTGACACCAGACTATTCTTCATGAATGGTATCAAAATTTTACAGCATTATTTGATAATCCCTTAGGAGTATTTGGCCAAAACCAGATTACTGGGCGACTCCCAGTGACTGGTATTGAATCTGGCACAGAAGTCTACTGGCTGCTACCCACAGATTGGACAGGAACTTGTTACATTGGTACACTAATCCCCACTCTCAAGATCACCTCTGACATTACCCAAGGTCCATTTTGGCCCATTGGTTTGTCTGCTAGGAAAAAGAGATCAGTTGGTAGTTTCACTGAAAAAGGACAAACAGTGGCCCTGATTCCAGAACTGAAACCCTAACTACTCTATAGGAATTCTGAATTCCTCTCTTCTCTCTTCAGAACTCATTTCATACTTTACAAGAAGCCCAGATGGTACGATGAAACTTACATGCTAACACAGAGAGGAAAAGCTATAGGATTCAGGCAGTGCCACCAAGACTGGAACCTCCGAGAGGTTCAGAATGAGAGGTTATGTGAAAGAATGCTGTACTCAAATTCCTACAGACCACTCAGAGATCTTGAACATTACTGGAAAGATCCAGGAAGTAAATGAAGATATCATACAGCTGGGTAACATGCCTAATGGCCCCATGTATAGTTCTGTGGACTCCTCCTCATGTTGGGCATGAGATCTGTTCTCTTGTTCAGTCTGAGCACTTGGCTCCTGCCTGACAAGTGAGCTGTACGAACTCTGGCCATAATCTTCTTAATCTAGAGCTTTGAAGCTGTTGCACAGCTGCTGTGTGTCAAATGATCCAGCAAAGGGTCTTCCATCAGAAAGAACTGGAAAACCCGACAGACACACAGGTTGAAAGGACCATCAGCAGATACTTGACACACAATTATGACACTTTAAACAGGAGTGAAGATCTGGGCTGATACTCTCAGCTATTAGTGGCTAGTCCTTCAGTTCAGGCTGAAGAACTGAAACCATTTCCCCACACTCAGCCTGGACACAGAGAAATCAAACTACTCCTTAGTGTCTATATGAAGACGACGTTGTGCTATGCTTCTGTCTTCATTGGCATGACTATTTTTCCAGGAATATCCTGCCTGGAAAATGGCTTGATTGCTCATTATAGAATTTTTTCAGAGACCCATTAGCTCTTGAGCAGAAAGCGTCACAGACTCTAATTTGCCCCCTAAGATCCTTTTGATATTTTGACTCAAAATCCTGGCCTTGCTGTTTGTTGTGGACTGTTACATTGTGATTCTTACCCAATCCTAATTAAGCCCTCACTTTGAAAGTCCTATCCTAAACCAAACTTTTATTTCTTAATAAATTCTGACCTTATTTTCCTCCTGTGAGATATTGTCAAGACTTTGCTTGCTGTAAGCATTAAATCAGTTTTATCTTATCAACAGACTGTGTTGATGATATTTAGGGAGCCAGCTCTTGACAATAATTTAGGTAAACATCTTATAAAAAGAAGGAATAAAAGATGAACTAAAGGAAAAAAGATCTTGGAAATATAGAGGAAGAGTGATGAATTATGGCTAGGATGGTTGAAAATGCTTCACAAAGAACTGATGTTTACCCTGAATCTTGAAGGATGAACAAGGGTTTGTCAAGAGAAGAAAGGGGTGGAAATAGAGAGAGTTGGTGGTAAGGTGGGCAGATTCCGGGCAGAGAAAATGGGGGTTTAAAGGGCCCCAGTGAAAATGCCAAGCAGTCTGGGGGTGTAGGTGACCAGGGCAGAGCTGAGTCTCGGGTATGACTGATGCTGCGGCAGGGAGCATGGGGAGAGGAGGCTGCCCAGAGAGCAATGCATACCTATGGTGAGCAGGGGGAAATCTACAGGGAGAGAATATAATACTGGAGCATCTACCAGATGCGATCACGTCAAAGGATCATGACAGCAGCACTGAAGAAGTTGCTGAAGGTGGAGACACCTGATGTAAACACACTGAAAAGTACCAAGCGCTAGTTACAGACTCAGAGATAGACAATCACGTGTGGCAGGAAGGTTTTCTTCACCCACTCCTGCCCTAATCTCTTCTTCTCACCTCTTAGGGGAAGAGGGGTTTGGGTAAGACAATGTAACAGCAAATTATTTAGGTGTAATAATAACTCACCAAGTTAGGAAGCTGGTCAGCGTTGGCCAGTGAAAGATGGGTTTGTCCTACAGATGCTCTTTGCTGTGCTTGGAAATCTACTCTTTCCAAAGATGTAGGAAGGAGTGTGAAAAAGTCTGTGTCACCACAGCTGTGATCTCAGGGAAGAGTTCTAGAACTGAGCTCTGCTCTCAGAGAGGGCAGAGGAACAGAGACAGGGGGCAAGGGATTAATGATTCATCCAAGACTGCTTCCAGTCTTGGTTGAAAAGACTGGATAAGAAAGTCAATACATGTTTGTGTTCTCTTCTGAACTGTGTATCCTCAATTAGCTAAGAAGTGGTTTTCTCTTCGGTAATGAACTGTCCCAGGCATTCTTCCAAGCACTGTAGACATAACTAGAGGGTTCATAAATGTTTTCCAAACTGTAATTCCTAATGTAATCTCATTTCCCAACTGAATGAAACTCATGTGGAATGTGGAAAGCCAGCCAGAATTTGCCTTTCAGTCTTCCCTAACCTTTTTTTCACAGAAAGCAAACTGCTTTAGTTTTTCTTTCATAGTCAGTTTTCAATAGACTTCACATAATGCATAATTTAGGAGCTAGGAGAGCAGCTGTCACATTAGGAAGACCTGAAAGCCCTGAATGCACTCACTTACACTTAACAGGCCTCCTCACGTTTATGCACATGACTCAAGTGAAAAATTCAGAACAAAAAATAGGCTGAAAGGAAAATAGAGAAGCTGGGAGACCTAGTGGGTCTGGCTCACCCTCCAGTTCCTCACAGTTAAGTATGTTCACCAAATGATACAAGAGAAGGGAGAATTCTGACCCCCCCCTTTTTGATGGATGGAATAAAAAAATTGTAATTACTTTGAGAAACACACTTTGTATTCTCAGACATATTTTTTCCTTCTTGTAGAACAGAAGCTGAAGGAGTAGGGTTTGGGTCCCTCAGAGGTCACTCCAGAGGAGATTTAAAATGGAAGTCTTTATGTAATTGGGTTCCAGTTCACTGAATGAATTCCCATTAGTTAACTTCACTGCATCCCTTGACCACTGGCGTCCCTGAAGTGAAAATTTGGACACAATTCCTTTTTTATCTGCATAAGGGAAAATGGCAAGTGGGGAGAGATGTGTATGTGGCATATTTCAGTAGAAAAAGGTTTGTGTTTTAGGTAAAATGACTTTGCATTTCAGGACCATTTGCCCACAGGTGGCCCCCACAAGGCCCACCTCTTCAGGGGGGCAGAGGGGGGAGTTGGGATGGGAGGAGAATGGACAGAAATTGGAAGAGAGCAGGGAAATGGAATGTGGACCAGACTAGCATCCACAGTGTTACCAAGGGCTTGGGCCCTCCATGAGGACAGGCCTCAGCCAGCCCCACCAGGGTACTGTGCTCTTTCTCACACTGGCTCCTGACATTCTGCAGGGACAGGAAGACTAGACAAGGGAGGATGTGGGGTGCGGAGGAGGGACAGTGGCCATGTGGCAGCTTCGGGGGCAGGAAGGAGTGCTGAGACGCGTGGTGCCTCCATAGCCTCTCTCTCTGCCCAGAGTCAAAGCTCTGCTACACACCTTGCTCTTGGGTGTGCCCCCCACCCCATTACTGACTGCCTCACCAAGGGCTCAGGCCCCAAGTAGTGTGTGAGTAGTNGCTTCGGGGGCAGGAAGGAGTGCTGAGACGCGTGGTGCCTCCATAGCCTCTCTCTCTGCCCAGAGTCAAAGCTCTGCTACACACCTTGCTCTTGGGTGTGCCCCCCACCCCATTACTGACTGCCTCACCAAGGGCTCAGGCCCCAAGTAGTGTGTGAGTAGTAGGTGCAAGAGGGAAGGGGTTGGCAGATGCAATGGGGTAGATCCTGGAGCCAGCTCCCCTATGCTCCATGTGCCAGCATGGGGTTAGGACAAGTCCTTCTCCTGGGAATGAGGAGGGGGATCTCTCCCAACATCCTCTCCCAAGAAGTCCATTACTTCCTGAGACTCTGCTTCCTCACCTACAAGCAGGGCCCTGCCTGGGATGCACGGAGGAGAAAATGTACCATAACCACATGTCTCCTGACCTGAAGTGCAGGATCCCTGACCCCTGGGTGTGGCTCAAGCTCCCCTGAAGGCATTGGAGGGTTTTCCACCTGTGACTTCAGCTCCTCCTGGAGCAGGTTGTCCTCTCTGGGTCAACCCCTCACTGTCTCACAGAGGAGCTGTGTCCACATTTCAGATGGGAAGGTGACCCACTGTTGCTGGCACTTTGTGAGGGTAAGAGCTTGTCCTCTGGAGTCAGGTTGCCTGGGTGTGAGCTCCGGCTTCACTCCCTACCGGCTGCCTGGAATGGCATCCCAACCCCACAAGCTGGTGAATGTTCACTGATCTTTGAGGCTCAACTCAGTGTCACTCACTCTGGGCCTCTCCCTTGACTCTCGCGGCTGAGGGCAGGCCCTCTCTGAGCAGCCCGCGGCCTCCTCCCCAATTAAACTATTATACCTGCCTTGGGAGGGCTCCTTACAGTGAGTGGGGGGAAGGCAGGAAGCAGGAGGATGGAAGAGAAGGTTGAGTGGATGGCTAGACTTTCAGCTCCCCAGGATACCTCACCCCTTCTCACCTGTGCCCAGAGAGGCGCTCCTTGCCTGCCCCCTTGTGCCACCTCCTCCTGTAAGAGATGGAACAGGTGTGAATGGCTGACCTCTGGAGAGTGCCCTCCCCCACACTGCCCATCTCACCACGGGGACCCTTAGCAGGTTGATAGGGCCTCAGAGGGAACTGGGCTCCAGCTGTTTAGCTCCACAATCTCCAGGGGCTCTCGTTCTGACACTTCTCTGGCACCCTGGAAACTCGTGAGGTCACAACATCTCCACAACCACAGAGAGAAAGAGAAATCATGCAGAGGATTGCTAAGGAAAGGTGACTGTTAAGGCAGGGGAGGCTGAATGAGCCTGGTGGGCACAGATGGCCTCTGTCACTCAACCTTAATGCAGGCACAGGCCATTTTTAATCCCTCCAACAGCCCTTCAAGGAGGCTATGGCTGCCTTTGCTCATGGATGAGGCAGAGAGAGTTTGGATAACCAGATTGAGGTTGCTCAGCACGCAAGTGGCAGGCCCTGCAACTCAAACCTGGGTCCCGCAAAACAGCCCGTCTTCTTCCCTGTCCCCTGCTGCCCAGGAAACCTGGGAAGGGGCTCTGCAGAGATGAGGATAAACTCACCTTCCTCCCCTCGGCCCTTTAGCTGATGGCTCATGGTCCGCAGGGCTCTGTCAGCCCCCAGGCAGGCTCACAAGGCTCGCTCATCCACAGACACCTTCGGCCTGGGATGTTTTGGGGCTCTCATGGTGGTTGGCTCCCTTTCCTGGTAGCCGAGGCTCCTTGGCTTGAGATTGAACATGGAGACGGGTGAAGTTTGGGAGAGAGGTGGGGCAGGAGGCGGTGAGTTCCCAGCCCTTCAATCCGGCTGCACAGTCCTCTGCTCAGGTTTCTCTGCAAAGAGGCGCTGCGGTCTCGCATTTCAGGCATCACTTACACACGAAGGGGCCCTGAAGGGGCCAGAAGCTGCTGGCTCATTTCCCAGCAGTGATGCCACTTTCACTCCAGCCAGGGGAGGTGTGAGGAGCTTCCCAGGGCTCTCTCCCTCTATCTTGGGTCCCTGATTGGGACAGGCACTGGGGAAATGATAGGATATTTGTGAAAGTTATCACCTGGACTTATACTTAAAACACAAACTCCCAGGGTACCAATGGGCATTCAGATGAGTCTGAATCTGAATCCTGATAAGGAAGTCCTGAGCCCACTCTGATGAACTGTTCCTGTTCGCACCATCTACTCATTTGCTCCCCACTCTTCCCACTGCTGCCTGGCTTCAGAAGGGCAGATTTGGCTGGGTTGGAAACCACCTTTCAGGGTGCCTGTGAAAGGTGATCACAGCCCTCAGTGTGCTCTGTTCTTAACCTGGGGTCCCTGGCACTCCAAGAGTCATGAATGGAATTTTGTGGGTCTGAGAACAGGAATGGGGGAAAACATTGTATTTTTATTTTTCCTTGCCTTAAACCAAAATTTAGCATCTCCCTAAAAAAAAAAAAGTGTGATTTTGTCCCCAATAGGAGTCACAAATATTTTCTTTTCTTTTTAAATTGAAGTATAGTTGATGTACACTATTATATGAATTATAGGTGTGCAGTACAGTGATCCACAATTTTAAAGGTTATGCTCCACTTATGGTTATCATAAAATATTGGATATATTTCCTATATTGTGGAATATATCCTTGTAGCTCATTTCATACATAATAGTTTGTACAGCTTAATCCTCTTCCCCTGTGTTGTCTCTCCCCCCATTCGTCTCTTCACAGGTAACCACTAATTTGGTCTCTCTATCTGTGAGTCTGTTTCTTTTGTTCTATTTGCATTTGTTGTGTTTTGCAGATTCCACATGTAAGTGATATCATATATCTGACTTATGTATGATATCTGTTTGTCTTAATTCACTTAGCATGAAAGAAATGTGAAAGTTGTGTCTGACTCTTTGCGATCCCACGGACTACAGTCCACCAGTCACCTCTGTCTATGGAATTCTCCAGGCAAGAATACTGGAATAGGTAGCCATTCCCTTCTCTAGGGGGTCTTTCTGACCCAAGGATCAAACCCAGTTCTTCCACACTGCAGGCACATTCTTTACTGTCTGAGCCAACAGGGATGCCCTTGACTTAGCATAATCCCCTCCAAGTCCATCTGTGTTGCTACAAATGGCAAGATTTTATTCTTTGTTAAGACTGAGGATTCCATTGTGTATGTAGACCACATCTTTATCCATTCATCTGTCAACGGACACTTAGGTTGCTTCTGCATCGTGGCAATTGTAAATAATGCTGTGATGGACAATGCGGTGCATGTATCTTTTTGAATTAGTGTTTTTGTTTTTTTTTTTTAAGATAAAACCCAGGAATGGAATTTCTGGGTTATATGGTAGTTTTTTGAAAAACCTCCATACTGTTTTCCACAAAGGCTGCACAAATTTACATTCTTACTACAGTGTATGAAGGTTCCCTTTCCTCCACATCCTTGCCAACATTTGTGTTCTTTTTGATGAGACCCATTCTGACAACTGTGGTGATATTTCCTGATGGTTTTGATTTGCATTTCCCTGAGGATGAGCATGTTTTCCTGTGCCTGTTAACCATCTCCACGTCCTCTTTGGAAAAATGTCTATTCAAGTCTTCTGCCCATTTTAAATTATTTGTCTTTTTATTGTTGTTGAGTTGCATGAGCTATTCGTAGATTTTGGATGTTAACCTCTTGTCAGTCAAATCATTTGGAGATACTTTTTCCATTTCTGTAGATTGTCTTTTCATTTGTTGATGATTTCCATCACTGGGCAAAAGTTTTAAGTTTACTTAGGTCCCGTTAGTTTAGTTTTTCTTTTATTTCCTCTACTTTAAGAGATAGATCTAAAAAAATATTGCTGTGATTTATGTCAGAGCATTCTCCCTATGTTTTCCACTAGGAATTTCATGGTTTCTGATCTTACATTTAGATCTTTAATCCATTTTGAGTTAATTTTTGTGTGTGGTGTGAGAGTATATTCTAATTGCATTCTTTTACATGTGGCTGTTCAGTTTTCCCAGCACCACTTTGAGAAATAAAATGTTTCCTGTCATGTCAATAAACAAACAATGTCATAGTCAGAAGTGACTGCAGCCCTCCAGTGTGAGCCATTGAGTACTGTGGGAACTCAGGAAAGAAAGAATTCCTGCCATCTAGCTGCCATCAGACTGCAGCCATCCTCAAAGGTGAGCCCTGGGGAAACTCAAAATCAGAAAACACAGGATACTGGCCCCAGATAGCTTAGGTGCATAGCAAAGGAATGATTTCAGTGAGCCCAGGCTCCTGTGTCTCCTCATATCCAGAAAAGCACGAAACCCCTTGACTTGAGGTATCTGGTTTTCCTTAATGATAATTTGATGTTCACACTTCCTGCCCTTGGTTGCAAAACGTCTATATATTTTGGCTCCCCTCCTTTGCTGCTTGGAGCAGTTTCTTGAAATGCTGCTCCTGGGACTGAACTCCTCAGCATGTCTGCTGAATAACACAGAACTCTCAGCTTTTAGGTCGTGCATACGTTTTCAGTCAACAACTTATTGATGAGACTGTCTTTTCTTTATTGTACATTCTTGCCTCCTTTGTTGTATATTTTTGCCTCCTTTGTTGACCATAAGTGTATGGATTTATTTCTGGATGGAGTCACAGATATTTTCACATCATACCTTCCAGGGCCCAAGAGTAGGCTTTTGTCTGTCACTTGGAAATGAACTGTCTGAGGAGATACATGTGCTGACAAAACAAGACAGATGAGGCGTCCCTTATTGGGAAGGGGAGCCTTGGCATTTGTTGACCATAAGTGTATGGATTTATTTCTGGATGGAGTCACAGATATTTTCACATGATACCTTCCAGGGCCCAAGAGTAGGCTTTTGTCTGTCACTTGGAAATGAACTGTCTGAGGAGATACATGTGCTGACAAAACAAGACAGATGAGGCGTCCCTTATTGGGAAGGGGAGCCTTGGCAGAGAGCAGGGGTGCTAGGGAGCCCAGGAAGGCTGCTCTGCCATGTGGCTCACAGTCTCAGTTTTTATGGTGACAGGACTAGTTTCTGGGTTGTCTTCGGCCAATCATTTTGACTTAGGGTCCTTCCTGGTGGTGCATGCATTTCAGCGAGGATGATTCTGGGAGGTGGTAGGACACATGGCATCTCCTTTTGACCTTTCTTCGGTTCTTCCAGTTGGTGGTGGCTTATTAGTTCTGTGTTCCTTACCAGGATTCCTGTTGTAAAATAACTCAGACAGATGGTTACTATGGTGCCCAGCCAGCGTGGACAGTTTCAGTCAGTGTTTCCTCTAACAACTATAAAGCTGTTGGAGATCTCTCAAAATATCATTTATGTTTATCACCACTTTGAAATTATGATAGTTTTATATTTGCCACTAGATCTTGCTGCTTAATTTTGAGGAAGCACATATGTCACTGTTGACAGATTTTAGAAATTATTTCAACACCAATTTCAGGATCATTAGTCTCCTTTGTAATCCTAGTACTTTATCACATGAAATTAAAATCAATGTTCTGAGAAGGGTAGTCTATATATCTCACCGGGATTCTCACAATAGGATTATGAACCTACTCCAGGGCAAGTCTTACAGGGGTGTTGGAACAGACCCAATCTGGGACTTTTACACCCCTAACAGGGTCAGGAGTAGGACTGTCTGCCACATGGGGACCTTGGGAAATGGCAAGGGCAAAAGAACCACCAAGTGTGGTAAAGCATCTGAAAGGGACACAAAAGTTCAACTCAAGCTTTAAACTTTTTCTCTTCATCACGGAAGCTCTTCTCGGATCATGTTGCTGGTTTCTGCAGCATGTCCTTGCCGCCCACTGGGGTTCAGGGGAAGTGAGGGGACTCTCAGCTGCAGTCTCTGGCCTCCGCTGCCTCTCCCCATCTCCTGATGAGGAAGATCCTCCCAGCAGACCTACCCTGCCCTTCCCTATTCTCTACCATTGGAGGAGGGATGCTTTCTGCCTCACCTTCCTCTCTGGAGGGGAAATCCCTTGTGTTTCAGCACTTGCCCTGTTTACACCATGAAATACTCCCCTTCTCTGCTTCCCTCAGAAAATTTCAAGCACTCACTAGGGCCAGACCCAATTCTAGGCATTTGGGGATTCATCAGTGAATAAGACAGAGCCCTTTGGCCTTGGGAACTGGTGTGTTCCTGATGTGTAAGGTGGTTAGTTTTAGCCTGTGGTGTCTCAACAAGTGATCTGAGATTTAAAGATTTCTTCCCTCTCACAATAGTGCCTATTTTCCACAATTATTTCTATGGAATTCCAAAGTCAAGTTTGGGAGTCAAATAAATAATATGAGTATTTTGCTTTATTTGTTGCATGGCACTTACATCAATTTCAATATTTTTAGAGGAAAACACATCCAGGGGAGAGTGAGAAGGTTCCAGAGGAAGGGAGGAAGGCTGTGCCATCTTTGTCTCCATGGGGCCCACCCACGGGGTTCCTAGGCTGCAACAGGGATACAGAAGGCTGATGACGTCTTGTGAGTCAAAGGGACCCAGGTTAGAGCCACTTGCTCAAGGAGTGAGAAAAACAGAACAACATAGGTTCTTTAAAACTCTTACCCAGGTAGCATGTGTGCTGTCTGCTGCTCTTTGCTGGGTCCTGCCCAGGAAACCTCTGCAAGACCCATATGTTCTCTCTGCCAGGCTGCTGGCAAGGACTTATTTAGAGCAGAAGCAAGAAGAACTGCAACTGCAGCTTCCAGAACAAAAACCTCAATCACAGAAAGTTAAAATGAAAATGCAGAGGATTATGTCATAGATGAAGGAACAAGATAAAATTCCAGAAAAACAACCAAATGAAGAAGAAATAGGCAAACTTCCAGAAAAAGAATTCAAAGTAATTATTGTGAAGATGATCCAGGACCTTGGAAAAAGAATGGAGGCAAAGACTGAGAAGATGCAAGGTATGTTTAACGAAGACCTAGAAGAATTAAAGAACAAACAGAGAAGAATACAATAACTGAAATGAAAAATATACTAGAAGAATCAATAGCAGAATAATTGAGGCAGAAGAATGAATAAGTGACCTAAAAGGCAGAATGGTGATAATCACTGCTGCAGAACAGAATAAAGAATAAAAGGGAATGAAGACAGCCTAAGGGATCTCTTGGACAACATTAAATGCACCAACATTCACATTATAGGGGTCTCAGAGGGAGAAGAGAGAAGAGAAAGGATATGAGAAAATAAGTGAAGAGATAATAACTGAAAACTTTCCTAGCATGGGAAAGGAAACAGTCAACCAAGTCCAGGAAGTGCAAAGAGTCCCAGGCAGGATAAACCCAAGGAGGAACATGCCAAGACACATTGTAATTAAGCTGACAAAAATTAAAGACAAAGATAAAATATTAAAGGAAACAAGGGGAAAAAATAACAACATACAAGGGAAAGCCCATAAAGTTATCAGCCAATTTCTCAGCAGAAACTCTGCAAGCCAGAAGGGAGTGGCATGATACATCTAAAGTGATGAAAGGGAAGACTCTACAACAAAGAATACTCTACCTGGTGAGGCTCCAGTTCAGATCTGATAGAGAAACCAAAAGTTTTAGATAAGCAAAGGCTAAGACAATTCAATACTACCAGACTAGCTTTGCAACAAATGCTAAAGGAACTCCTCTAGGTGGGAAAGAGACTAGCAACTTAAAAATCAAAAAACAAACAAAAAAATCTTGTGCATATATGTACTATTGTATCAAAACCTCATGAGAACAGCAAACCCCCAAACTACAATAGACAGACACACACACAAAAGGAAAAGCAACCCAAACACAACACTATAGACGGTAATCAAACCACAATAGAGGGGACAAAAGAGGAAGGGGAGAAAAAGACAAACCCAAAACAATTAAAAAGATGGCAATAGAAATACACATATTGATAATTACCTTAAATGTAAGTGGATTAAATGTGCCAACCAAAAGACGTAGACTGGCTGGGGGGATTTGAAAACAAGACCTGTATATATGCTGTTTACAAGAGACCCACCTCAGACCCAGGGAAACATACAGACTGAAAGTGTACATGGAAATCAAAAGAAAACTGGAGTAGCAATACTCAAATCAGACAAAATAGACTTTAAAACAAAGACTGTTGTTAGAGACAAAGAGAGACACTACATAATGATCAAGGGGTCAATCCAAGAAGAAGACATAACAATTATAAATATATATGCACCCAACATTTGTTGTTGGTCAGTCGGTAGGTTATGTCCAACTCTTTGTGACCCCAAGGACTGTAGCATGCCAGGCACCCAGCATAGGAGCACCTCAATACGTAAGGCAAGTACTAACAGACGTAAGTGGAGAAGTCAACAGTAACACAATAATAGTGGGGAAATTTAACTCCCCACTTTCAATGGCCAGATCCTCTAGACAGAAAATTAATAAGGAAACACAGGCCTTTAATGACACATTAGACTGGATGGACTGGATATTTGTAGAGCATTCCATCCAAAAGCAGTAGAATACACGTTCTTCTCAAGTGCACGTGGAACATTTTCCAGGATTGACCACATCCTGGACCACAAGTTGAGCCTTGGTAAATTTAAGAGAACTGAAATCTTATCAAGCAGCTTTTCTGATCACAAAGCTATGAGATTAGAAGTAAACTACAAGAAATAACTATAAAAAACACAAACAAGGGGAGGCTAAACAATCTGCTACAAAACAACAAGTGAATCACTGAAGAAATCAGAGGAAATTAAGAAAAGCTACCGAGAGACAAACGAAAATAAAAGCACAGTCATCCAAAACGTGTGAGACGCAACAAAGGCAGTTCTAAGAGGGAAGTTTATAGCAATACAATCTCAAGGACTTGTGACCCCATGGACGTAGCCTACCAGGTTCTTCCATCCATGGGATTTTCCACGCAAGAGTACTGGAGTGGGTTCCAATTTCCTCCTCCAGGAGATCTTCCTGACCCAGGGATTGAACCCAGGTCTCCCGCATTGTAGGCAGACGCTTTACCATCTGAGCCACCAGGGAAGTCCCTATTCAAGTACTACAACAACCATTTGAGGTGGGCAGTCTCATTATCTCTCTCTCTCTCTTTTTTATTTTTTTTGTAAACAGATAGGAAATTGAGGCTGAGATAGTAAGTGTCCTTCAGTCCCTGGAGGCTGCTCTTACTCTAGGGCACAAGCTTTTATTCCCTACACTCTCTGATCTCTCAGGAAAAATCTGGGTCACACCCCATCCTTCCTTTCAAAGGACCCTGCCTTTGCCTCCCACTTGGGAGGCCTCTAGAGCAGAAATCTGACTGCATCTTTCCTCTGCTTAAAGTTCTGTCCTAAAACCTCACGGCCTGGGGATGAAACTCAGACTCCTTACTGTGTCAAGCAAGGCCCCTGAGAACTCCGGGTGTCTGCAGCCTCCTCCGCCTCTCCATTTCAGGCCAGATTTCCACCTTAAAAATGCAACTGGCTCTTTACTCCCAGTGCTATTATCTTCCTTTGCTTTGCTTCCTCTCAGCTGAGGATACAACTCTGAAGTATGCTGCCACCAGGACTTGTGGCAGAGCCCTGGGCACACCAGCCATTCAACATTAAAAGTAAGTCTTGGAATGATGTTTCCCCACAGAATTTTTGAATGCTGAGCAAGAGCAGTGTATGAAGGTGATTTAGAGCATGAGCTGGGATATCAGGCAGAGTTCAGCCCTGTATTACCTTATGCATGCTATTTATCCTCCCTGAACCTCTGTTTCTTTATCTGGAAAATGGGGTTAAGACGGCTCCTTCTGGGACTTGTGAGGGACAGATGGATGAAGGTAGGTAAAGGAACCTGCACAAGCCAGAGAATTCCAGTAAATGAAGAGCATGCCCCACTCCCACTTATGGGAGGTGCTTGCTTCATGCTCTGAGCCCTATGGGGCCTCATTTATCTCCCCTTACTCCATGTTCTCTGTTCATGCCCCTCTGTGCCCTTGGCAACAGGGCAAAGAGGGCTGTCTCTTACTTGTCACAGGAAGATCCCAAGGCTGGTGCTGGATCAGCCAAGAAACTCTGCTCACCGTCAGTAGGCAAGCACCTGAACTCAACCCAAGCCAGAATCCAAGAACAGCTCCTTGTAAAAACTGTAGTCAAGCCCAGCTAGCGTGGATTCTCCACTTTGAAGTGAATTTCTTAGACTTTGAGTAACATCCTTCCCAACCAGAGAAGAACCTTGTTAGAACAGGAGAAGCCATATCAGGGAGTCTCAAGGTCACCTGCAGTCTGTCTCCTGCTGTTCCTGCTGGAAGGGCTTCACGTCCTTCCATATTGGCTTCTTCTTATCTTCCTCCTGTT
>SJYX01017629.1:21788-36349 GCA_006410675.1 Oreotragus oreotragus | reverse complement strand
GTTTATAAGCCACCCGTCGATGTTACTCTGTTATAGCAGGCTGAACAGTCCAAGCCACCACGTACGGCTGTCTCTTATACACATCTAGATGTGTATAAGAGACAGCCCCTCACCCCTCCTGGCTAAGGGAAGCATAAACCTACAAGGGAGAAATCCCAGGAGGGACAATACAGTTGAAGCAATGTTGCAGTGGCTATGGGCACTGCATCCTCCTCTAGACTCGCTGCCTCTTAGTGAAACTCCTGTCTCTGAATCTCCTGCGTGTGTCCAAGACCTCACTCTTGGGAGTGTATGTGACTTGGCTTGAAGTCATTTTTGCCCTTGAAAATGTTATAGGCATTTGCCTCAGTCTTTCCACTCTGCAGTTACTAATTCCATAGTTTACATTGCAGATGGTATTGTGAAACAGCTATGAAATGTATGAGACTGTATCTACCCATGTCATCTGTATCAGTAAGCTTAAAATGTAAATGGGAACTAAAGACACAATATGAACACAGTAAGTCAGCAGAGTTTGGTACATGCTGCATGCATACTAAGTTGCTACAGTCGTGTCCAACCCTTTGCAACCTGATAGACTGTAGTCCGCCAGGTTCATCTGTCCATGGGATTCTCAAGGCAAGAATACTGGAGTGGATTGTCATGTCCTCCTCCAGGGGATCTTCCCAACCCAGGGCTTGAACCCACTACTCCTGTGTCTCCTGCATTGACAGATGGGTTCTTTACCACTAATGCCACCTGAGAAGCCCAGAGTTTGAAGCAAAGAAACCTAAATCCAAACCCAGGACTCAGTGCTTTATAACTAGTATTTAAAAACACTAGCAAAGTATTTAACATTTCCCTCTCCGGGAGATCTTCCCGACCAGGGATTGAACCCAGGTCTCCTGCATTTCAGACAGGTTCTTTAACTATCTGAGCTACCAGGGAAGCTCTCCTCCCCTTAGGTAATTCCAAAGGAGAACGAACAGCTGAGGGCTGTCAGACAGGAACATTCCCAACAACTGAAGGAACAAACTTTTCACTCCCAAAGGGAGGAGCCTAGGTGGGTCAGGACAGCATGCCCTGCAGAAGCACTGTTCTAATCACTGGGAATACTTATATTGTCAGGTGGAAGAAAACAAACAAATAAACATTTTTAAAAATTCATTACCTCTTAACTTCCATTAACTCCACTGACTTGTCTTTCAACTTGTAAACTCTGTTCCTTCAGTTAAACATTCCAGTATAGTCAGGAAGGACAAGGTGATGTTGCAGTAAGATCTTCAGTTCAATTCAGTTTAGTCACTCAGTCATGTCTGACTCTTTGTGACCCCATGAACCACAGCACTCCAGGCCTCCCTATCCATCACCAACTGCCGGAGTCTACCCAAACCCATGTCCATTGTGTTGGTGACGCCATCCAACCATCTCATCTTAAACTGCAGTAAAAGTTTAACCTCAGTGGCTTAACTCACTAAAGGCAACTCAGTTCCACAGTCATTCAAGAGATTCAGTTTATGGAGTTTCTAACACCTTGCAACACCATCATCTCAACAATGGTTTCCAGGCTTGCAGTAGTAGGGAAAGCTGCTGCTGCTGTTAGGTCGCTTCAGTTGTGTCCAACTCTGTGCGACCCCATAGATGGCAGCCCACCAGGCTCTCCTGTCCCTAGGATTCTCCAGGCAAGAACACAGGAGTGTGTTGCCATTTCCTTCTCCAATGCATGAAAGTGAAAAGTGAAAGTGAAGTCGCTCAGTCATGTCCGACTCTTAGCGATCTCATGTAGGGAAAGCAGGCAGAGCTTATACTCACTTTTAAGTTTCATTGGCTGGTGCCAGTCACATGACTCCAACCCAACTTCAGAGGAGGCTGGGAAATATACAGAAGCTTATGGAATATTGGTGAACACTACCGTCCTTGGCTGATATGATTGAAGGTAATACCAAGTGCTCATGACAAGCAAGTTGTTTTCTAGTACACCCATACACTTTAAGGTACTTGGCTACTAAGACTTGAGGGTTTTGTGAGTAAACTTGTTTATAAAAGATGTACTTGTTATTTTTAACTAAATTCTCAGTAAAGGATTATATTTCCCAGTGAAATCTAGAGTCACTGGAAGGATGGAAAGAAGACTTTAACCTCTCATTAAGAAGGAATCTTTGAGCACTAGGTCTGTGAGACAATGTTGCACTATAAGAATATCATACCTTTCACTACTATAATAAGTCTTATATTTCAACTAGAAAAGTCAGATCTTAACATCTCCCTAAACTCTGAACCTGGTTCAGTCACCAGTCCCGCCTCTTGTCTCTGCAGGGTCAAAATCAAAGAGCTACATATCAGTTCAGTTCAGTTCAGTCGCTCAGTCGTGTTCGACTCTTTGGGACCCCATGAATCACAGCACGCCAGGCCTCCCTGTCCATCACCATCTCCCGGAGTTCACTCAGACTCACGTCCATCAAGTCCATGATGCCATCCAGCCATCTCATCCTCGGTCATCCCCTTCTCCTCCCGCCCCCAATCCCTCCCAGCATCAGAGTCTTTTCCAATGAGTCAACTCTTTGCATGAGGTGGCCAAAGTACTGGAGTTTCAGCTCTAGCATCAGTCCTTTCAAAGAAATCCCAGGGTTGATCTCCTTCAGAATGGACTGGTTGGATCTCCTTGCAGTCCAAGGGACTCTCAAGAGTCTTCCCCAACACCACAGTTCAAAAGCATCAATTCTTTGGCGCTCAGCTTTCTTCACAGTCCAACTTTCACATCCATACATGACCACAGGAAAAACCATAGCCGTGACTAGGCGGACCTTAGTCGGCAAAGTAATGTCTCTGCTTTTGAATATACTATCCAGGTTGGTCATAACTTTTCTTCCAAGGAGTAAGCGTCTTTTAATTTCATGGCTGCAGTCACCATCTGCAGTGATTTTGGAGCCCCAAAAAATAAAGTCTGACACTGTTTCCACTGTTTCCCCATCTATTTCCCATGAAGTGATGGGACCGGATGCCATGATCTTCGTTTTCTGAATGTTGAGCTTTAAGCCAACTTTTTCGCTCTCCTCCTTCACTTTCATCAAGAGGCTTTTTAGCTCCTCCTCACTTTCTGCCATAAGGGTGGTGTCATCAGCATATCTGAGGTTATTGATATTTCTCCCGGCAATCTTGATTCCAGCTTGTGTTTCTTCCAGTCCAGCGTTTCTCATGATGTACTCTGCATATAAGTTAAATAAGCAGGGAGACAATATACAGCCTTGACGTACTCCTTTTCCTATTTGGAACCAGTCTGTTGTTCCATGTCCAGTTCTAACTGTTGCTTCCTGACCTGCATACAGATTTCTCAAGAGGCAGGTTAGGTGGTCTGGTATTCCCATCTCTTTCAGAATTTTCCACAGTTTATTGTGATCCACACAGTCAAAGGCTTTGGCATAGTCAATAAAGCAGAAATAGATGTTTTTCTGGAACTCTCTTGCTTTTTCCATGATCCAGCGGATGTTGGCAATTTGATCTCTGGTTCCTCTGCCTGTTCTAAAACCAGCTTGAACATCAGGGAGTTCACGGTTCACATATTGCTGAAGCCTGGCTTGGAGAATTTTGAGCATTACTTTACTAGCGTGTGAGATGAGTGCAATTGTGCGGTAGTTTGAGCATTCTTTGGCATTGCCTTTCTTTGGAATTGGAATGAAAACTGACCTTTTCCAGTCCTGTGGCCACTGCTGAGTTTTCCAAATTTGCTGGCATATTGAGTGCAGCACTTTCACAGCATCATCTTCCAGGATTTGAAACAGCTCAACTGGAATTCCATCACCTCCACTAGCTTTGTTCTTAGTGATGCTTTCTAAGGCCCACTTGACTTCACATTCCAAGATGTCTGGCTCTAGATTAGTGATCACATCCTCATGATTATCTGGGTCGTGAAGATCTTTTCTGTACAGTTCTTCTGTGTATTCTTGCCACCTCTTCTTAATATCTTCTGCTTCTGTTAGGTCCATACCATTTCTATCCTTTATCGAGCCCATCTTTGCATGAAATGTTCCCTTGGTATCTCCAATTCTCTTGAAGAGATCTCTAGTCTTTCCCATTCTGTTGTTTTCCTCTATCTCTTTGCATTGATTGCTGAAGAAGGCTTTCTTATCTCTTCTTGCTATTCTTTGGAACTCTGCATTCAGATGCTTATATCTTTTCTTTTCTCCTTTGCTTTTCGCCTCTCTTCTTTTCAGTGCTATTTGTAAGGCTTCTCCAGACAGCCATTTTGCTTTTTTGCATTTCTTTTCCATGGGGATGGTCTTGATCCCTGTCTCCTGTACAATGTCACGAACCTCATTCCATAGTTCATCAGGAACTCTGTCTATCAGATCTAGGCCCTTAAATCTATTTCTCACTTCCACTGTATAATCATAAGGGATTTGATTTAGGTCATACCTGAATGGTCTAGCGGTTTTCCCTACTTTCTTCAATTTAAGTCTGAATTTGGAAATAAGGAGTTCATGATCTGAGCCACAGTCAGCTCCTGGTCTTGTTTTTGTTGACTGTATAGAGCTTCTCCATCTTTGGCTGCAAAGAATATAATCAATCTGATTTCGGTGTTGACCATCTGGTGATGTCCATGTGTAGAGTCTTCTCTTGTGTTGCTGGAAGAGGGTGTTTGCTATGACCAGTGCATTTTCTTGGCAAAACTCTATTAGTCTTTGCCCTGCTTCATTCCGCATTCCAAGGCCAAATTTGCCTGTTACTCCAGGTGTTTCTTGACTTCCTACTTTAGCATTCCAGTCCCCTATAATGAAAAGGACATCTTTTTTGGGTGTTAGTTCTACAAGGTCTTGTAGGTCTTCATAAAACCGTTCAACTTCAGCTTCTTCAGCATTACTGGTTGGGGCATAGACTTGGATAACTGTGATATTGAATGGTTTGCCTTGGAAACGAACAGAGATCATTCTGTCGTTTTTGAGATTGCATCCAAGTACTGCATTTTGGACTCTTTTGTTGACCATGATGGCTACTCCATTTCTTCTGAGGGATTCCTGCCCGCAGTAGTAGATATAATGGTCATCTGAGTTAAATTCACCCATTCCAGTCCATTTTAGTTCGCTGATTCCTAGAATGTCGACGTTCACCCTTGCCATCTCTTGTTTGACCACTTCCAATTTGCCTTGATTCATGGACCTGACATTCCAGGTTCCTATGCAATATTGCTCTTTACAGCATCGGATCTTGCTTCTATCACCAGTCACATGCACAACTGGGTATTGTTTTTGCTTTGGCTCCATCCCTTCATTCTTTCTGGAGTTATTTCTCCACTGATCTCCAGTAGCATGTTGGGCACCTAACGACCTGGGGAGATTCTCTTTTGATATCCTATCATTTTGCCTTTTCTTACTGTTCATGGGGTTCTCAAGGCAAGAATACTGAAGTGGCTTGCCATTCCCTTCTCCAGTGGATCACGTTCTGTCAGACCTCTCCACCATGACCCGCCTGCCTTGGGTTGCCCTGCAGGCATGGCTTGGTTTCATTGAGTTAGACAAGGCCCTGGTCCTAGCATGATTAGATTGACTAGTTTTCTGCGAGTATGGTTTCAGTGTGTCTGCCCTCTGATGCCCTCTAAGGTCCCAAGAAAGCCTACTTCCTCAGGTTCAGTGTGTGGCTGAGAGTACAGGGAAAAAAGGATGCTTGCTCCTCGGTAGCAAAGCCATCCATGACTTCAAAGATAAGCTCCCAGCCACTCATCTTAATGACAAATCCCAGAGACTGGGATGAAGACCATTTTTCTGGACTGGGTCAATGTCTAAGGAGTCACAGTGTATAGTGATGACACCCTTAACACCTGGGAAGGGAGTGTCATCATGAATCAATAGATCATTATGTTCACAGACAAGAGGAGCTCCATCCTCTGAGAATTCCAGCTCAGTAATACCATCAAGTGACCACACAGGAGACAAGGGTTGGGATGGTTGTGTGATGGCACCCTCAATGAGGGACCCTTAAGCCAGAGGGATCTTTGCCATTCATCCTTGTGAGGTCCACAAGAACAAACCGCCCTTTATGCCACTCCACACTGAGGGGTTCTGGAGGCTGGGATGCTCCATGTGACATCTTCATGCTGGGAATTCATTTTCAGTAACAAGAATCTGGGAAATCTAGTCCCTGTTTTCAGTAAGGGGGCTGGGCAAATACCAGATTTCTGCATGCCATGCTGAAGATGATGTTGCTGAGAGATGTGCATGTTACCCAGGCTGAGCCACTCATAACCTTTCCTAAAATGATTAAAACTCTTGTAGACACTCTAGAAACATACAATAGAGATGGGATCATACACACAAACACACAGATAAGCTGTGAGGTAATGAGAAAGATGCAGAAAATAGAGATGCAAAAAGAAGTGCAGAGAGATAGAGATGCAGATAAACACTGACAAAGATGCAGATAGAGAAAAATTGATTTTATTTCTCTTCTATTTATGCTTACATGGCACACAATGATGCTTCTAGTATCCTTCAGGAATAACCTCTCCTTCTAGTTGCCAATTGTCTGGGTCACCTCAAAATGTGTTCTTTCATTCTGCAGTGGTTTCCTACCTCCATGCATTTAAGGAGCGGAAGAATACAGGTAACTCATAATCGTGTTTAATCATGATAAAAAATTATATAGCCAGGCAAATGGTTTCAATGTGCTTTTCTCCCACAGTCTGTTCTGGAAAAATGGAAACAGAAAAACTCTTGGGGTCTGAGTAGATGCAGCTGGCAGAGGCTCCAGAGGTCAGTGCAAGAAGCAGCCAGATCCTTGAGGCAGGGGTCACAGGAAATGACCTGGTGACTGTGTCAGAGTCGCTGTAGGACCTAATCTCAGAGGAACAGGATGACAGGCAGCTGAGAACTCTGGGCAAGAACAGGCAGCTATTACAGAAGAGCAAAACCAATCCCCATCAAAGCATCCTCAGGAATTAGTGCACGAGCCCTGTAGAAGAGAGAGTGATCACACACAGCACCCTGAGGGAGGCGCCCCTCACCTCCTCTCAGATCCCTGCAGTATCAGAGAAAGCTGAGCTCCAGGGTATGTCATCAGCACCTCCTCTAACATCCCTGTAAAGCTGAATCTGCTCAAGAGGACACAGCACTCCAGCCTGACACAGACGTGTGGGAAGCTGTGGAGTAGCTGTTATTCTTCTGGAAGATATGAAGATTTCAATCTTTTTAGTAAATTTAATGATAAATCACCTGCTTTCCACCACTAGTAGCTTATATGAGTCACTATAAATGCCCACAGGCAGTAGCCACCAACATGTGGCACAAAGTGGATGCCTGCTGTCTACAACCAAGATGTGGTTCCAAGTTTCACAGAAAGATGCCACCAAAGTTGTAGTCTGGTTCTAGGGAACAACTTCAGGAGCTTCTGACAAAACTGGGTAATCTCTTTCCCCTAACTCTTGATCCCAATGAGAGAGCTAATTCTTAGGTAGATTGATAAGGAGTCTGGGGCCCTAAGAGGGAGAAATGGCTCTGGGGCTCTCAAGGAGGGGAAAAGGACAGATGTTTTTTCCTACTTTGCTTTGTCTTAGTCACATAAGTCATTTTCTTTAAGCCCAGAGCTAATGATTACACAACAAAACAATTCCTCTTGCTCAAAGGGTTTGCGGCTGCTGCTGCTGCGTCACTTCAGTCGTGCCTGACTCTATGCGACCCCGTAGACGGCAGCCCACCAGGCTCTGCCGTCCCTGGAATTCTCCAGGCAAGAACACTGGGAGTGGGTTGCCGTTTCCTGCTCAAAGGGTTTATTTTTCCTTAAATTCTGTACCAGTGATTATATAACAACAATGTATCTTGCTCAAGGACATGTTTTTCCTTCTTAACAAGAACCTTCTGGCTAATCTTGTTATCTTAAGATACCAACCATCTCATCCTCTGTCATCCCCTTCTCTTCCTGCCTTCAGTCTTTCCCAGCATCAGTGTCATTTTCAGTGAGTCGGCTCTTCCGACTCAGGTGGCCAAAGTATTGGAACTTCAGCATCAGTCTTTCCAATAAATATTCAGGATTGATTTCATTTAAGATTGACTGGTTTGATCTCCTTGCTGTCCAAGGGACTCCTCAAGAGTCTTCTCCAGCCCCTCAGTTCGAAAGCATCAGTTCTTCGGTTGTGGGAGTTGGTCTGATAAGACCTTTGTATTGTTAGTTCTGATTTTGTTAATTTAAGATGTATGTTGTGGGAGTGGGTCTGGTAAAAGTACATAAGGCCCTGATAAGACTAGTGAGGGAGGCACTCTCCTTCCCCCTTCTGATGTCTATATCAGAAGCATTCTCTGTCCTTTCTCACTGTAATAAAACTGCCACACAAAATCTCTTGAGTGATCAAGCCTGGTCCCTGATCCTAAGCTAAGTCTTCTTCGGAGATCACGAATCATGGTAAGCTATCACCATGACAGGAAATGGGGCATGAATGAGGCCACTGTGCTCAGTCACACTCACTTCGCACCCCTTCTCTTTTTCATCTGTTTCTATAACCTCCAGTGACACAGAGCAGAAATATAGCACCTGGTGCAGAGGCCCACTACAAAAGCTCCTACAAAAGGTCTCATAATGCAAACACTTAGTGCCTCACTCACCCTAAAGGGAAATGGGATCCGCAACTTAATGGGAAATATATTTCCTCTATATGCATTGGCCACAATGCACTAACTGCTGTTCAGTCCCTCAGTCATGTCCAACTTGTGACCCCATGGACTGCAGCACACCAGGGTTCCCTGTCCTTCGCTATTTCCCAGAGTTAGCCCAAACTCATGCATGTCCATCGAATTGGTGATGCCATCCAACCGTCTCATCCTCTCTCATCCCCTTCTCTTTCTGCCTTCAATCTTTCCCACCATCAGTGTCGTTTCCAGTGAGTCGGCTCTCCCCATCAGGTGGCCAAAGTACTGGAGCTTCAGCTTCAGCATCAGTCCTTCCAATGAATATTCAGGATTGATTTCATTGAAGATTGACTGGTTTGATCTCCTTGCAGTCCAAGGGACTCTCAAGAGTCTTCTCCAACACCACAGTTCAAAAGCATCAGCTCTTCAGTGCTCAGCCTTTTTTATGGTTCAGCTCTTACATCTGTACATGACTACTGGAAAAACCATAGCTTTGACTTGACAGATCTTTGTTGGCAAAGTGATGTCTCTGCTTTTTAATATGCTATCTAGGTTTGCCATAGCTTTTCTTCCAAGAAGCAAGCATCTTTGGAAGAAAGATTTGGCTGCAGTCACTGTCTGCAGTGATTTTAGACCCCAAGAAAGAATACTGGAGTGGGTTGCCATTTCCTTCTCCAAAATATCTAGAGACAGAGGTCACTAACTGCTCTAAGTTAAAATGCCCCCAAATGAATGAAACTGTTGCTAGAAGGAAAGGAAGCAAATGCTCTGACCCTCTTAATGGAGGAAGCTCTTGGAAAGGAGCCCATGAGACAATGATGAATTATAAGGAAGCCCTAAAATAAATTCAACCTGTCACCTCTGTGGCAGGGCTATCTTTCAACCAGTAAAATCAGACTCCATTGTCTCCCTAGATTGTTCTATTTCCTTCCACCACCAGTCTCACCTCTTTCCTTTCAATGTCAGGAGGAAAGAACTACATCTAGAGACAGAAGCCTCTCTGAACAAAGGTCTCAATCACAGCTCATCTTCCCATTTCCCCAGAGTTCCTTACCCTTCTTACTCCTGCGATGGATGATGAGGCCCAGCCCAAGGATGATCAGCCCCAGCACGAAGCCTCCAATACCACTCAGCATCTTGCTCTGGGCAGATTCAGACTGAGCCCCTGGGGAGCAGAACCTGAGTGTTAGTGTTTGTCCCCACAAGCCACAGTGTCTCTTTGAGTAGCCTGAAGTCCAGTCTGAGATACAGGAGGTGGAGGCACCAGGGGAATCTGGTTATCCATTCTGACCACCCTCAGGGGAGGGACACACCAGTAGGTCCTTGGACACAGTGGGCAGGTGGGAGAAGGGAAAAATGGATCCTTGCTCCTCGGGGACATTTCTCTAACCCTAGACCTTAAGATTCTGGTCATCAGTCAATCCTGAAGAGCTACCAGGGCTGGGCTCTGGGACCATGATGTATAGAGTGAACACAGGAAGCCCTGTCTGCCCTGTCCCTGTAGGGCATACAGTGAAAGGAAACCAAGTGCCCTTACGCCACTCCACCATGATGGGGCTCTGGAGGCTGGGGTGCTCCACACGGCAGGTGTAGACATCTCCTCGCTGGGGGGTCATCTCCAGCATCATGAGGATCTGGAAGGTCCAGTCCCCATTCCTAATAAGAGGGGTGGACACAACTCCGGCTGTCTCCTCCTGGTCATTCCGGAACCACCGAACCTTGATCTGGCCTGGATAGAAATCTGTCACCGAGCAGACCAGCAGGTTGTGGTGGTTTAGAGCCTCCGTTCTGGATGGGGAGATGGTCACTGTAGGTTCCACTGAGGGAGGAACAGACAGGAAAAGACAGTGAGACATGAGACCAGACAGCATGTCTCCCCTGGAGAAGAGTCCTTCCTTGGTTCTAGAGTGGAAAGATCCCTAGATTCCAAGTCTTGGATTTATTGGCCACTTTATTCGCTTGAATAAACAAATTAGTCAGTTTACTTTTCAGAATCTCAAGAGATAATTCTAATCATCCTATGAGAGCTATTCTGTTTATATTAATTGATAAAAATGAAGTATTTAAAAATTATAAATTGCTATATTTACACTGTATAGGTATAGTCTGATGTTGTAAAAAACAATATTGCATAGGAATCCTGAATGCTAGGTCCATGAGTCAAAGTAAATTGGATGTGATGAAGCAGGAGATATAAGAGTGAACATCAACATCTTAGGAATCAGTAAACTATTTAAAAAGTAGGCAAAAATGGGTGAATTTAATTCAGATGATCATTATACATCTACTATTGTGGGCAAGAATCCCTTAGAAGAAATAGAGTAGCCCTCATAGTCCACAAAAGAGTCTGAAGTGCAGTACTTGGGTGTAATCTCAAAAATGACAGAATGATCTTGGTTCATTTCCAAGACAAACCATTCAACATCACAGTTATCCAAGTCTATATGCCAACCACCAATGCCCAAGAAGCTGAATCTGACCAGTTCTATAAAGACTTATAAGACCTTCTAGAGCTAACACCCAAAAAAAGATGTCCTATTCATCATAGGGGACTTGAATGCAAAAGTAGGAAGTCAAGAGATATGTGGAGTAATTCCTATGAGAGCTATTCTGTTTATATTAATTGATAAAAATGAAGTATTTAAAAATTATAAATTGCTATATTTACACTGTATAGGTATAGTCTGATGTTGTAAAAAACAATATTGCATAGGAATCCTGAATGCTAGGTCCATGAGTCAAAGTAAATTGGATGTGATGAAGCAGGAGATATAAGAGTGAACATCAACATCTTAGGAATCAGTAAACTATTTAAAAAGTAGGCAAAAATGGGTGAATTTAATTCAGATGATCATTATACATCTACTATTGTGGGCAAGAATCCCTTAGAAGAAATAGAGTAGCCCTCATAGTCCACAAAAGAGTCTGAAGTGCAGTACTTGGGTGTAATCTCAAAAATGACAGAATGATCTTGGTTCATTTCCAAGACAAACCATTCAACATCACAGTTATCCAAGTCTATATGCCAACCACCAATGCCCAAGAAGCTGAATCTGACCAGTTCTATAAAGACTTATAAGACCTTCTAGAGCTAACACCCAAAAAAAGATGTCCTATTCATCATAGGGGACTTGAATGCAAAAGTAGGAAGTCAAGAGATATGTGGAGTAATAAACAAGTTTGGCCTTGGAATACAAAATGAATCAGGGCAAAGGCTAAGAGTTTTGCCAAGAGAACACACTGGTTATAGCAAACATCCTCTTCCAACAATACAAGAGACAACTCTACACATTGAATCACCAGATGGTCAATACTGAAATCAGACTGATTATATTCTTTGCAGCTAAGGATGGAGAAGCTGTGTACAGTCAGCAAAAACAACACCTGGAGATGAAAGTGGCTTAGATAATTAGCTCCTATTGCAAAATTCAGGCTAAAATTGAAGAAAGTAGGGAAAATCACTAAGCCATTCAGGTATGTGCTTAGTAGCTCAGTCATGTCCAATTCTTTGTGACCTCATGTTTGTAGTCTGCCAGGGCCTTCTGTCCATGGGGATTCTCCAGACAAGAATACTGGAGTGGGTTGCCATGCCCTCCTCCAGGGGATCTTCCCAACCCAGGGATCAAACCCAGGTCTTCTGCAATGCAGGTGGATTCTTTACTATCTGAGCCATCAAAGAAGTCCAATTCAGGTATGACATAAATCAAATGCTTAGTGGAGGTGACAGATAGATTCAAGGGATTAGATCTGGTAGAAACAGTGCCTGAAGAATTACAGATAAGGGTTCATAACACTGTATAGAAGGCAGTAACCAAAATCACCCCAAAGAAAAAGAAATGCAAGAAGGTAAAGTGGTTTTCTGAGGAGGCTTCACAAATAACTGAGAAAAGAAGAGAAAGTAGGGCAAGGGGGGAAAGGAAAGATATACCCAACTACATGCAGAGTTCCAGAGAATAGCAAGGAGAGATAAGAAGGTCTTCTTAAGTGAATAATGCAAAGAAATAAAGATAAACAATGAATTGGGGAAGAAGAGAGATCTCTTCAAGAAAATTGGAGATAACGAGGGAACATTTCATGCAAGGATGGCACAATAAAGGACAGAAACAGTAAGGATCTAACAGAAGCAGAAGAGATTAAGAAGCAGGAAAATTCACAGAAGAGCTATACATAAGAGGTCTTAATGACCCAGATAACCATGATGATGTGGTCACTCACCTAAAGCCAGACATACTGGAGTGTGAAGTCAAGTGGGCCTTAGGAAGCATTACTGCAAACAAAGCTAGTGAAAGTGATGGAATTTGGGGGGAAAGGAAAGATATACCCAACTACATGCAGAGTTCCAGAGAATAGCAAGGAGAGATAAGAAGGTCTTCTTAAGTGAATAATGCAAAGAAATAAAGATAAACAATGAATTGGGGAAGAAGAGAGATCTCTTCAAGAAAATTGGAGATAACGAGGGAACATTTCATGCAAGGATGGCACAATAAAGGACAGAAACAGTAAGGATCTAACAGAAGCAGAAGAGATTAAGAAGCAGGAAAATTCACAGAAGAGCTATACATAAGAGGTCTTAATGACCCAGATAACCATGATGATGTGGTCACTCACCTAAAGCCAGACATACTGGAGTGTGAAGTCAAGTGGGCCTTAGGAAGCATTACTGCAAACAAAGCTAGTGAAAGTGATGGAATTCCAGCTGTGAACTATTTCAAATCCTGAAAGATGATGCCATTAAAGTGCTGCACTCAATATGCCAGTAAAATTGGAAAACTCAGCAGTGGCCACAGGATTGTAAAATGTTAGTTTTCATTCCAATCCCAAATAAGGGCAATGCCAAAGAATTATCAGCCTACCATACAATTGTGCTTATTTCACATGCTAGCAAGGTTATGCTCAAAATCCTTCAAGCTAAGCTTTAGCAGTATGTGAACCGAAAACTGCCAGATGTACAAGCTGGATTTAGAAAAGGCAGAGGAACTAGAGATCAAATTACCAACATTCTTTGGATCATGGAGAAAGCAAGAGAACTCCAAAAAAAATCTACTTCTGCTTCATTGACTACACTAAAGCCTTTGACTGTGTGCATGGATTACAACAAAGTGTGGAAAATTCTTAAAGAAATGGAAAGATGGACAACCTTACCCGTCTCCTGAGAAACCTGTACACAAGTCAAGAAGCAACAGTTAAAACCAGACATGGAACAACAGAGTATTTCAAAATTGGGAAAGGCGTATGACAAGGCTGTATATCATTACCCTGTTTATTTAACTCCTATGCAGAGTACATCATGTGAAATGCTGGGCTGGATGAATCACAAGCTGAAATTAAGATTGCTTGGAGAAATATTAACAATCTCAGATACGTAGATAATATTAGTCTAATGGCAGAAAGTGAAGAGGAACTAAAGAGCCTTTAAATGAGGGTGAAAGAGGAGAGTTAAAAAGCTGGCTTAAAGCTCAACATTCAGAAAACTAAGTAAGATAAAGGCATCTGGTGCCATCACTTCATGGCAAATAGAAGGGGGGCAAGTGGCAACAGTGACAGGTTTTATTTCCCTGGGCTCCAAAATCACTGTGGATGGTGACTGCAGCCGTGAAATTGAAAGATTCTTACTCCTTGGAGGGAAAGCTACAACAAACCTAGACAGAGTGTTACAAAGCAGAGATTTCACTTTGCTGACAATGATTCATATAGTCAAAACTATGGTTTTTAGAACTGGACATGGAACAACAGACTGGTTCCAAATAGGAAAAGGAGTACGTCAAGGCTGTATATTGTCTCCCTGCTTATTTAACTTCTATGCAGAGTACATCATGAGAAACGCTGGACTGGAAGAAACACAAGCTGGAATCAAGATTGCCGGGAGAAATATCAATAACCTCAGATATGCTGATGACACCACCCTTATGGCAGAAAGTGAGGAGGAGCTAAAAAGCCTCTTGATGAAAGTGAAGGAGGAGAGTGAAAAAGTTG
>SJYX01017628.1:653338-719922 GCA_006410675.1 Oreotragus oreotragus | reverse complement strand
TTTGCCAACAAAGGTCCGTCTAGTCAAGGCTATGGTTTTTCCAGTGGTCATGTATGGATATGAAAGTTGGACTGTGAAGAAAGCTGAATGCCAAAGAATTGATGCTTTTGAACTGTGATGTTGGAGAAGACTCTCAAGAGTCCCTTGGACTACAAGGAGATCCAACCAGTCCATTCTGAAGGAGATCAGTTCCTGGGTGTTGTTTGGAAGGACTGATGATAAGGCTGAAACTCCAGTACTTTCGCCATCTCATGCGAAGAGTTGACTCACTGGAAAATACTGATGCTGGGAGGGATTGGGGGCAGGAGGAGAAGGGGACGACAGAGGATGAGATGGCTGGATGGCATCACCGACTCGATGGATGTGAGTTTGGGTGAACTCCAGGAGTTGGTGATGGACAAGGAGGCCTGGCGTGCTGTGATTCATGGGGTCACAAAGAGTCAGACATGACTGAGCAACTGAACTGAACTGAAACTCCTTAAGCTTCTCTGTGGCTCAGCTGGTAAAGAATCTGCCTGCAATGTGGGAGACCTGGGTTCCACCCCTGAGTTGAGGAACGTCCCTTGAAGAAGGGAAAGGCTACCCACTCCAGTATTTTGGCCTGGAGAATTCCACAAACTGTATAGTCCATGGAGTTGCAAAGAGTCGAACACAACTGAGCGACTTTCACTTTCAAACTCCTTGAACCTCTGTTTCCTAATTAGTGAACTCGGGGTGATCATCATTATTACCATCCGTATCTTGTAGGGATCTTCGAAGATAAAAGATAATATGCATAGAGCATCAAGCAGAGAGACTAGCACTTAGTAATACCTAGTGATAACTATAAATGTCTAAATTCCCAGAGGACTCACTGAGCCTGAGAAGCTTGGTCGTAAGACAGAAGCCTGGGGCACTCACAGCACAGAACAGAGGCATGTCTTGGCGAGGTCCCTTCAGCTGCTGTTATAGCCCCCGCAACTCCAGTACTTGGACCAAGGACGCTTGTGTATGGACATGTGTACTGCAGCCAGTTTGTAATGAGGTGATTTCCCTAAAACCATCCAAGAAAATCAGTCTGTTAAGTGGTATCTAAAGGAGGAAAAGGTGGTTTTATAATATTAGAGTAATAGATTGATAGAGCAATATATTGATTAATATTAATAATATTAGTGTTGGTAGAGTTATATATTGATTCCTGATGAAATAAAGAGAAATAGGCTAGGGAGGACAGAGGAATTAAGAGGAAAAATGTGTTGGAAAGAACTGATCTTGAAGTCAGATGAGGGAGATTCCAGTTCTGGCTTTGCCCTAACTGCTGTGTGTCTTCAGAGTAGTCACTTCACTCCTCTGAGTCTCAGTTTCCTCAGCTATTAAGTGAAAATAAAACTATATGCCTTATAAGGTGACAGACATAATGTATAAAAATCATTTTAAAGAAATTAAACTATGCATGTCTGTTCATTTTAATTATGTAACAAAGATATAAAGAATTTGTTCAGAATTGGCTTTTAAAAAAAAATTTCTCACCAAATGAAGTAGGAATTAAAAAGAAAGGGGTCTTCTGGTTCTGAGGGCTGATGTAAGCTTCATCTGCTCTTATCTGATCCTGGCTTTACCAGTGGGCAGCAAGGGGAGGGAAGGTGAGTTCAAGGAGCAACCCTTGGAGCTTCGATGGGGCTCACATCCTGGATTCCCCGCACTGGTTCCTACCCCAAGTCATAGTAAAGATGCAGCTTCCTGGCAGCACGCGGGGAATAGACACGGAAGGTTAGAGGACAGAGAAGAACATTTTCTGATACAGCAGCTCCTTTTGAACACAGGAGCAGATGATCACTGTTGTTGACATTTTATTTTGTGGTGGTCTTTTCTGAGGCACTCAAGCTTTCTCCACTTGCTGCACAAGCGCCTCTCTGGTTGCAGAGAATGGGCCCTAGGGCACATGGACTCGGTAAGTGCAGTGCTCAGCTCTCTAGTTGCCCCATGGCATGTGGGATCTTAGTTCCCAGACCAGGGATAGAACCCGTGTCCTCTGCTTTGGAAGGTGGATTCTTAACCACGGGCCACCAGGGAAAGTTCTATCTGATCTGTGTTTTGAATTATGTTTCCCATCCTGGAATGTGTTCTATTGTCCAGATAACGTCAAGTAGCTCTGTGGTTTGTGTCTTTCAGAAAGGTGTGCCTTGATTGTGCACACAGGCAGGTGCACACATGCATGCGCACACACAGCTCCACACGCCACAGCCCATAGGTTTGCAGCCTGCCTTACTTTGCTTGATGTGTGTGTCCCAGAGCAATTCCCACTTACAGTTCTGAAGCCCAGCAAAGTGAAGAACTCTGCTTCCACAAGCAGCATCTCTTCAGATGCATTTTCACTTTGGAGCTGCTCTATATAGAAAATAATTAAGAGGGTCAACATCATAGCAGATGTATTTCTTTATTAGAATAATTTAAAGTTACACCCTTGGTGATCCAATCACCCAGAGACTCAAAGACAGAAAAAAAAAAAAGCAAGTAATTAAAATACATAAAGCAGAAGACGCAATTACTGGCATATATCATGATCAATCAAATGACAATGTAAGAAGGCAAGCTTCCCAATGCACCCTGAGGCTAGCACGCCAAGTCTCTATCCCGCTGGGGAGAGGCAAAAAAACTCCTTAGGCAAGGGACGTGTAGACTTGTCAGGCTTCCACCTCCTCACAGAGCGGATGTGAACCCTGAGTCAGGCACTGTGGTCGTTCTCTGTGGTGGTGGGGGTACCTTGAGAATAAGGTCATCTTCAAGCACAATTCCCAATTTTTTCCCTCCCAAATGCATATAAGCCCAATGCTCACAGTTCAGGTTCCCAAGAAAATATGCAGACACGTTTTTAAAATAAAGAATTTGGGGAAAGTTAATCTGTACGATGATTCGTCACACTGATGGCCCCTCCCCTGTTGGCTCGGCCCTCACGGGACAGGCTGAAGACTGCCCACCACACTCAGAACTGCTGACACTACACGATTCAAGAAGGAGGATTCCAGTGCAAGCAAGACAGAGGGCTGTTACCCACGGACAATCTTGAATCTCTCCAACTTGTTAAAAATAAAACTTAACCTTTAAGAAAGCAGACTTAAGCTACTAGAAACAAATTCTGACCACGGACTTAAAATTGGCAGAACCCTCCCTGTGTGACATATCATGGGAGTTAAGGACACTCTTGGGCTTCCCAGGTGGTGCTAGTGGTAAAGAATCTCACGCCAATGCAGGAGACATAAGACAAGGTTTCCATCCCTGGGTCGGGGAGATCTCCTGGGGGAGGGCACGGCAACTCACTCCAGTATTATTGCCTGGAGAATCCCCTGGACAGAGGAGCCTGGTCTATCACGACTAAAGCAACACCACGCAGCCAGGACACTCTTTGCAGCTCTTTAGGGATTTCTTAACCCAACCCAGCACTTGGGGTCCTCATAGAGGTAGAGGGAGCCTCTGGCCTCAGGGTGCAGCCTGGGACCGTCAGCCTTCGGGTTGTTAATACTGAGTGTCAACTGGGATCAGAGTCTTGTGCTGGTTGGGGTGGAGGAGAGACACAGATAGAAAGAGGAAGTCTGGCTTTTGCTGGTTAATCTACTGGGATAACGAACCCACACAAAAGGCTGTGCCCAGTTTGGGTACAGACTTTCCCCAGTGCTGCCTCTTCTTGCATGGTGGTGTTCACTTTGGATCCCAGACTCTTCAGCGGATTCCCAACCTAGGCTTGTTGCAAGAAAGGCAAAATTGGAAGACAACCAGCCATCAGCAATACAGAGGACCTGGGATCTAACTGTGAGCCATGATGAAGGTTAGGGGCTGCCTGCAGCTGGAGCAAGGTTAAGGTGCCTGTGGACTGGGGAGCAAGGGTGACGAGGGTAGCCGCCTTTAGCAAAAAAAGGCAAAAGGGCAGAAATGGATGCGTTTGGGAGGGAGGAAAGCATGAAGAAGGCCTGAACAAATGGTACGTTGGCTAAGAGCACAGGTGTCTCCAGTTTTACGTATGCCACATTTCTAGAAGGCATGGGGGAAGGCTGATCGGCCTCCAGCCTCCAGCCAGTTCCTGTGTGCTCTCTGCTCCTCCCTTGGCCTGAGCGGATGCTGGCCAAAGGGAGGGAAATGAAGAAGGTAGAGATCTTCATGGGCTGGAACAGAATGCCTGGGATGGTGTGACTTTTAATGGGGAAGGAAAGATGTCTCCTGAAATGAGAACTGGTGGCTATTAGGAGAAGGCTCGGGGGTAGGAGGTCCCACAGAGCTTCAGGGGAGTTTGCCCTGGGAGAGGGACTGCTGGCTGCAGGAGCATTTCTGAATGGCTGAACATCTGGCCTAACCCTAACATAAAGCCATTTGAACCATTAAGGAGAAATAAGCAGGAAAATGTTAAGAAATGTGTGTATTCAGAAAACGTAAAAGCAGGGACTTTATGCAGGGAAGTGTCTAAAATCTGTGCAATGTCAATATTTTTGCTGCTACCCCAAAAGTTTACATGATCTGAAACCCTTACCTCTGTTTTGAGTTTGCCCTCTTTCCTGGGGAAGATTCTGGATTTGGAGCGGCATGCCAGACATGCTGTTACACTGCAAGCTCCCAGAAGCTGACCAGAGGATCTGGTGGAAATCCCCCAGGGCTGGGAAGGGGTGCCTGCTAGCAGTGTAAAGATGCATTTTCTACAATTTAAATAGGACTCGTTTCTCAGCCATTCTTCACACTCAGGAATCCTACATGTTTATTCTTTCTGATTAACCTGTGACTAAAAGAAAATGGGTCAAACCCCATCCTACCCAATGTCAGGGGATGTTCTCATTCTTTGGGAGTCCTTCACATTGCTTACTTTGGGTGTTTGCCTAAAGGAAGTAGGGCTCAGAAAACATCTGGCTTTACAGATTTGGGGAGGCAATTCAGTGTAATTTGTTGGTAATAGGATTTGATCTGTGCTAAATCTGAATGTCTGTGTTATTTCAATGGATTTAATGAAGTTTTGTTTGTTGTTGAGATATGTGCAATGTCGTCCCTGTTCCTGTCTTCTGGGGACCCCAGGTGGGAGTGATCAGGCAGGCTGATAATAATAATATGCTTTATAAGGAGGCTGAGCGACTTCATTTTCACTTTATAAGGAGGCATTACTTTGTCAGGGAGTTCAAATATTATCTCATTAATATCTTACCTTGGGGAAAGCTGAAGGGAGAGATGAGTTATTCTAAAAGGAAAGAACCCACATGTGAAAACAGTTATGAAATAAGGACCAACCTCACCAATGCTACCTGTGGTGGTAAGTTTCCAAAGATGGCTCCCTCAATGAATCATGCCTTGCATTATTCATGCTTTGTGTACTCCTGTTTTCTTGCATCTGGCAGGTTCTGTGACTTGCATTTGACTGATGAAATATGGCAGAAGAGACACTGTGTGACTTCTAAAGCTGATGTGTAAGACATTGCATCTTCTTCCTGGGGCTCTTGAAATGCTCACTCTTTGGACACTTAGAACCCAGCTGCCACATGGTGAGAGGCCCCAGCCACAGGGAGAGGACACATACAGGTGCTTCAGTGAACAGCCCAGCTGAGCTCCCAGTCAGGACCAACTGCCAGCCTTGCGAATGGGTCATCCCGGACTTTCAGCCCAGTGGAACCTGTGGACAACTCTGAGTCCAGCTACCCTCTGACTGCAGAAGGATGAGATAGTGTAAGTGATTACTACCCACTGAGCCTTGTTAGCCTACAGAACTGTTGGACAAATTAATAGATTATTTTAAGCCACTAAGCTTTGGGGTATCTGATTACATAGCCATAGCTGATCAGAGCACCACACTCAATGTTTGAGTAGCTGCTACTCAGTGGAAACTAAACCTAGTCCTCTTGGAGCAGCTGTTCAAGACTGAGGATCCCTGAACAAGCTTTTGCTGGCGCTTTACGGAGACATTCTCCACACCGTTCTGTCAGCAATGGATTTCCCTCCTTGCTTCAGAAAAGGAAATTCTCCTCTGGATGGGAAGGGAGAATGGTGGTTGTAGGGGCAGGGAAAGGAAAGTGGGAAATAAGAGGCAACTTTCTCAGATAAACCCATAGTAGCTCAGAGGCTGGTAAGTTCAGATGCCCGTGAGTGCTAGTTAGGCAAGGGGGTGGAACAGCGAGGCTGTAAGACACTAGGGGTGGTGGAGACTGTGCTGAAATAGTGAGCACATGACTTTGTGGAGGGGCAGACACTACAGCCCAAGATGGCCACTGTGGCCACTGTTACCTGGTTGTCTCATTTTTAAAGTGAAGTTAGAAATCCATTTCTATTTTTTTTAATTTATTTTTTTAATTGGTGGAAAGTGACCTTAAAATTTTGTCTTTGTGTTAGTTTATGCCATACAAGGCAAATCAGTCAATTATATATATATATATATATATATATATACACCTATGTATATATGTATCTCCCTTCCTTCCTTAGCCTCCCCCCTCTCCCTCCTTCCACTCTCTAGATCATCAGAGAGCCAGGCTGGGCTCCCCATGTCACTTAGCAGCTTCCCACCAACAATCTAGTTTACACCCGATACTGTATATATGCCAGCGCTACTGTCTCAGTTCGTTCCGCCCTCACAGTCCTCCTCTGGGTCCGCAAGTCCATTCTGCCCTAGGTTCATCAGCACCATTTTTCTAGATTCCATATATATGCATTAATATATGACACTTGTTTTTCTCTTTCTGATTCACTTCACTCTACATAAGAAGTTTTAGGTTCATCCACCTCGCTACAACTGACTCAGATTCATTCCTTTTTATGGCTGAATAATATTAATATAAATGTACCACATCTTCTTTATCCACCCATCTGTTGATGGATATCTAGGTTGCTTCCATGTCCTGGCTATTGCAAGTATTATTGCAATGAACATTGGGGTACATGTGTCTTATAGAATTATGGTTTTCTCAGGGTGTATGCCTAGTAGTGGGATTGTTGGGCCATATAGTAGCTTTATTCCTAGCTTTTTAAGGAATCTCCATACTGTTTTCCATAATGGCTGTATCCGTTTACATTCCCACCAACAGTGCATTCTCCATTTCTTTAATGTAAAAATTTTCTGTTTTCTTTTTTAACATTGGCAATGAATTTTAAATATTTTTAAGCACTGTATAAATACAACATGCCTGGGACTCCAGAGTCTCCTACCATAGCTAGGAGGATGAAATCCAGGCCAGCCTCATTTCAGCGCCCCTGCCCTCCCAAGGAGAAAATCATACTCTTCAGTGTACTATGGTTTATAAAATGCTTTTGCATCCACATTCAGCTTGAACTTCTCAACCAGGGACTTTTTTTTTTAAAGGTAAATAGGCCCAGGGAGGTTTGGGGCTTTGCCTGAGTTAATAATGCTGCTCTGGGGGAGTCTCCAGATGAAGAAGCAGAGGAAAAAATGGGCTTAGGATGATATCGTCAATTCCAGGTCATAGGTTTGCAGCCTGCCTTACTTTGCTTGATGTGTGTGTCCCAGAGCAATTCCCACTTACAGTTCTGAAGCCCAGCAAAGTGAAGAACTCTGCTTCCACAAGCAGCATCTCTTCAGATGCATTTTCACTTTGGAGCTGCTCTATATAGAAAATAATTAAGAGGGTCAACATCATAGCAGATGTATTTCTTTATTAGAATAATTTAAAGTTACACCCTTGGTGATCCAATCACCCAGAGACTCAAAGACAGAAAAAAAAAAAAGCAAGTAATTAAAATACATAAAGCAGAAGACGCAATTACTGGCATATATCATGATCAATAAAATGACAATGTAAGAAGGCAAGCTTCCCAACGCACCCTGAGGCTAGCACGCCAAGTCTCTATCACGCTGGGGAGAGGCAAAAAACTCCTTAGGCAAGGGACGTGTAGACTTGTCAGGCTTCCACCTCCTCACAGAGCGGATGTGAACCCTGAGTCAGGCACTGTGGTCGTTCTCTGTGGTGGTGGGGGTACCTTGAGAATAAGGTCATCTTCAAGCACAATTCCCAATTTTTTCCCTCCCAAATGCATATAAGCCCAATGCTCACAGTTCAGGTTCCCAAGAAAATATGCAGACACGTTTTTAAAATAAAGAATTTGGGGAAAGTTAATCTGTACGATGATTCGTCACACTGATGGCCCCTCCCCTGTTGGCTCGGCCCTCACGGGACAGGCTGAAGACTGCCCACCACACTCAGAACTGCTGACACTACACGATTCAAGAAGGAGGATTCCAGTGCAAGCAAGACAGAGGGCTGTTACCCACGGACAATCTTGAATCTCTCCAACTTGTTAAAAATAAAACTTAACCTTTAAGAAAGCAGACTTAAGCTACTAGAAACAAATTCTGACCACGGACTTAAAATTGGCAGAACCCTCCCCGTGTGACATATCATGGGAGTTAAGGACACTCTTGGGCTTCCCAGGTGGTGCTAGTGGTAAAGAATCTCACGCCAATGCAGGAGACATAAGACAAGGTTTCCATCCCTGGGTCGGGGAGATCTCCTGGGGGAGGGCACGGCAACTCACTCCAGTATTATTGCCTGGAGAATCCCCTGGACAGAGGAGCCTGGTCTATCACGACTAAAGCAACACCACGCAGCCAGGACACTCTTTGCAGCTCTTTAGGGATTTCTTAACCCAACCCAGCACTTGGGGTCCTCATAGAGGTAGAGGGAGCCTCTGGCCTCAGGGTGCAGCCTGGGACCGTCAGCCTTCGGGTTGTTAATACTGAGTGTCAACTGGGATCAGAGTCTTGTGCTGGTTGGGGTGGAGGAGAGACACAGATAGAAAGAGGAAGTCTGGCTTTTGCTGGTTAATCTACTGGGATAACGAACCCACACAAAAGGCTGTGCCCAGTTTGGGTACAGACTTTCCCCAGTGCTGCCTCTTCTTGCATGGTGGTGTTCACTTTGGATCCCAGACTCTTCAGCGGATTCCCAACCTAGGCTTGTTGCAAGAAAGGCAAAATTGGAAGACAACCAGCCATCAGCAATACAGAGGACCTGGGATCTAACTGTGAGCCATGATGAAGGTTAGGGGCTGCCTGCAGCTGGAGCAAGGTTAAGGTGCCTGTGGACTGGGGAGCAAGGGTGACGAGGGTAGCCGCCTTTAGCAAAAAAAGGCAAAAGGGCAGAAATGGATGCGTTTGGGAGGGAGGAAAGCATGAAGAAGGCCTGAACAAATGGTACGTTGGCTAAGAGCACAGGTGTCTCCAGTTTTACGTATGCCACATTTCTAGAAGGCATGGGGGAAGGCTGATCGGCCTCCAGCCTCCAGCCAGTTCCTGTGTGCTCTCTGCTCCTCCCTTGGCCTGAGCGGATGCTGGCCAAAGGGAGGGAAATGAAGAAGGTAGAGATCTTCATGGGCTGGAACAGAATGCCTGGGATGGTGTGACTTTTAATGGGGAAGGAAAGATGTCTCCTGAAATGAGAACTGGTGGCTATTAGGAGAAGGCTCGGGGGTAGGAGGTCCCACAGAGCTTCAGGGGAGTTTGCCCTGGGAGAGGGACTGCTGGCTGCAGGAGCATTTCTGAATGGCTGAACATCTGGCCTAACCCTAACATAAGCCATTTGAACCATTAAGGAGAAATAAGCAGGAAAATGTTAAGAAATGTGTGTATTCAGAAAACGTAAAAGCAGGGACTTTATGCAGGGAAGTGTCTAAAATCTGTGCAATGTCAATATTTTTGCTGCTACCCCAAAAGTTTACATGATCTGAAACCCTTACCTCTGTTTTGAGTTTGCCCTCTTTCCTGGGGAAGATTCTGGATTTGGAGCGGCATGCCAGACATGCTGTTACACTGCAAGCTCCCAGAAGCTGACCAGAGGATCTGGTGGAAATCCCCCAGGGCTGGGAAGGGGTGCCTGCTAGCAGTGTAAAGATGCATTTTCTACAATTTAAATAGGACTCGTTTCTCAGCCATTCTTCACACTCAGGAATCCTACATGTTTATTCTTTCTGATTAACCTGTGACTAAAAGAAAATGGGTCAAACCCCATCCTACCCAATGTCAGGGGATGTTCTCATTCTTTGGGAGTCCTTCACATTGCTTACTTTGGGTGTTTGCCTAAAGGAAGTAGGGCTCAGAAAACATCTGGCTTTACAGATTTGGGGAGGCAATTCAGTGTAATTTGTTGGTAATAGGATTTGATCTGTGCTAAATCTGAATGTCTGTGTTATTTCAATGGATTTAATGAAGTTTTGTTTGTTGTTGAGATATGTGCAATGTCGTCCCTGTTCCTGTCTTCTGGGGACCCCAGGTGGGAGTGATCAGGCAGGCTGATAATAATAATATGCTTTATAAGGAGGCTGAGCGACTTCATTTTCACTTTATAAGGAGGCATTACTTTGTCAGGGAGTTCAAATATTATCTCATTAATATCTTACCTTGGGGAAAGCTGAAGGGAGAGATGAGTTATTCTAAAAGGAAAGAACCCACATGTGAAAACAGTTATGAAATAAGGACCAACCTCACCAATGCTACCTGTGGTGGTAAGTTTCCAAAGATGGCTCCCTCAATGAATCATGCCTTGCATTATTCATGCTTTGTGTACTCCTGTTTTCTTGCATCTGGCAGGTTCTGTGACTTGCATTTGACTGATGAAATATGGCAGAAGAGACACTGTGTGACTTCTAAAGCTGATGTGTAAGACATTGCATCTTCTTCCTGGGGCTCTTGAAATGCTCACTCTTTGGACACTTAGAACCCAGCTGCCACATGGTGAGAGGCCCCAGCCACAGGGAGAGGACACATACAGGTGCTTCAGTGAACAGCCCAGCTGAGCTCCCAGTCAGGACCAACTGCCAGCCTTGCGAATGGGTCATCCCGGACTTTCAGCCCAGTGGAACCTGTGGACAACTCTGAGTCCAGCTACCCTCTGACTGCAGAAGGATGAGATAGTGTAAGTGATTACTACCCACTGAGCCTTGTTAGCCTACAGAACTGTTGGACAAATTAATAGATTATTTTAAGCCACTAAGCTTTGGGGTATCTGATTACATAGCCATAGCTGATCAGAGCACCACACTCAATGTTTGAGTAGCTGCTACTCAGTGGAAACTAAACCTAGTCCTCTTGGAGCAGCTGTTCAAGACTGAGGATCCCTGAACAAGCTTTTGCTGGCGCTTTACGGAGACATTCTCCACACCGTTCTGTCAGCAATGGATTTCCCTCCTTGCTTCAGAAAAGGAAATTCTCCTCTGGATGGGAAGGGAGAATGGTGGTTGTAGGGGCAGGGAAAGGAAAGTGGGAAATAAGAGGCAACTTTCTCAGATAAACCCATAGTAGCTCAGAGGCTGGTAAGTTCAGATGCCCGTGAGTGCTAGTTAGGCAAGGGGGTGGAACAGCGAGGCTGTAAGACACTAGGGGTGGTGGAGACTGTGCTGAAATAGTGAGCACATGACTTTGTGGAGGGGCAGACACTACAGCCCAAGATGGCCACTGTGGCCACTGTTACCTGGTTGTCTCATTTTTAAAGTGAAGTTAGAAATCCATTTCTATTTTTTTTAATTTATTTTTTTAATTGGTGGAAAGTGACCTTAAAATTTTGTCTTTGTGTTAGTTTATGCCATACAAGGCAAATCAGTCAATTATATATATATATATATATATATACACACACACACACACCTATGTATATATGTATCTCCCTTCCTTCCTTAGCCTCCCCCCTCTCCCTCCTTCCACTCTCTAGATCATCAGAGAGCCAGGCTGGGCTCCCCATGTCACTTAGCAGCTTCCCACCAACAATCTAGTTTACACCCGATACTGTATATATGCCAGCGCTACTGTCTCAGTTCGTTCCGCCCTCACAGTCCTCCTCTGGGTCCGCAAGTCCATTCTGCCCTAGGTTCATCAGCACCATTTTTCTAGATTCCATATATATGCATTAATATATGACACTTGTTTTTCTCTTTCTGATTCACTTCACTCTACATAAGAAGTTTTAGGTTCATCCACCTCGCTACAACTGACTCAGATTCATTCCTTTTTATGGCTGAATAATATTAATATAAATGTACCACATCTTCTTTATCCACTCATCTGTTGATGGATATCTAGGTTGCTTCCATGTCCTGGCTATTGCAAGTATTATTGCAATGAACATTGGGGTACATGTGTCTTATAGAATTATGGTTTTCTCAGGGTGTATGCCTAGTAGTGGGATTGTTGGGCCATATAGTAGCTTTATTCCTAGCTTTTTAAGGAATCTCCATACTGTTTTCCATAATGGCTGTATCCGTTTACATTCCCACCAACAGTGCATTCTCCATTTCTTTAATGTAAAAATTTTCTGTTTTCTTTTTTAACATTGGCAATGAATTTTAAATATTTTTAAGCACTGTATAAATACAACATGCCTGGGACTCCAGAGTCTCCTACCATAGCTAGGAGGATGAAATCCAGGCCAGCCTCATTTCAGCGCCCCTGCCCTCCCAAGGAGAAAATCATACTCTTCAGTGTACTATGGTTTATAAAATGCTTTTGCATCCACATTCAGCTTGAACTTCTCAACCAGGGACTTTTTTTTTTAAAGGTAAATAGGCCCAGGGAGGTTTGGGGCTTTGCCTGAGTTAATAATGCTGCTCTGGGGGAGTCTCCAGATGAAGAAGCAGAGGAAAAAATGGGCTTAGGATGATATCGTCAATTCCAGGCAGCTGAGAGGCAGAGAGGAGGCAAGATGAGCAAGGTGAGGAGCTGCTCTCGGGGCCCTCAGAAGTTCCCCGCGTCTTACACCATAGTCAGGACTGACAGCTCCTTCTTTCTCTAGAAAAACGAGATGAACGCTGTGTTGCCAGCTGAGGGCTGGGCCCTGGAAGATTTCTCTCCTTGTTGCCTGTAATCATTGACTCTGAATAGCTTCGACCTCAGGTTCGAGGTTCCCCCTGAACTTGGAGAGGAAGGGGAAAGCACGCGCTCCACATCCAGTCCCTGCTTCAGACAAAGGAGGCAATGGTATGGATTGCTTACGCTCCCGTCCCCTCCCCAGCACCCACAGGCTGGAGGAAGCCTTTGAATCCGCGCATCTCCTGCGGCTGCCGGGTCTGCGTGCACAGATGGGAAAAATCTTCACTCAAACAAAATGCTCAATTTAACCCAGAAGGTTCTAGCTTCCTAATGAATCAAGGAGGCTGCCCAGGGGCCAGACTGTGAGCTCTGTTTCTAAAGGACTTGGTGAGGGCTGGTCACTTGGTCACTAATGAACACACACACTCACACTTGATCACTAATGAACACACACACACACACTTGGTCACTAATGAACACACACACACACTTGGTCACTAATGAACACACACACACACACACACCCCCCTCCTTCAAGGGCAGCCCTTCCCTCAGTGCTCATAGACCCTGTTGGACACAATGCCACACACAAAAAGGAAAGCGGCACAGAAAAAATGAAAAATAAAAAGATTTCAGATTCTCTTCCTCTATTCTTCTTCCCAGTCAGTATTTTTCTCCCTGGGGATGGGAGGCACACAGGTGCCCTCACCACCCACGCCCCACCCACCCCACCTACTGTCAATCTCCTTCCCCCACTAGGGTAGTGACCTGCTGCTGCTGCTAAGTCGCTTCGGTTGTGTCCGACTCTATGCGACCCCACAGACGGCAGCCCATCGGGCTCCGCCGTCCCTGGGAAGCTCCAGGCAAGAACACTGGAGTGGGTTGCCATTTCCTTTTCCAATGCATGAAAATGAAAAGTGAAAGTGAAGTCGCTCAGTCGTGTCTGACTCTTAGCGATCCCATGGACTGCAGTCTACCAGGCTCCTACGCCCATGGGAGTTTCCAGGCAAAAGTACTGGAATGGGGTGCCATTGCCTTCTCCGGTAGTGACCTGGCTTTAATGCAAATAGAAAAAACCACAGGGAAGCTTTTCTGTGAGGCGCAGGTGGAGGGTTAGCGCCTGAAGCTTAGCATATCCGGGTACCGCGCTCAGGCAGACCATGTGAAAGCTTCGTAGCCACAGCGCCAGCGTCTATTTTTCTCACTATTCCCTCAGCCGCTGCGATCAAAGCAGATGAACGACAGGCAAATGGTGACCCGTCCAGTCTGACCGTTGGACGCTCCTGGCTCCCTGCAGCACTCACGGGAAGGGAACCTTACATTTATGATGGACAACACGCCAGGTACTTCCACCCCATTCTCCTGATTCCGCTTCTCTGTACTCTGCGAGTCAGACATGGGTGTGTGTGGTTCATCGGGGAGAGGCCGTGCAGGCGGTCCAACCCTGCACAGATTATAAGTGGCGAAAGCACGCATGTGAACCCAGCTCAGTCTGCATGCCAGGCTGTGGGCGTTTACCAAATTCAGGCCACCGAGATAGAAATCTGTCAGCCCCACTCTTCCCAGGGCCAGCACTTCAGGGCACGGCTGTGCGCGTCTTGAACCGCTAGCCCTGTGGGGCCACGTCCTCACCCGTCCCTGCGGATGGCACACCTACAGTTGTGTGTGGGTGCATTCTGTACCTCTGAGATGGCAGCCCCGCCTCCCACCACAGCAAAAGGAAAATTTTGTTAAAATAGCAGATTCTCCATTGGAGGTTGGCTGGGATAAAGTGTTTATCAGCTACCCCAAAATTGGACTTCTAAGAATTCTAAGAGATACTGCAATATTTTTATTTGGTTTAGCAAAAATTCCCGTTTTCAAGTTGTTGTTGACTGCTCCACGCCCCAGTATTTATGGCAGTTAATTTAGAACACCTGCCTCGGAACCAGAATGCATCAAGTCTTACCTTCTGGGAGTTGGACTTGCGGTGTGAGAGACTTGCTCAGCTGAACTGGGGAATAAGGAGTCATTCCCTCCAGTAGGAAAAACAAAAACCAGGTCTTAGGTAGGGCTCCTCAGCTCCTTTCAGTGGCTCCTCTCTGAAGCTGGTGGAGGAGCCAGCGTCTCCAGGAGGGAGGGATCCAGCTCTGCCAGGAGTCTGACACACCCTGAAGGCTGGCCTAGGGAAGGAGAGGTGTTAACTGCCTGCATGAAATCCTGGAGGGAACTTCCTAATCAGAAGAGAAGGGCCCTGGTGTCAGGCCTGGGGAAGGGGGCAGTGGGCATGTGTGAGGAAGGTATTGTGTCTGCAAAGAGTGTGATGAGCCAGGCAGGGTTTTTAATATTCAGGTCAAAAAGGGTTTTAGATGCAACTTGGCATCATGGACAATAATCTGCTTTAATTCATTCAATTTGCCATAAAAGATGCCACTTTTTATATGACTTGTGAGAAAATCCCACACTTACCTTGCTAAGTTAGTACCGTGGCTTTCTGTGGCCAGAACCCACTCCACACAGAACCCCTGGGGGCAGGTCACTTTAGCGACACTGTTTAACCAATGGCTCAGGTCACTAGACTAGGTCTGTCTCTCTGGGAAGATACTCCTGAAGGTCCACTGCCTCATGGGGGAAAAAAATTGATATCCAAACCCATGACTATAAATTATCCCTTGTTTCATTTCACTTTCTCCTGATGCCTGTCAAGCTACCAGGATAAAGAGAGCTTTCTCAGCCCAGCAAGACTGTTACCCTGAACCCAGCCAGACAGTCCACAGTTCCCTTAACCATCCCATACCTCCTGTTTTCCACTGCAAAACATTAATCTGTACAAAGCACATGTCGCCCCCAAATAAGTGGCAAATGTCCTTTCTCAGCAGAGTCAGTGGGATCAGATAAACAACTGGAAATTTAGCCACTCCACTTTCTATCCCTTGGAGATTAAGAAAAAATTGCACATCTAGGAACAATATGTGCAAAGGTGGTCTCCTGGCAATTTGCAGCCAATTACAAGTGTACATTGCTTTGCACAATGGATGTGCTACTGAAAAGGTTATATGCAAATCGAATTTTTGTAAATTGAATTATATTTAACATGCACCAAGGGAACTGGCTATTTTAGGGACACCAAAGTTGAATTCATTTTGTGGAGTCCTTGAGCCTTAACCACCTCCACGTAGTTTACGCCCAAAGGATCTACTCATATATATTTTCTGAAACGGAAAAATCCATACACATCATGTTTCCTCAGGGGTCTGAACACTTGCAAATCACTAGCTACCTAATTCCTTTCACCTATATTTAATTAGTCAAAGAAGTGAGTCATGAAATGGAGATTTCTCCACCTTCAATAAATAAAACACAATTTTCTTAACAATTATAGATTTATATCCACTTTTCTTTTTGACCCCCGTTACATCAGTGACAATGAACAAAGTAGCTCCTTAGTATTTGCTCTGAAGTCAGTTGCTTTGAATGCATGTCAGGTAATCCTAAAAACAAATTCCACAAACCTTTGTGGGGACTCTCAGACGAATTCTGAGCATGAATACAAAGAGTGTTTCCGCGAGGAGCCGTGTGCCCTACACCAGATGTGTATAAGAGACAGGCCTGATGGGCTGCAGTCCATGGGGTCGCTAACAGTCGGACAGACTGAGCGACTTCACTTTCACTTTTCTCTTTCATGCATTGGAGAAGGAAATGGCAACCCACTCCAGTATTCTTGCCTGGAGAATCCCAGGGATAGGGGAGCCTGGTGGGCTGCCGTCTATGGGGTCACACAGAGTCGGACACGACTGAAGTGACTTAGCAGCAGTAGCAGCATGTATGGATGTGAGAGCTGGACCATAAAGAAGGCTGAGCGCCAAAGAATTGACACTTTCTAAATGTGGTACTGGAGAACACTCTTCAGAGTCCCTTGGACATCAAGGAGATCAAACCAGTCAATCCTAAAGAAAATCAACCCTGATTATTCATTGGAAGGACTGATGCTGAAGCTGAAACTCTAGTACTTTGGCCACCTGATGCAAAGAACTGACTCACTGGAAAAGACCCTGATGCTGGGAAAGATTGAAGGCAGGAGGAGAAGGGGACAACAGAGGGTGAGATGGTTGGATGACATCATGGACTCAATGGACATGAGTTTGAGTAAGCTCTGGGAGTTGGTGACGGACAGAGCCTGGTGTGCTGCAGTCTATGGGGCTGCAAAGAGTCAGACGTGACTGAGCGACTGAACAATAATAACAGCAAGATCAATATACCCAAGTCAATAGCTTTCTTATACATCTGTAACAATTAGAAAATGTACATTCAAATAGATGTCAACTTAAAATGCAGCCAGAGCCATTAGAACAAATCTAACAAAAGTTACGCAAGTTCTTTACAGTAGAGATAATTGTTAAACTTTATTGAAGAATAGAAAAGATGTCAGTCCTCTCCAAATTAATCTATAGACCAAATGAAAATTTGATTTAAACACAGAATTTTCAGTGGTGACCAGTAAGCTGGGTATTTCTGCATGATATTGAAGTGAAGTGAAGTCGCTCAGTTGTGTCTGACTCTTTGCGACCCCGTGGACTGTAGCCCGCCAGGCTCCTCTGTCCATGGGATTCTCCAGGCAAGAATACTGGAGTGGGTTACCATTTCCTTCTCCAGGGGATCTTCCTGACCCAGGGATCGAGCCCGGGTCTCCCGCATTGGAGGCAGACGCTTTAACCTCTGAGCCACCAGGGAAGCCAGAGCATAATTCAAAGCTACTGCAAGAATCAAAAGCAGGCAGGACAACAGAAAAGGGCAGACAGAGATGTCTGTAGAGACAGTGACAGAATGGTCCGAAAAGTACTGTGACTCAGAGCATGAAGTCCACCAGGAGGTAAATGAAAACTGCCTCCCAAATGTGGCTGACTGGATGTTCCTTTCAGTTCAAGTAGCCTAAGACCCAGGAGGTAGTATCAGATATGGAGGATGGGGAGAGGAAGCAGATTATGGGGAAAAAAAATCGTAAAGAGAAATCTCTACTTTTGACCTTGAGCCTTAACCACCTCCACGTAGTTTACGCCCAAAGGATCTACTCATATATATTTTCTGAAACGGAAAAATCCATACACATCATGTTTCCTCAGGGGTCTGAACACTTGCAAATCACTAGCTACCTAATTCCTTTCACCTATATTTAATTAGTCAAAGAAGTGAGTCATGAAATGGAGATTTCTCCACCTTCAATAAATAAAACACAATTTTCTTAACAATTATAGATTTATATCCACTTTTCTTTTTGACCCCCGTTACATCAGTGACAATGAACAAAGTAGCTCCTTAGTATTTGCTCTGAAGTCAGTTGCTTTGAATGCATGTCAGGTAATCCTAAAAACAAATTCCACAAACCTTTGTGGGGACTCTCAGACGAATTCTGAGCATGAATACAAAGAGTGTTTCCGCGAGGAGCCGTGTGCCCTACACCAGATGTGTATAAGAGACAGGCCTGATGGGCTGCAGTCCATGGGGTCGCTAACAGTCGGACAGACTGAGCGACTTCACTTTCACTTTTCTCTTTCATGCATTGGAGAAGGAAATGGCAACCCACTCCAGTATTCTTGCCTGGAGAATCCCAGGGATAGGGGAGCCTGGTGGGCTGCCGTCTATGGGGTCACACAGAGTCGGACACGACTGAAGTGACTTAGCAGCAGTAGCAGCATGTATGGATGTGAGAGCTGGACCATAAAGAAGGCTGAGCGCCAAAGAATTGACACTTTCTAAATGTGGTACTGGAGAACACTCTTCAGAGTCCCTTGGACATCAAGGAGATCAAACCAGTCAATCCTAAAGAAAATCAACCCTGATTATTCATTGGAAGGACTGATGCTGAAGCTGAAACTCTAGTACTTTGGCCACCTGATGCAAAGAACTGACTCACTGGAAAAGACCCTGATGCTGGGAAAGATTGAAGGCAGGAGGAGAAGGGGACAACAGAGGGTGAGATGGTTGGATGACATCATGGACTCAATGGACATGAGTTTGAGTAAGCTCTGGGAGTTGGTGACGGACAGAGCCTGGTGTGCTGCAGTCTATGGGGCTGCAAAGAGTCAGACGTGACTGAGCGACTGAACAATAATAACAGCAAGATCAATATACCCAAGTCAATAGCTTTCTTATACATCTGTAACAATTAGAAAATGTACATTCAAATAGATGTCAACTTAAAATGCAGCCAGAGCCATTAGAACAAATCTAACAAAAGTTACGCAAGTTCTTTACAGTAGAGATAATTGTTAAACTTTATTGAAGAATAGAAAAGATGTCAGTCCTCTCCAAATTAATCTATAGACCAAATGAAAATTTGATTTAAACACAGAATTTTCAGTGGTGACCAGTAAGCTGGGTATTTCTGCATGATATTGAAGTGAAGTGAAGTCGCTCAGTTGTGTCTGACTCTTTGCGACCCCGTGGACTGTAGCCCGCCAGGCTCCTCTGTCCATGGGATTCTCCAGGCAAGAATACTGGAGTGGGTTACCATTTCCTTCTCCAGGGGATCTTCCTGACCCAGGGATCGAGCCCGGGTCTCCCGCATTGGAGGCAGACGCTTTAACCTCTGAGCCACCAGGGAAGCCAGAGCATAATTCAAAGCTACTGCAAGAATCAAAAGCAGGCAGGACAACAGAAAAGGGCAGACAGAGATGTCTGTAGAGACAGTGACAGAATGGTCCGAAAAGTACTGTGACTCAGAGCATGAAGTCCACCAGGAGGTAAATGAAAACTGCCTCCCAAATGTGGCTGACTGGATGTTCCTTTCAGTTCAAGTAGCCTAAGACCCAGGAGGTAGTATCAGATATGGAGGATGGGGAGAGGAAGCAGATTATGGGGAAAAAAAATCGTAAAGAGAAATCTCTACTTTTGACCTTGAGCCTTAACCACCTCCACGTAGTTTACGCCCAAAGGATCTACTCATATATATTTTCTGAAACGGAAAAATCCATACACATCATGTTTCCTCAGGGGTCTGAACACTTGCAAATCACTAGCTACCTAATTCCTTTCACCTATATTTAATTAGTCAAAGAAGTGAGTCATGAAATGGAGATTTCTCCACCTTCAATAAATAAAACACAATTTTCTTAACAATTATAGATTTATATCCACTTTTCTTTTTGACCCCCGTTACATCAGTGACAATGAACAAAGTAGCTCCTTAGTATTTGCTCTGAAGTCAGTTGCTTTGAATGCATGTCAGGTAATCCTAAAAACAAATTCCACAAACCTTTGTGGGGACTCTCAGACGAATTCTGAGCATGAATACAAAGAGTGTTTCCGCGAGGAGCCGTGTGCCCTACACCAGATGTGTATAAGAGACAGGCCTGATGGGCTGCAGTCCATGGGGTCGCTAACAGTCGGACAGACTGAGCGACTTCACTTTCACTTTTCTCTTTCATGCATTGGAGAAGGAAATGGCAACCCACTCCAGTATTCTTGCCTGGAGAATCCCAGGGATAGGGGAGCCTGGTGGGCTGCCGTCTATGGGGTCACACAGAGTCGGACACGACTGAAGTGACTTAGCAGCAGTAGCAGCATGTATGGATGTGAGAGCTGGACCATAAAGAAGGCTGAGCGCCAAAGAATTGACACTTTCTAAATGTGGTACTGGAGAACACTCTTCAGAGTCCCTTGGACATCAAGGAGATCAAACCAGTCAATCCTAAAGAAAATCAACCCTGATTATTCATTGGAAGGACTGATGCTGAAGCTGAAACTCTAGTACTTTGGCCACCTGATGCAAAGAACTGACTCACTGGAAAAGACCCTGATGCTGGGAAAGATTGAAGGCAGGAGGAGAAGGGGACAACAGAGGGTGAGATGGTTGGATGACATCATGGACTCAATGGACATGAGTTTGAGTAAGCTCTGGGAGTTGGTGACGGACAGAGCCTGGTGTGCTGCAGTCTATGGGGCTGCAAAGAGTCAGACGTGACTGAGCGACTGAACAATAATAACAGCAAGATCAATATACCCAAGTCAATAGCTTTCTTATACATCTGTAACAATTAGAAAATGTACATTCAAATAGATGTCAACTTAAAATGCAGCCAAAGCCATTAGAACAAATCTAACAAAAGTTACGCAAGTTCTTTACAGTAGAGATAATTGTTAAACTTTATTGAAGAATAGAAAAGATGTCAGTCCTCTCCAAATTAATCTATAGACCAAATGAAAATTTGATTTAAACACAGAATTTTCAGTGGTGACCAGTAAGCTGGGTATTTCTGCATGATATTGAAGTGAAGTGAAGTCGCTCAGTTGTGTCTGACTCTTTGCGACCCCGTGGACTGTAGCCCGCCAGGCTCCTCTGTCCATGGGATTCTCCAGGCAAGAATACTGGAGTGGGTTACCATTTCCTTCTCCAGGGGATCTTCCTGACCCAGGGATCGAGCCCGGGTCTCCCGCATTGGAGGCAGACGCTTTAACCTCTGAGCCACCAGGGAAGCCAGAGCATAATTCAAAGCTACTGCAAGAATCAAAAGCAGGCAGGACAACAGAAAAGGGCAGACAGAGATGTCTGTAGAGACAGTGACAGAATGGTCCGAAAAGTACTGTGACTCAGAGCATGAAGTCCACCAGGAGGTAAATGAAAACTGCCTCCCAAATGTGGCTGACTGGATGTTCCTTTCAGTTCAAGTAGCCTAAGACCCAGGAGGTAGTATCAGATATGGAGGATGGGGAGAGGAAGCAGATTATGGGGAAAAAAAATCGTAAAGAGAAATCTCTACTTTTGACCTTGAGCCTTAACCACCTCCACGTAGTTTACGCCCAAAGGATCTACTCATATATATTTTCTGAAACGGAAAAATCCATACACATCATGTTTCCTCAGGGGTCTGAACACTTGCAAATCACTAGCTACCTAATTCCTTTCACCTATATTTAATTAGTCAAAGAAGTGAGTCATGAAATGGAGATTTCTCCACCTTCAATAAATAAAACACAATTTTCTTAACAATTATAGATTTATATCCACTTTTCTTTTTGACCCCCGTTACATCAGTGACAATGAACAAAGTAGCTCCTTAGTATTTGCTCTGAAGTCAGTTGCTTTGAATGCATGTCAGGTAATCCTAAAAACAAATTCCACAAACCTTTGTGGGGACTCTCAGACGAATTCTGAGCATGAATACAAAGAGTGTTTCCGCGAGGAGCCGTGTGCCGTACACCCCCGCTGTAGGCTACCGTTAGAGCAGGACAGCGCTGACATGTCTGTGTGCTGTCTATACACCTTTCACACAAGTCTGTGTCAACAGCAATAACCTGATCAGAGATGCCTTAGAGGCCTCTGAAAGTCACTCCTTTGTTCATTCATTCATTTCTATCAAATCAGTATCAGATACTTAATAAGCACAAGACACTATGTTAGGCTCTGGACACCATCTATTCACAGGTCTGCCAAGTTTTACAATCTATTTTCTTTGTTAGAAGCACCAGCAAGGACATAACACCTCTCAGGGAGGGACTGTTCTACTTAGCATTGGAAATTGTGCTGTGGCTCAGCAGGCAAAATAGATCACTAAAGATTAATAAAGATCGCTACAGGCTAAGGAGGTTCTAAGTTCTCATTTATCCCAGAATGACCCTGGGACTTCAGTCTGAATAGTATAAGGATAATGGGGGTAATGCCTTCTCTCTGGGTATAATAATGGCACATTTCTAGCAAAACGGATGGCTGCAGATGTGAGACAGGGGAGGTCCTCTTTGTAGCAGAGGGAGGCTAGAAAGTTCTGGGTTTACCTGTGACCAGGAGAAACCATTCAGCCCTTCTGTGCCTCAGTTTGCTCATCTGTAAATCAGGGACAGCAATGCCCTCTTCAAAGGTTATTGTGACAAATAAGATAGCTTGAGAGACATGCAATCAACACAATGTCTGCCACGAGGCAAGTACCCACATAAGCACTGAAGGAACATACAAACGAAGGAATGGAAAAGTAGCTCATCTACTAATAGAAGTTGGAGAATAGGGCATAACGTCAGGAACTCCACAAAGGAAAGAATCAGGATCTTTTTCTTCTTACTCTGGCTCTCTTTCTTTCTGCCTTGGACCAAGATGGGCCAGGAGGGTCACTAGAAAGACCCAATGCTGCAAAGCTAACTTTTCTAAGTTATTGGGGACACATGAGAGGAAGGGGTTACAGTGCTTTTTGAAATTGCTCAGTCCAATAGGATAGTCCTAGGTCTATAGAAATTCCAGAATTTCAAATATTCTTCATTAAAGATACTTATATTGAAACAGTATATTATTTTCCTGCCTGCAGTAATAGCTTAAGAGGTTGGGGTGATTAGGGAGAGGACCACAAAGTCATGTACTCTGGACTCAGCACTCAACAAAGAGCTTTGAGAAGTAACTGCAACTGTCTTTGAGGAACTTGATCTCTGGTCTCTTCTCTCCCTCACCATGATTTTACATGCTCTGCTCTCCAAATAGCTTGGAGAGTTGCCATGGAAGATGATTTGTATATCTGTAAAAGCTTCAAATGTCACAGCCATCTTTCAAACGACTTCAGACTAATTTCTGCATGTCTTAGCTCCAGTTTACAGATCTGTAAAATGGAACACAATTCCTTTGACATTGGATAAAGAAACAAGATAATGTAGAAAAAGCACCAGCCATAAATTAGGGGCTAAGGAAATGTTAATGTTGATTCTCAGTATCTCATATGACCTTCTGATCCTCAGTTCATTCTGTAGGATGAATTAATGGCCACTGTTTTTCATCAGCATAGGATAAGCTGGAAAGAGATGATGTCAAGGGTATGTGAGACACCAGTGCATCTATTTGGGCACGGCATGTGGTGGAGCTGTAGACCCTGGCCTGGGCCTAGCTGTTCTTTGTGGGGTTGCCACTGCGGGTAGTGTCCTAAAGGGGGCACTGTTTTCCCTCTCCATAGAGACGCTCTGGCTTGAGACAGTGGAGCGGGCCATTTGCTGCCACCCTCTCATTCCTCACTGTTTCTATCCCTTGGGGGAAGGTACTTCTAGTAAACTCCTTGCAACAGGGGTGGGTGGGGACTCTCAACCGTGGTCATTTGCTTCCCAGGTCTCAGCATGTCCACAGCTTCAAGGACAGGATGCATAGCGTCAAGATTTACAGTGTACATCTATTAAGAGTCTAGACTTCTCCCAGCAGCACAAGGGCGAGTTTGGCCCAGCGCGGGAAACACAAGCCAGCAGATCTGCAGTGCGAGAGACCAAGGTGCAAGACGCCAGGGTCTGGGTCCTGAGCCAGCAGGGTGCCTGTCAGGATGCGCCCATCGCATTCCCCAGTCTGCTGAAAATCCTGAGCTGCATTTTCCCGGTGATATGAACAGGCCCTGTTCTCCCATGCAGATGAGGACTTGGTAGTTATTAAGAAAAGCTCAATTGTCCCCCTTGGCTTATCATTACTAACCAGGCAAAGGAAAGCTGCAGCCCACCATTGATTTAGATTAGCACCTTCATTTCAATATTATTAATTACCCAAGTTAGCATATGGCATGTCAACATCAAAGCCCTACTTTTCAAAATTAACTGTTTCTTTTGCAACTGCATGACTGTACCTGCTTGCTTTCTTGCTTCCAAGGACCAAAACAGAAATATCTCAAAGATGTGGTTTTAACTATCATAAAACAAGGGTTTTGGACTGGGGACTGAAGAGTTTCTCCTTTCATGGGAGGCCACCAGCTTAACTTTTTGAGGTGACAGTTCCATAATAACTTAACATTTGCCAAAGTTCTCCATTGCATTCTGTGCAAAGTAAACAGAAGGGTTAATTTAGTTCTCTAATCTCGTTATAAGCCTAATTATTTGACATGTCTTCATTCCATTAATGAATTGCTGCTTTTTACATGCAGCTCCTTCCCCATTGCTTTTGTTTAAACCTCCTGGTGGGAAGGGATAGATTAATTTTGTTGTGCCGTAATGAAACTGCATGCTACATTAGATTTTACCATTTGGCATGCACTGCCAACATCACCGTCATGCATAATGTGAGTCCCAAACTACTACAGGCCTTCAGTGTTCTCCTTCAGATATTGTGCCTAGGCGACGGGCAGGACAGGACAGCAAGCTCATTGTCCCTCGCATCTAAGAAAACCACCCAGTAGCTGTTTACTTTCTGTCACCTGCACGGAGGAGTCTAGACTTCCCCTTGCCATTGGGAGCCAAGATATCCAGTTGATTTCCAATGAGCATCTCAAATGAAACTAACAAGTTGATTTTGAGGTTTGGGGGCTAAGCACTGTGCTAGGCACCTTAAGGCAGAGCAAAATTTACCTAAACCAAGGACTCATTGTTGCTCCTATGTCTGCAGGATGTCTGGGGTCTGCCTGGTCTTGACTGGGCTTGACTAGTAGTTCCGCTTCAGGCTACAATGTCAGGGGCAGCTCTGTTCCTCCTGTCTCCAGTTTTTCCTTCTGGGATCAGCAGACTAGCCAACATCTGCTCTGCTCTTGTTGATGGCAGAAGCTCAAGAAAGCAGGTAGAAATGAAAGGCCTTTTTAAGGCTTAGGCTTGGAACTGGTACACAATTACCTTTTCCCTTTTATTGTTGGCCAAAGGACGTTACAAGGCTAAGTCCAAAGTCAAGAGGTAAGGAAGTATTCTCTTCTCTGTGTTGGCCAAGACAAAAAAATATACTTATGGGAACTGGCAAATAATTGGAGCCAATAATTAAATTGTTTATAAGCTTCTATGGGTTGGCTGAATTCTAGGGTTCAGTTCATATCAGTCGCTCAGTCATGTCTGACTCTTTGTGACCCTGTGGACTGCAGCACGCCAGGCCTCCTTGTCCATCACCAACTCCTGGAGCTTGCTCAAACTCATGTCCATTGAGTCGGTGATGCCATCCAACCATCTCATCCTCTGTCATCCCCTTCTCCTCCTGCCTTCAATCTTGTCCATCATCAGGGTCTTTTCCAGTGAGTCTGTTCTTCGCATCAGGTGGCCAAAGTATTGGAGTTCCAGCTTCAACATCAGTCCTTCCAATGAACACCCAGGACTGATCTCCTTTAGGATGGACTGGTTGGATCTCCTTGCAGTCCAAGGGACTCTCAAGAGTCTTCTCCAACACCACAGTTCAAAAGCATCAGTTCTTTAGCACTCAGCTTTCTTTATAATCCAACTCTCACATCCATACATGACTACTAGAAAAACCATAGCTTTGACTAGATAGCATTTGTTGGCAAAGTAATGCCTCTGCTTTTTAATATGCTGTCTAGGTTGGTCATAGCTTTTCTTCCAAACAGCAAGCGTCTTTTAATTTCATGGCTGTAGTCAACATCTGCAGTTATTTTGGAGCCCAAAATATGAACTCTCTCACTGTTTCTATTATTTCCCCATCTATTTGCCATGAAGTGATGGGACCGGATGCCATGATCTTAGTTTTCTGAATGTTGAGCTTTAAGCCAACTTTTTCACTCTCCTCTTTCACTTTCATCAACAGGTGATGAAAGTCCATTTAGTCCTCTTTGCTTTCTGCCATAAAGGTGGTGTCATCTGGTTATCTGAGGTTATTGATATTTCTCTCGGCAATTGTGATTCCAGCTTGTGCTTCATCCAGCCTGGCATTTCGCATGATGTACTTTACATATAAGTTAAATAAGTAGGGTGACAATATTCAACCTTGATGTATGCCTTTCCCAATTTGGAACCAGTCTGTTGTTCCATGTCTGGTTCTAACTGTTGCTTCTTGAGTTGTATACAGATTTCTCAGGATGCAGGTAAGGTGGTCTGGTATTCCCATCTCTTAAAGAATTTTCCAGTTTGTTGTGATCTACATAGTCAAAGGCTTTGGCGTAGTCAATAAAGCAGAAGTAGATGTTTTTCTGGAACTCTCTTGTTTTTTCGATAATCCAATGGATGTTGGCAATTTGATCTCTGGGAGTTCATGGTTCACATACTGTTGAAGTCTGGCTTGGAGAATTTTGAGCATTACTTTGCTAGTGTGAGATGAGCACAATTGTGCAGTAGTTTGAAGATTCTTTGGCATTGCCTTTCTTTGGGGTTGGAAAGAAGACTGACCTTTTTCTAGTCCAATGGCCACTACTGAGTTTTCCAAATTTGCTGGCATATTGAGTGCAGCACTTTAACAGCATCATCATTTAGGATTTGAAATAGCTCAACTGGAATTCCATCACCTCCACTAGCTTTGTTCGTTGTGATGCTTCCCTAAGGCCCACTTGGGTAGTGACCCCCATATTTCAAAGCTGGAACCATTTAATCTCACAGTTAAGTCAAGTCCAACCCCAGCCAAGACCTAAGATCCTACAATTTCCTACCTCAGGCCAAGACTAGTTCCAGAATCGGGGCATCTTCTTTTCTCTTCCAAAGATCTCTTGACTTCACCGGCTTTTCTCAGTCCTCATCATCTCAACTGGCAATAGTGTCCTAACCAGCTCCCTTCTCCAAGTCCCCTTCAACCCCATCCACCAGAGGTGTTTCCCATCACCTCTGGGACAAAATCATGGCTCCCATGATATAGATTCCATGTTCTGACAGCTTCCTCTCCAGCCCTCTCTCTCTTCTTTGCTGTTATAGTGATTATCTCCTGGGCCTTTGCATAGACAGTCCCCCTGGCAGGATCACACTGTCACTATTGCTCATCCTTTAAGATTCAGCTCAAATGCCATTATGATTTTTCGCATATTGCATAGCACATGCTCTGTAAGATATATATATATTTCTTTACCAGCTGAGCCACAAGGGAAGCCTGTATATGTGTGTAGTGTGGTGTTAGTCTCTCAGTCATGTCTGACTCTGCTACCCCATGGACTGTAGCCCATGAGGCTCCTCTGTCCATGGGATTCTCCAGGCAAGAATCCTGGAGTGGGCTGCCATTCCCTTCTCCAGAGTATATGTGTGTATGTATGTGTATATATGAGAATGTTCAAGGAATAATGGACTTGATTCTTTCTGATATATCATAAATGCATAGTTATTAAAATTTAAACTGTCCATCCACATACCCCTAAAGATTATCTTGTGTTCCCCTGTAAGTTTGCCTACGTCTTCAAAACAGTGAGGAAAGCCATCTGGCTGCTTAAAACCATAGAGCTGGAGAGGGCTCTGAGCAGCCAATCATTCTGTCTTGGCAAGTTCATTGCTTAAATGGCATAATATTTAAGTTGTTAACATTTCTTGAGTGTTTCCTACATGCTGAACACTGTTATACATGATTGACATGTATTCACTCATTTAATCCTCATGATAACCCTATGAGATGACAATGAAATCGTCTCTACCTTACAGAAAACAAGATAGAGCCTCGGAGTGGTTAAGTAACTTGCTCAAGATCACCAGCTGATGAGAGTGGACCGGTCTGTTCAAACTCAACCATATGGCTAGAATCCATGCTCTTAGCCTATCCGTATGCTGTTCCCTCTAGTAGAGTTTACTGCTTCTGGTATTCTATAGGCAAGACTGCCCTCAGCGCCTAGACTTTGCTGCAGTGCAGCCTTTTTTCCCTGGGGAAGGGAGGACTATCTGATCAGAAAGCAGGCAGGAGACCTAGAAAAGGAAATCTTTTGGAAATGGGCCACTCAGTAGTCTGTGACTCTCTGGTCTTGCTTTAAGAAGTTCTTTGTGGCAGAAGCCAAACTGGTATCATTGTGACAGAATCCCCAGCTGCCGGCCATTTCCGCCATCCTGTGCATCTTTTGGTCTCCGAGAGGTAGCCTGAATTTTCCAGCTCTAAGCAAGAAAGCTTTGAAACCAAATCATCAGATTTCTGCCTGAAACTTACAAGTGCCACCCCTGTTGAACACAGCAGAGCCTCAGCTTTTCTACAGAAGAACCTTTAGGCCAGGTGCTAGGGCTCCTGCTTCATGCTATCTGTGCTTTACTTGCCCTAGCTTAAAAAAAAAAAAAAAATCCTTGCTTGAGTCATTTCTGCATCTGATTGGGAGTTGTGTGGACCATGTGCATGTCAATTAAGCAGCTCGTTCTTGTCACATGCCTGTCACATTCACTGGGAATCGGCGTGTCTCCACTTTTGAAATGATGCAGCCCAGATGCTATTGATCAGCTCAGCATCTCTTGGAGAAACCCATGCTCAGCTATGTCCCTGTGGGTGATAAACAGGATAGATGCCCCTAACCCCCGACAAAGTACTTGTTATCTACAAATGTATAACTCAGAAGGAATTACCACCAATATTCTTTTAATTGGAAATATCTTTCTTCTTGCTAAGCAGATACGTGCAAGCTCCCTTTCCTCCATAAGCCATCCATAGAAACGGAGCATGTGTGTGAGAGACAGGCTGTTTAATCTTTCCTTGTAATCAGCTCCCGCGAGCCCAAATGCTGAGTCTGTAAAAGTAGCAAGCCCAGTACTGCTCTCCCAGGCATGGCCTGCCCCACCCTGTCTTCCTGACTTTGGCAGTGGGACTCCTTGGAAAGCAAGCATTTCCTACCTTGGATGAGATTTTCCATCAGAATCAAACACCCTAGAAAAATAGAGCTTAGGCAACGTGGATTTTCTGATCCCATTATTGATAAGCTCTTAGAGCTCATCAATGAAATTAGAACTTGTTAATCCTGTACATTCCTCCCCCCACCGCCTTGATTTTTAATTACAGAAGAAAGAAGCAATGGATAACTTCTGGGGCTGCAGAGACACCAAGGCTGTCAAGAGAAAATTAAATTTACAGTCAGAGAGTTTTGTTTTCTCAAGTGTCCTTGTAAAATGCAAAAAAGGCTCCTGGCATCACCAAGGCAATTCAGCTGGTTTCCTAAACTGGCAGGGTTTTCCTCGAAGAAGCCCTCCTTCGTTTGCCAAGAGAGTGTATTAATGACAAGGACTGGACCTAAAGGGAACTCATTCAGAAGAAAACTGCATTAAAAGAACATTAAGGGCGATGTTTTAAAGTCTGATTTAAACTCATGAAAGCAGGGAGATTTATTGTTGAAGCCAAATCGTCGAGCTGACGCTCCCTGCCTGGTAATGCATTCTGATTGGAGCACCGGGGATTGAATCCGCTCAGAAACATCACTCATCGGGGCCAGGCGATCCAGCTGGGCGAAAGGACAGCCATGGGGGAAACAGGCTGGGGTGGCATGTTTCTGAAGGCAGATGGACTAACATCCCCCAGGGGCCAGCCCACCAGGGCAGCAGGAAGAAGAGGAGGGTGCTGCCAGCTGAGATCAGCCTTGACAGGAGCAGACAGCTGAGCAGCCTTTGAGCTTCCCATGGCTGCTAGGGGCAGCCAGGGTGGAGGCACCCCCTGAAGAAGCTGGAAGCTTGGCAGGATGTCCCAACCCCTGTCCTCTGAATCCTCAACTTCTCCTGTGAATTCTCTTTGGTAACCCCTCCTGCAAGCAAATAGATCCACAGCACAACGGTCACCCCTCTTACTCCAACCTATTGCTCTGTTTCCCTGGACTGTACTAGGCTTTGGAGGAATGCAGTTCAGGTCTTACCTGTGCTGCAGACCTGGACTCTAGCCAAAAGGCCGGCTGCTTGCCATCTTGCCAGTCAGGGTCTGATTTCTAGATTAGAAGTGTTAGTACCTGTGCTGGAAAGGCACAGTGGAGTCTCCGGGAAAAAAAAATCAAAGAAATCAAAGAAAACAGCCTCAAGCCTGTGTTCTTCCCTCCCTTCCTAGTGCAGGGGTTTTGCCAGGGTACTTGTCACCTCTCCTGATGCCAGCTTTTAGAGTTCAGCCTGCCATAGCATCACAGTCTAGTTCATGTAGCAGCCACACTGCAGGACGGCTTGGTGCTTTTTCAACAAGGGCCTAGAACTGATTCTGTTGCAAGCTTTTCCAGTGTCCCTGGGCCTGGACAGACATCCATCTCCCTGTGTCTAAATCATGAGGAGTCCTTACTGTGTATGGATATAGCCTTATCTTTTCAAGTGATGGGATCTGAGCAGCCAAGGGACTATAGGGGTGGATACGAAGTCATCTGCCACAATTAGAGGACCAAAGAGTGTCACCCGGGAAGAGACATGAAAGCCTTTGGTGAAGGCAAAACTGGGGTCTGAGATGAGGAAAGCCCATTGGAGTCAGTGTGCAAATGTGTCTCAGTGACAGCGTGAGTGGACAGTCAGTTATCCAGATGATTAGCAAAGGCTGTGTGACTCTTTCAAGTGTCCATTCATCTGTATGTTGAATTCTTCACAGTATCAATGAGGATGAAGCTGTGTAAACAAACACAGTGAATGTGACAAATATAATAGAGGAAGGTACAATTTCTAATCACAAGCAACTGGGAAGAAGGTTGGGGAGGGCTTCCCAGAGGTGATGGTTACTGAGTTGGATCTTGAAAGAGAAATAGATATTTGCTAAGACAGGAAAGGGCAGTGATTGAGGGTGGGGTGAGGTGAAGCCCAGAGCAGGGCCTGGGTGGCCAGTTTCCTCTGGAGAGGAGGGAGCTGCAAAAGAAGAGACTAGAAACGTCCTCAGAAGCGTGATTGCGAAGGTTCTCTGTGTCTTGCTAAGAAATATTAACTATCTCATGCCATCAGTGGGCTTCGCTGGTGGCTCAGTGGTAAAAAAAAAATCTGCCTGCAGTGCAGGAGACCCAGTTCAGTCCCTCGGTTGGGAAGATCCCCTGGAGAAGGGCATGGCAAACCACTCCAGTATTCTTGCCTGGAGAATCCCATGGGCAGAGGAGCCTGGTGGGCTATAGTCCATGGGGTTGCAAAGAGCTGGACATGACTGAGTAACTACACAGCAGCAGCAGCATGCAGCCAATAGGAAGCAACTGAATATATTTTAGATGGCTTGTGAATTTTTCTTGTTTGAGGTAGAGGTGGGAGGGGGGTTCAGGATTGGGAACACATGTACACCTGTGGCGGATTCATGTTGATGTATGGCAAAACCAATATAATAAAGTAATTAGCCTCTAATTAAAATAAATAAATTTAAATTAAAAAAAAAAAACCCACAACTGACCATGTTGCTACCCTATTTGCAATATTAAGAGAGAGTGGAGGGGGACCCACATTATTTTGAAGCTGAGCTGAAAGCTGTGAACTTCCTCCCCAGAAAACTGCTTCTGTGTTCACAATTTTGCATATAATTTCATGGTTTTCATGGCCCCCCTAAAGCCCACCCATAAACCGTAACTTATAAGCCTTCACTCTAAAGGTATCTGTGGGAAATAATTTGTTCCCTAGGGAGAATTTCATAGTTCTAAGGGGATTTGTGCTGCAGTATTTAACAAAGATTTGTCATAGCGCCTATAACTTTCAGATGGTTTGACAACACATTTTCAAAAGTGTGTGTGTATGTTTTGTGGGGAGAGAGAATGAGGGAGAAGCAACTGAGGCAAAAAGTTAACAATTGATGAATCTAGGGGAAGAGTATATTGATGTTCATTCCAATTTCTTTCAACTTTTCTATACACTGGAAAATTTTAAAAATAAAAGCAAAGAGAAATAAAATCCTTGCTCGAGGCAGAAGTAGAAGGCTTGAATATAAAGTGATAGATTTATTCATTTATATTCCTTCACTATATATTATCTGAATACGTACTATAGCTGTTCAATATTTAGTTGGAACAATCAATAGGAATTGGTGCCTGATGGGAGGTGGGGGGGGTGTGTTGGTGAGATGATGGAGGAGACACAGTGATGGAGCTTGACTGGCCAGTGTAAATGACTGGAGCTCAATTAACAAAGAGACCACAAGGCAGAGGGCAGCGGGCCAAGGAGGAGAGATGAGTCCAATTCTGTGGGCGGCATTTTGAAAGGCATGTTAATGAACTTGAGTGAGTCTGAGGGAGAGCCCCCTGAAGTAAGGGGAACTAAGACCATGGTACACGAGAAACGGTATGGGCCAAGGACGGGAAGATATGTGGGAAGAAATTGAAGTGAGTGAGAAGTCTGCAAATCATCTGCAGATATGAAAAAAATCCAGGAAAAGTAGGCTTGATTTACATGACCTAAGAGGGCTACGCTTGGAAGATGGCCGAGAGTTGTAGGCATAGACGCGGTCTAGGGCGTGGAGGGAGCCTCGTCTTCACTGCGCTGCTGGACGGCTCCCCACCAAGCTCTGTGCCAGGCACAAGGGCTGTCTGGGGTCAAAGCTGCAAGGCAGGGCCTCTACTTGGAGTGGCACAGGCAGTACGGGATGAGAGAGGCTCACTGCTGGACACAGACCTTCACAGTCTTATAAAACTTATAACTGTCTGTTCAACATCTCCATCCAGGCACTCAGGACGACACACACAATTCCCGAGAATCATGGTGGTGGGAAATAGGAATTCCAGCTGTCCTAGGTAAGTAGCTGTTTCCCCAATTTCATGGTCCCTCCCCAACCAGTTCCTTGCCCCGCCGCGACACACACACAGAGCTAATATGAGTATGGGCCTTCTGGAGTGACATTTGCACATACAAGAAAGGTGGGAGTCTTCTGAGAGGGAAGAGGAGGAAGAAGTTCCAGGTGAATGAAGTAGCAGAACGGAAGCTGAACCATCTGTCATCCTCCCCCGTCTTCTTTCAGGGAAATGGGGGAGAGAATTGAAGGAAAACCCGGAATATGGAACCCTAGTTTATCCTGGGTCTTGTCTGGTGTGTCCTGTCCTATCCTATTCCAGGACTAATTTATTTATCTCCCTGGTCTTAAGGCTTCATTGCTGGTCAGGGGCTTAAGGTAAAGCCCAGGGTTCCCTTCTGGAGGTGTCTGAACTCAAGTACCTGCAGGATTCGGCAGAAGCCCCCAAACTTATTTTGCTTTCAATATGTTTCCTCTCTGTCCCCCAATTAAGCACAGAAAGGATTGTGTAAAGTGTGTCCCTATGTCCCTTCCCCTAAACTGCTCTGGCTGGTTCCCTCCCTTCCCAAAGGAAGATGTGGATGTGGCCTTTGAAAATCCTCAGTAGACAGCCACCAGGCCATCAACACCCACCCCTCCTCCACATCTCCAGGGCTAGCGCGCATGGAGCATTTTCTCTGTGCCAAGCATCTTGTAGGTTCTTTACATGCATTTCATCCTCATAGCAGCTCTATGAGGAGAAAGCAATTAACCCCTTTCTACAGATGAAAAATAGAAGCTTAGAGCATGTAAATAACTTGTCCAAGGTCACTGGAGCAGGATGTGAGAGGGCAAATAGTGGGATCCACCAAAGGGTTGACTCCAGAACCCACGCTCTCAAAAATCCACAGGCCAGCTACGCTGTCTCCTAGAGGCTTCAGTGGATTCTGAAAATGATAATCAACACTGATACAGTGACACTGTTTTCAGGCTTCGTTCTAAGGACTTTACATATATCAATTCCATTAACTTCAAAACAACCTTATGAGGTCAACACTATTGTCATCTGAGATAAACAGACTGAGGCACAAAGAGGTTAAGTGAGTCGCCCAAGGTCAGAACTTTAACTCGTGGTCAGCTCTTATTCCTGTGTCGCTATGGCACTATATCTAAAAAGAAAAGCATGCAGAGTATGCATGTGTGACTTGCAGAAAAGCATCTTTCCAGGAATGACACACCCAGCCTGTACTCGGGGTGCCTCACTGTCCCAACCTCACTCACCAGCCAGAGACTATCAGAATGACAGTCGTGCACACATCCCTTCTCAGGCATCCTTGTCCCTGGAATCCCACACACTGTGAGAGAAGAATCAGGACTGTTTCTTGAGCTAGAGGGAGGGCTTAATTTTCAAGTGTTAATAATGTGAAACTCAGGAGAAACATGCTCATACTGTGAAAATCCTATAAGATATTAAATTTTTTTTTTAATTAGCATATTTACTCTCAAAGTTAGAAAGGAAAAAGATCCTTGCTGCTGGCATTTATTCATAGTTTGCTTATCTCAGCCTCCATGCAAAGCATTTGGGTACCTTTTTTTCCCCTGCCATCAGTAAAAAAGAGAATCACTAGTTTGTCTATGAAGAAAGAGAAAAAAAGAAAAGAAGGATAGGTAGGAGGGAGGGGATGGATAAAGAAAACCTTTTTTCTTAGATTGATCTAGTGGAGCATGGGGATAGGAATATAATCTGAGCATCTAAATCTGCCTGGTCTTACTGACTCCCATTTGTGAAGTGGTTATTTTCGCCTTCATAGGAAATATTTTGATTTACCATTTTCATTATGTGTAACCTTCCTTACATCTAAGAGTGGTTTGTCCCAGGGTGACATTTAGAATTTATTTATGATCAGCTTGGCCAGGGCCCCAACCAGTCAGAGCAGGTGCTCCCTGCTCCTTGGTGCCTATGAAAGCAAACCCAACCTTGGCCCTCACACATCACTGATCCCGCGCTTTAAAACAAGACCTGTGGGAAAATGATAGAGCAACGTATCACTCTTCCCAGATCATTTCCCCTAGGGTTTAAATAATCTAAAATCTAGGCAAGAATTAGGACAGCTCAGCAAAAAAGACAACTGAGCAACTTGATGGATCTAGAAGAAGGTCTAGGTATCACAGCTCTCACACTCTGTTCGCAGGAGGCTTCTTACAAGGGATTCTGTGCCAGTGGTTTTGATTTTGAAACCACTTTTAACGTTTACTTTGTTTTCATCAATCAGTAGACTGGAAGCTGCAAAGGGAAACTACAGGGGGAAGGATTATTGCTGGAGACAGTATACACCGATGACAGCAAAAAGAGATAGGGAGACAAAAGAGCAGGGGGGAGATCCCCAAGAAACAGATGTAGTAACTCTAAAGACATTAGTCTGGGGTTGTTTAGTACAGGGCGAATGGCCCTGTACGGCCCAAGCAATATCCCCAGAGAGCAGAGAATCATCACAATTACACATGGTGAAGACTCTGGCCATCAGGAAAAGATGAATTTATGTTCCAATGAAAAAAGAAAAATGAATGCAATAACAGAAAAGATTTATAATATATACACATATTAAAATTCTTAAAAAATCGAATCCTTAAAAGAATAGCTTGCTATGTCAAAATGTGTCTTAGGGTATGAAACTTTGTTTAATGTTGCTTTGTTTACTTTATGTATGCTCTAATATATACTTAAGAATAGATTATTCCATAGAATAAAGGAAATGGCATTATCTTTGAGAATGTTGATGACTAGGTTTTACAAAGAATTTAATAATCATAAGGTAATAGGAGAGGAGAAATTATATTTTCTATAATTCCATGAAGACTAGAACAATCCTTTGGTTGGGTTGAGCTGTTTTCCATCCAAAAAGTGGTGGGAGAAGATGGCTGAAGGAATGGGCTACACCTCCCAGGACCAGGCCTTCCGGGGGTTTGAGTTCCTTGTTGCAAGAAGCCTCCCTTGTTAGACGGTAATGGGCAGCAGGAAGAACCTACAGAATAATATAAAGCTGAGAGGGTCAGAATCCAGCCTCTTCTCAAACATGAATCTAATCAACTTACCAGATTCTCGGTGTCTGTGAGAGAGGATGGGTTGTTTTCTTTCTTTCTTTTTATTTTTTTATTTTTTGACGTGTGAAAAACAGCTAAGGAGCTATTTTTCCTGTGTTCTAGCTTGCTGCGCATTAAATTAACCTTAGGCTCTTGGATTTAGAAGCAGTAGAAGAAAGCAAGCGGAAGTAGGGTCATGAACTTGTAGGAATTGTAAGGAGGACTGATGGATTCAGAATCTGAGGATTGGGACCAGTTTACCCGTATCTCTGAAGATCAGGGGAGCCCACGGGAAATCTAGATCTCTGTCTTTGTCTCTCCCTGTCTCACATATGTGTGTTGCATGTACCTATGTATATTTTTTAACAATAATAGTTGTCGAATACCTAGGGAGGATAGGTGCTATGCTAAATGCTTATTACATTTGTGATTTCATTCAACTTTCATGAGGTAAGAATTATTACTGTGAAGAGATTGATGCTCAGAGAGGTTAATTAGCTTGCCCAAAGTCAAAGTCACACAGCCAAAGAATAGTTATTATATAAAACACATTCTTCCTGCTAAGCCCCAAGCAGATTTTAATGCACCAGGAAAAGCTACTTCTCTTTATTTCCAAACCTGCATTCCCTCAAATACTCAGGGTGTCTGTCTTCTGGTTGTCAAGTTACTAAACCTTGACAACAATGAAGGAGAATTTTAATGTTCCAAGATTTCAATAGATCTGGAGTTTATGTGGGAAATTGAAGACACGGATTTAATGTGGGACAGGGAGGACAGCCATATCTTGTAGATTTAAGGCGTTTGCTGTGTATACATGTTAGGAGTGGTTTTCTTCTACTACCACCACTGCCAGAGATAAAGCATGAATGATATCGAGTTCATGGGACTGATATCCATCAGCGGCAGAATATATTCCAGCCTCATAGGAATAAATACAAGGATGTACTGATAATTACGCCTTGATACATGGAAGAGGATATAAAAAACTCTTTCTCAATTTGTCTAGTGCACTGTGAATAATAATGCTGTCCATGTGTTCATAACGCAAAGTATTAAAGCTCTATTGTTATTTTCACAAAAAAACAACTTTGGGCAAAGCATGTTTTCAGTATTAAGCTGGAATGTGGAGTTTATCTCACAGTGCTATGCTGCCTTTTCTAGCTGGCATAAATTCCTGGTATTTAAATGCATCAGAGACACTCTACCTTCACTTTGAAATGAGAGTCTTACGGAATGTCAAACAGAGCCCTTGTTTCCTGACTTCTGACCTAGCTCAGGTTTGGGGTTTTTTTGGTTTTTTTTTTTACCCATTTACATGACTCAGACAGGCTCTTGGAGGCCTAGAGATAAAAGGCCCTATTAGAAGTGCAAAATATGACTATTATTATCTCCTTTAATAAGGCTTCTTGCCAATTTTTCAAATGACTAGAATCTGTTTGCTAATTATTACTCCACAGTTTCTGCATTCATTTTCTTCCCCTGAAGGAGCCTGATCCCAGTGAAGATGAAGCAAAGTGCTAAAAAGTGTGTTTACTGCCATCTATGGGATGTAGCAGGACTGCCATGGTGTGGATCCCTTCCCAGGGAACTGTTTCAAAGCCATGGGGAAATGTTCAGCAACTGTAAGCACAGGCATTGCACTGAGCCCCCACATGCAAATACCACTGAAAAATTATGTATGTACAGTTTCCCAGCAATATAAGTTCATATTGCTGCTTTAGAGAGTAAGACAATATGTTTTCCTCTATTTGAGGCAATGATGTTTATGTGTACAGTAATATATGGGCACATGGGCTCTACTCATGACTAAGAGTTCTAACCTGTGACTACCCTCAAATGTTCTAGCAGAGAATGTTAGAACGAGGAATTTATCTGCTGGATGATTCTGAAGAAGACCAGGAACCAGGAAATAATAAAGACTCCTGAATGACCAAAACAGGTGTAAACTGTGTGTGCTATGGCCTATGGACTCAACTCAAGAATCAGGCCTCCAAGGTTATTATAACAAATTCTATTGTTTGAGTATCAGAAAGTCTCACTGTCAGAGGTAGTAAATTATAAGATAGCACAAGGATTTTGAAAGACAGACATTTGAGGAAAGCAAACGTGATAGCTCGTATCCTAAAACCTAGGGAGGGAAGAGAAAACTAAAACCAAAACCAAATATAAGAGTTCAAAAGAACAAAGCAGTCTGCAAAACCACAGCATAGTATAGCGATCAGTGTTCATGTTAATGATTCAGTTCTCAAATAGGGGTTAAATTTCCTGAGGTCTATTAAGTCATTAACATGACAGACTCAAAGGACAAGTCTGCACAACTCATAGAGAAATACAAATGGTTCTTAAAATAGGAAAAGATACAACTTCATTCAGAACAAGAAGGCCTTCAAATTAAGAGTAAATGATTTAAAGACAAGCCACTGACTCAGAGAAAATATTTGCAAAACTAATATCAGATAAAGGACTTGTACCCACAGTATACCAAAAATTCCTAAAATCCACCAAATAAGAAAAGGAACAACCTAATTAAAAAGTAGGCATAACTACTGTAGAATTTTATATAAATAGAGCCCTGCTGTGTATCTACCCCTTTGTGTCTGCATTATCTTGCTTGTTGTTTGTGGTATTTATCCATGTAGTTGAATGTATCAGTAGTTTGTTCCTTTGTGAATTGTTCCATTTACATACCACAGCTCATCAATTTAGGGACACTTTGGTTTTCTTCAGTTGGGGAATAAGAATGCTATAGACATCAAAACAATGAAAAATAAAAAGGCAGGCATAAGATCTGAACAGACATTCAAGCCAAACCATATTAGAAGAGACAGAGAAGGGTACTTTATAGGAGCCACAGTCTACAATACGCATTTTTTTTTTAAAGTAACTGAATTTATATTCTTTATTCACCAACTGACCAAACTTCAGAAGAAAAGTTTGGTCACATGTGGTGCTAATGAAGGCGTGGAGAAACAAATCCGCTCATACAGTGATGGCAAGAGAAAAAACATGATGTGTGCTCTGTGAAGGGCAGTGCAACAATAGTCATCAAAATTACAAATGCACGTGTCCTTTCTCAGACCCGGTGATTGTTTTCTGGGAATTTCACCTACAGATATCTTCAGACATCTACAATAATGGAGTAAATAAGGAGATTATAATTGCAGCAATTTTTTATATAATAGCAAAAGATTGGAGCAACTAGATGCCTGTCAGTAGGGAACAGCTTCAGTAAATAATGTCGCACCCCACAATGAAACAGGATGCTGCCATTGTATAGAAAGAGGAACTCTTATGCACTGATGAAGACCGATGATCAAAATAGGAGATTTTAAAAAGCAAGGTGCACTACTGTGTCCTAGCATGTCACCTTTTGTGTGGAAAAAATGCATGTGTACATATAAAATATCTGCAGAAGGAGATACCCCAAAAGCTGGTAGCATCCGTCAGGGATGGGGAAGTGGGAGGCTGGGGTATTGGGGCAGGAAGAAGACTTAATTATCAGTCTCTACTCGTTTGTTTCTATTCTGGAAAAAAGGTGATATAAAATAATTTTAAAATAAAGAAGGCAAAAGGGTATATAATACGTTTGGGGATGCTTCCATTTACCCTTTTTTTAAACGTTGATCTTTAGTGTTGGTTAGCTCTAGTTATCTGGACAATTTAATTATGTAGAACACCTCATTTCCTGACGATGCTGGATGAATAAGGCAGTACTCTGGTTTGCTGACTTATGCACAATTACAAAGTTAACATTATCATCATAGCACAAAAGACATCGGAATTTAGAACAAAGGCTGTGATACTTTTTAACAAGGCATGAAGGCAGAAGGAGAATGGATGAAGTGGAGAGAGTCTGTAACCCTCACACTGATTGAAGGATGAAGGCCTAATGAACAAAATCTATGAGCCTCTGTGAAGTGTGGTACTTCTGCATGTAATAGGCCAGGCTTCTGTTCCCAAAACGGCAAAGCCAGTTGCTGCCTTTGTAAGAGACACTTTGTTAGTCACCAGCGTTGACAGGGAGAGTAGTGTTTGGCGCTTACAGATGCTTTGGAGGGACTGCAGAGAAGGCAAGGGCATAATTTCTGGCCCCGGGAGAAGCCTGGCCCCGTCTACCAGACACGGCTCAGGACTGGGGAATGCAAGCAAAGCATACTCATCACAGATAAACACAAGCAACGTTCTTGAAAGAACAGAGCAGAAACTGACCATCAGGCTTGATACAGATTGCAGAAATATCCTTCACCATGTTAAAGATCTGGATGTTTCATATGGAAACTCAGGTTTCTTTCTTCAGCTATCTTGAAAAGTTGGAAAATCTAATGATACACGGCCTGATTTTCTTGTATGTTAACACCCACTGGAGCTGAGCAGGGACTGTCCCCTTTATATGGGACACAAACTTTATGTGGGGCAGTTACCCACAGTCCCCAGGGCTCCCTGGTACCCTACACCTGGTCTGTCCCTCTCAGCTACTTGCCTGGTCTCTGCAGGCATTGCAATTTGCAAGTCCTGGTCCAGAATCAGGAAAAGTTAGTTTGGGAAAGTGTCTCAGACATAGGAGATTCTTGAGCAGACTTTGAAAAACGAGAGAGAGTGGCCTAGGGGATTGGGTGTGCAAGACATTTTAGAAGGAAGCTTCCTAGAAGACCAGACTGTTTTCTCTTGACCAAAACTTGGGCCAATCACAAGCTGTCTGTGCGTTAGAAAAATCCAGATGGTGTTGGCTGAGCAAGGTCTTCCCTCCTACTCTGTGCTAGGAACACTTTAGTGGACAAGACAGTTTTCTGTCACAAGCAGCTTATAGCCTACTCATGGAGGTGACCAGCCCACCAGAAAACACACTGCTACGTGTAGATTGTAGTGAAAGGAACGGACAGAGGATTGTTGTCATAGAGAATTACAATGAAAGTCTCGGGGGGAACATGGAAGCTGAGGAAGGAATATGATCACGAAGACGTGAGGTGGAGGGAACAGCATGTGCGAAGGCCCTGTGGTGGGAGCACCCGGAGTACTCCCGAGACTGGAGGAGCACCCAGCATGTCCAGAGCACAGTGAGGAAAGAGGAAAGTGGCATGAGATGGTGCTGGAGGAGGAGGAGGACCCTCTGAGTGAAGGCTAGAGGGGTTTTAAGGATAGGAATGACTTGAATCTACACATCAGAGTTACTTAAGAGATCAGCCTGGGAAAAGCAATGCAGGGCCACACAGAAGGAAGTCAGGAGGTGGTGTACCTCGATGGGCCGAAGCACCTGGTGTTGGCTTGTTTGCCCTTCCAGCTGCCCACGGTTGGCACCAGCGCCCTGTCAGCAGCCTCTCCTGGTAGGACAGAGGTCCACCCCACTACTTTCTTTTGGGCATTTTCTTTTTTTCCATCTCTATCCCTGGTGCTTGTGTTTTAAAATTTCCCTAGAACAGAATATGAACGGGAGGGGTGATTTCCTTTCTCTCTTCCTCCCTCCCCTGCAAGCTCCCCACCATGCCCCACCACACATACGCACACACCTGCAAATGTGCACACATGGTCATCTTTGGGCACCTCAGGATGGCAGCACAGGTGGAAGGGCTTTGCTTGGCTGGAGCGAGGCAGGCCAACCTGAGCTGGGCAGGAATGGACGGCAGTTAGGTAAAGCAGGGCTAAATGGTAGTGGGCCTTGAATTCCGAGACTGGAAGAGTTTTATTATGATTTGAGAGGCAGCTGGGAGCCTTTACGGGCATATGAGGAGGAGAGCAATGTGATCTAAGTGACACTGGAGGAAGATGATTCTCGATGATCTGTGTCCGATAGTTGAGAGGGAACCCGTACAGGCTGGAGGAGGGGGAGCTAACTGGGTCCAGGTGTGCAGTGGTTACAGTTTGGACAAAAGGTGTGAAAAGGAGAAGGGAGACAGAAGCAGAATTGCCAGAATTTAGTGCTGGATGGGAGTGTCTCTGGGTGTGCATTGATGATAGGAGATGTGGGTGCAAAGATGAAGTGAAGAAGAAACTGGGAACTTATTTGAGAGTGACATGGGAACTAGGCATGGATTTGAGGGGACAGCCAAGAGAGATGCTTAACAGCTCACTCAAAAGTCCCTTCTGTAGAAAGTCATCCCTTCCTGCCTTGCCTTAGGTGCTTAACTACTTTCAGGTGTGTGCCCACGCCTATTCTTGTACCAGGATGCTGTGTTGTAATATGTCTGTCTACACCTGCTGCTCGGGGAAGGCAATGGCACCCCACCCCAGTACTCTTGCCTGGAAAATCCAATGGACGGAGTAGCCTGGTGGGCTGCAGTCCATGGGGTCGCTAACAGTCGGACAGACTGAGCGACTTCACTTTCACTTTTCTCTTTCATGCACTGGAGAAGGAAATGGCAACCCACTCCAGTATTCTTGCCTGGAGAATCCCAGGGATGGGGGAGCCTGGTGGGCTGCCATCTATGGGGTCACACAGAGTCGGACACGACTGAAGTGACTTAGCAGCAGCAGCAGCACACCTGCTGCTAGTCCGCCAGCCTGGAAGACAGAGGCCCCAGTTCACTCCCTTTCTATTCCCAGTGCATAGTTAGCAGGGGCCTGGCCCATAGTAAGTGTACTCAACATGTTTTACTGAGTGAGGAAGCGAATGAATAGAAACTTTTCAGAGGCATGCCATTGACCCCAGCCACAATGCTGTAAGACATACACATTCTGTGGCAGCTGCAGCACCCCTTGAACAGTTGTGGAAATCAGGTTACAGCTGGGAGCCACACAAAGCCCCAGCCATTACAGCAACTGACAGGTGGTCATGGAAGGAGGGCTTGGCTCAGCAGACAGGAGGCTGGAGGAGTTAAGATACTGTTGGGGGAATTTGAGATCAAGTCGCAGGGTTGTTTAAACACCTTAGGGTTACAAATGGGCTTTCACCCTTAAAATCCCATCTGTAAATATGTAACCTTCACCTGTCTAAATAGCCTCTTAGTGTTGCTGATTCCCAGGGTTGGTAGTGGCTGAAGGGACACTCTTATCCTGTACACTCTTATCCTGCTGCTTTCACTGGAATTACATTTGTGCTGTAATGAAATCTGAAACTTGAAAAAGACATAAAAATGAACTTTCCCCTACCACATTATGCCACCAACTAACATCAAATTTTTAGACTTTCTAGGTAACTACCTTTTATTCCGCTTTTACTGTGTGCTGAGCATTAATTTTATACACACAAGTCAGTGGCCATAGGAAAGACTGTACACTCTCATCCTATTGCTTTCACTGAAATTACACTTGTGTTACAATGAAATCTGAAACCTGAAAGATACATAAAAATGAGCTTTCCCCTTTCACATTATGCCACCAACCAACATCGACCAAATTATTAGACTCTCTCGATAACTACATTGTAGTCAGCTTTTACTCTGTGCCGAGCATGGATTCTATGCACATGACAGTGTTTAAAGTTTACAACAAGTGCATGAGATAGACACTTGTCCCCATCTTGTAGATAAGCAACCTTTGGCCCAGGGAAGTTACATTGCTTGCCCACTGGGTGTGCGCTATTTTGAGCTGTCATTTGGCCATGTAGTCTTCCAGCTGACAACAAGAAAGACAAGCTCAGGGAAAGACAAGGAGAGGTGGGGCTTCAAGGAGAACAGGGAGTTGTCTTTCTGTGAGTAGCACTAACAGAAGCCATTTGAGCAGCCCCGTCCCCCTGGAGAATGCGCAGAGAGGGAGACAGCAGAGCGTTCAAGATGGCTCTTTACAGTCGGTCCTTGGGAGACTCTTAGGGAAGAGGAAGAGGGCACAGCCAAAGGACCTTCCCAAGAAACAACTGGGAGTCACTCGAGTCCCTCCGTAGCCTTAACACACTGTTAGCAGGACCTCCACCTTCTGCCTCTATTTCTTTTAGCTATTCCTTCCCTAACCACCCACCCCCTATAGATAAACAGATTGGATGACAGCAATGTTTTCAATTCAGATGTTCATTTAGTTGGCACTTGGAGAAGTCTGAATGTCAGTCTATCTAGAGTCTGCAGTTTAGATGAGAGCATCACAGCTACTTCAGAAAAGGGTAAGATTAGAAGGAGTATAACAGTGACGCGGCAAAGGGGCATTTAATCTGCCTTCCGAGAAGCCAAGGGAACCCAGTGAATGGCGCAAGCCTGCACCTTCAGGGTGGTTTTTTTTGCCCAAGGATCTTGGAAGATTGCCATTGCCCAAGGCCACTCACGACAGCAACTGTAAAACAGTGGAGGGCAAGAAGGTGAATCTGGACTTCAGCGTGTTACTCTCCAAATGGTGGCTGGAGAAATTCAATTGATCGTTTTAAACTGAACTTTTCCAAAACTCAAAAGAGATGCAGGTTATATATTTGGTGAGAGCTATTTTGCTGATAATACTAGAAGTGAAAAGATTCTGGGAGACAATTTAGTTCAAACTCTTTAAAGCCCAGAAAACTGATGTTCAGAAAGGAGAAGCAACTTGCTCTTGGTTATACAATCAGACAATTGACATTCTGGGGCTCGAAACCAAGTTTCCTATAAGTTCTGCTGGAATTTTCCCCTCCAGGGGACATAGGAGAGTTAAGCATCCAAATAAAAACATTGTCTCAGCATGACCTTCAAGGCAGTGATTTTTTAGTTCCTTGTTTTCCCTTGAAGTCAAGGCAGCTCAGAGCAAAGTGGAACATTCTGGAAGCCTCTTCCTAGTTGGAAACAGTCAATTAGGACTAAGTGTTGCTCCAGACCCTGCCCGTGTGCTGAGGGAGTTGGGTCTTTTATTTGTGTTAGTTTGGATGGTTAATGATGTGAATATACATCTAGTCAGTTCACTGAGCATTTATATCAGACCTGATGGACAGGGAGGCCTGGCGTGCTGCAATTCATGGGGTTGCAAAGAGTCGGACACGACTGAGTGACTGAACTGAACTGAATGGGTAATATTACTTATTTCCTTACTGCCCATTGAAGGGTCAACAATTGCCAGTAACTTTTGCATGAGGAGAATTGCTAATTGTTCATGCAAGCATGGCATCTGCTTTATCTATTTTTTTTTTTCAAAAATATTTGCTTGTTTTGGGCTGTTCTAGGTCTTCACTGCTGTGCTCAGGCTTTCTCTAGCTGCGACAAGCAGGGGCTACTCTCTAGATGCCTTGCAGGGGTGGCTTCTCAATGTGGTGGCTTCTTTTGATGTTGGGCGCAGGCTCGAGGGCACACAGGCTTTTCCGTCATTGTGGTGCCTGGGCTCAGTAGCTGTGGCGCACTGGCTCAGTTGCCCCGTGCCGTGTGGGGTCTTCCCTGACCTGGGGTTAAACTGGTGTCCCCTGCACTGCAAGATGGATTCTTAACCACTGGACCACCAGGGAAGCCCTGCTTGTTTGTTTTTTTAATATCTATTTTTATTTATTTGGCCACACGGGGCCTTAGCTGCAGCACACAAGATCTTTGATCGTTGATCTTCATTGCAGCATGCGGGATCTTTAGTTGCTACGTGTGACCTCTTCGGTTGCAGCTTGTGGGGTCCTGACCAGGGATCACACCAGGGCCCCTGGATTGGGAGCATGGAGCCATAACCACTGGGCAACCAGGGGAGTCCAAGCCTTGTTATTTGAATGCTTTATATTTTCTTTACTTAGATTTGAAATAGTATACATGCCCTTGGCACACACACATCCCTTGTATTTTTCATCCTGGCATGTGGATTGAGTGTACCGTATAGGGTAAAAAATCACTTGATATGTTCCATGCTTCCAGGTTTCACTTTTCCCTGCCTGATTCTGGGAGGTCCCAAGCCAACCCTTCAATAGGGGACTGAACCCAGGCAGTCCAGAGACCTGTGACCAGGGGTTTCGAGATATACAGAGCCCTGTCAGTTACCCTGATCAGTGACCCACACTGTTCCCAGAGCTTTGTCCAAAGCAAAATTCCCCACCCTACCTTTGATGACTCTCCAGCCAACTAGACAATGGCTTCACTTTGCTGATAGTGATCTGGGTTGGGATTTCTCATTATTTTTATTTCCTGAGGGCCAACAGCCACATATTCTGTGGGAATCAAACAAGAGAAGAGGGCAAGTTGATAGGCAATTTTTCCAGCTTCTATTTTCCTTCCAAGTGCAAATTCCCTGGCTGGGGTCTACCTGAACAGCCCGTAGGAATTTGGACCTGAGTGAAAGAGAAAACAGCTTGAGGGACCACCTGAAGACTCCAGGAGAAGGTGCTGCCCAGGAATCACAAAGCTCTGAGTGGAGGGGCTTATTAAAGCTTCACCTTCTTTCAGGTGACTCTGGAACTGTTCTTCCCAGCCCTCCTCTCAAATCCTCTCCCTTTACACTCTGGCAAGGGCTTCCTGGCATGGAATGTTCTCTGTTATCCTAGAAACAGGTCAGAGCTTCTTTTCATCCTGGATACAAATCTGCATGGTTTAAAAAATAAATCAAAAAACGGCTTATTGGAACAGACTTTCCAAAGGCACTCTGGCAATATGTATCAAAAGTCAAAGGCAATTATATTTGGGGGGATTTATCTTAAAGGAACAATCAGATCTCTGCATAGTGCTCTAAGTACTAGATGTTCATCAGAGTGTTGTTTACGTGAAAGCGGTGGGATTCCAGAATTTCTAGAGTAGAGTCAGGCAGCATCTCTCCCACCAGAGGGGCATTTGCACCCACTTGTTTGAGAGGCTGAACACAAGGCTAAATAAAGCGCTGAAGAGCTTCTTGAGGATAAACTATTTGAAACATTGTCCTTTTTTGAGGTTCAGATATATCAGGTATGTGGTGAGTGTGGCCCCAGTGGAAATGAGACCGGAGGGATCCTAGGATGAATTTTATCATAGAGAAGAAAGCAAGCCAGGCTGAGCCAAAGGGCCTAGTCTTGGAAGGAAGCAGTGTGGTAAACACAGCATGTTGGCTGATGACAGAACTTGAAGCAATTCCTCTACTAGTGACTGACCATTCTGGCTTGTAGGGGACTGGGAGCTTCCTGGAACACGGGAATTGTGTTACTAAAATCAGGAACGTCCCTGCAAACTGGAATGGTGGGTCATCCTCCTCCTACTAGGGAAGTAGTGGGCACTCAGAGCGAGAAGCTATGCAAGAACCAGAGTGTGTGTGTCACTCACACACGACAGTCGGGCTTTGAGCAATCTTGCTATGGGACCCTCGCTGACCATAGTATATATACACGGTCCCCCTTACTTTCAGGAGTGGTAGAGCAATGAAGTCAATTTTCAAGTACATTGATGGTATTTTGGTTATGTCGACATTTGAAATAACAGATCTTCAGGACATGGTGATGACTTGGTAAGACAACAGAAGCAAAGTTCAACTTGAAGCGTATCCCTGTGGAACTTCCAGGCATGGAGTGAATCTGTCGGCCATGGAGGCAAGCAGTAGCCAGGAATGACCTGCTGATACAGTGAGCACTTCTGTAGACTCTGAAAGCGAGAGTGTTAGTCACTCAGTCATGCCCAACGCTTTGTGACCCCAGGGACCATAGCCCGCCGAGCTCCTCTGTCCCGGAATTCTCCAGGCAAGAATACGGGAGTGGGTTGCCATTCCTTTCTCCAGGGGATCTTCCTGACCCAGGGATCAGATCCAGGTCTCCTGCATTGCAGGCAGACTCTTTTTACTGTCTGAGCCACCAGGGAAGCCCCTGTAGACGCTAAGAAGTATTTAAAGAGGAAGACTTTGAAAACTGTGAGAGTTGGGACCCTAGGGTTACTAAATTTTGGAAATCAATGTTAATGAGACTGTATTTATACTCACTGGCTAGTAGAGCCTGAGATATTCTTATCACATTTATGAGTAAAATATTAAAACAGTCTGATAATAGAAAATTGATTAAATAAATTATGGTATTTATTAGTCATCTGGAATGGAGATATGAATATATTTATAGACATGCAAAGAGGGTCACAGTATTATTGAGCAGAATAAAATCAGTATGTAAAATATAGCCTATTTTATTACAGGATGTCTACATTTTTAATTTAGATGCACATACATGGACAACCAAAAGAGTCTAGAAGATTAACAATGAAATAGACTCTGGATAGTAGGATTTTAGGTCAGTTACAGCATTTCTCAATTTTATAATTTTTCTAAAAGAGCATACATAACCTATGCTACACACACACACATTTAAACCTCCTGCACATGCCAGACAGTGGCAGTTTCCTAAAACCTTTTTATAGAACAGGCATCATGTCTACAACTTTAAGATGTGTTCAGATTGAGCACTGACACCTTGGCTATCATATTCATACAGAGCATGTCAGGAGAAGGCAATGGCACCCACTCCAGTACTCTCGCCTGGAAAATCCCATGGACAGAGGAGCCTGGTGGGCTGCAGCCCATGGGGTTGCTAAGAGTTGAACACGATTGAGTGACTTCACTTTCACTTTTCACTTTCACGCATTGGAGAAGGAAATGGCACCCTACTCCCGTACTCTCGCCTGGAAAATCCCATGGATGGAGGAGCCTGGTAGGCTGCAGCCTATGGGGTCGCTGAGGATCAGACACGTCTGAGCAACTTCACTTTCACTTTTCACTTTCATGCATTGGAGAAGGAAATGGCAACCCACTCCAGTGTTCTTGCCTGGAGAATCCCAGGGACGGGGAAGCCTGGTGGGCTGCCGTCTATGGGGTTGCACAGAGTCGGACACGACTGAAGCGACTTAGCAGCAGCAGCAGAACATGTTACCTTTAGGCCTGAACTAAGACGTATATGGATTTTGAGGCACTAAGGGAAATAAAAGCATATATTAATGACCATCTAGGTTCAGAAATTGGGGAATAAAGAAGTTAAAACTCTTCTTGCGTTTCATTGGCCAAGGTTTCTTCCCCGTCCCAAAATTTCTTGAGCCACAGGCCTGGTGAGCTGGGTGAGGAGGCAGCACATGACAGAGGCCTAACCAGACTGGGGGGCGGCGGGGGGCTCGGGGCACGTTTGTTTGAGAAGAGCATGGACTGGGGAGAGGCCGCTGCAGGCTCTGCTTGGACAGGAGCCCTCCGTCTGTCCTCTCAGAGCCTGGCAAGGAATGGGCAGGAAGCAGGCCCTCACTATGGGCTTGTTGCATTCATTAGACAATACCAACAGCCACCAGATGCCGGGTGGCTTTATTGTGCTTTCTAGCTCAGCATTTTGCCAGACACTTTAATAAACATATATACCCCCCCCATTTTAAAGATAGAAAAAGTGGGGCTACCTGTGGCTTAGGAACTTCACTGCCACTCTGCATCCCTGATGATATTATGCCAGTGGTATTTGTTATCCTAGATTTGCCATCCCTTTGTGTTCCCAGCCTGGAGAAGTAACCAAAATGGGGTAGCAGAGTAGCTGCTCTGGGAAAGGACGCCATGCTGGCATTATATGCTCAGATACTGTGCAACACTTGCTAATGGCCCAGACAGTGGAAACTGGAGGACTCAGAAGCTCCTCCTCTTGTCATCTGTAACATGCCTTTACTCTTGATGAGCAGAATGCCGAGGGCTTGGAATTGCATACTTAACTGAAGCTCATCCAAACCTCTTTGGTCTGGATCATGGACTGGAAATCAAACTCTTGCTGAGAGTTTGTAGTTCAATCAAGTCAAAAAATTACATGAATCTCAGTTTTTTAAATACATCTTTTTTCAGTGTGATTGAAGAATTACTTCAGTCTTCAGTTTCTACTAGTTAGCCCACATTTCTCCATTCCTCACCTATCATCCAGAAGTGCACAGAAATCTGTCCTAAAAGACTCCACTGTATTGAAGCTGCTAAGGAAAGGACACTTGCTTAAAATACTCGATCCATCGGAGTTTTAAAAGAGTTAGACTGACTTCACTCCATGGTAGTATAGAGAATTTTTAATTAAAGTTGTGCCCACTGAATTCTTTAAAATATGATACCATTTGTAAAAGTTACAAATTAGAACACAGTTACTCCTTAAAGTAAAACAGTGCTCCATAAAAAAGGTGGGGCAGGACAGGAGGAAAGGAGGGAAGAGGAGAAGTGTAGTCAATCATATAAGTAGTGGCGCCTGTTACAACTTTAGATCACTAAGTTTAGGTAGTAAATCATGTGAAAAGTCATCTTCTGTGTATAAAGGGAGAGGGGGAAAGGGATATAAAACGTAAGAGTACTCGAATAATTTACATCCTCAAAGTGATGGGGGTTTCTGGAAATATCAGTGAACACAATCATGCTCTTCAGAAGGATGGACCTCAGTGCAAACAACTGTCTTTTTGATGACCTGATGCAGTATAGAAACTCAAGAGTTGGAAGCAGCAGTCCAGAAATCATACACTTTTAAATCCGGGTATTGCTCATCTTCTTTTATTGCGGTATCTAAGGCAAGTTTGAAGGGAATTCAGTTGCTCAGGCATCCTAAAACTGCAAACTTGCCTCTAGTTGTTAAGCTCTCTGAATATGCATGAACCTCACCCATATTTACTTAGGCCAATTCCTCCCTCCTCTTATTGCCCTCTCTCTACATTTTTTCTGTCTTTTATTATTTTTTTTTCTTTCATTGAAAGTTTATTTCATATATTAAAAAAATTGACAGTAGTAGAAAAATGGGAAATATAGGACATAAAATAGTGAAACAATAAGATTTATGGCCATTCTAATTAACATTTCCCTGTAGAAAAGCATCAGGTCTTCTCTTGCCCCGAATTCAAATTCTACAGGGTTCTCAGAGTATTGGAACAAGCACATATCCTAGTACTGAGCTATGCCCACCTCTTCTTTCACAGGTGAGGAAAGGGATAAGAGTAGTTAAGAGACGTATCTACAGTCATGGGATGATTTTCTGCAATTTAAAGAATAGTATGGTCTACATAGAATGACTGGTCTTTGAAATAACACAGACTGCATGTTAAGTCCCAGACCTATCCTTTGCCCTGTAGCCTTAGGCAGACCCATATAATCACAGTCTCTACAATGCCATCTGTAAAATGGGGATAATAAAATATATATTAAGGGTTGTTATGTGGACTAAAAGAGCTAGAGAATGGCCTATGATAGGCTTTCCATAAATGTCAACTTCCTTTCTTTAAAAAGACAAGGCATCAAAAGAAGTAAAATATTTAAGAGATTAAAATGGCCAAAATTCTTTATTTTTAGCCACACGTAAATGAGGCAAAATTTCTATTCTCAACTGATTTCTGTAATTCTTATCATTTTCTAAAACTGTGTATCTCCACAGGAATGTCCTAAAAATATTTCCACCAATGTCAGAACCTAGGATTCTTGTGCTTCCCTTTTGGAGCCTGGAAAGTGCTTTTCCCTGGCACTGGGAGGAGGCAGGGACCTCCTTGACACTGGCCTGTATTGCTCAGGACATAGCTCAAGATTCAGAGAATGGTCTCCTGATAAGATTCACATAGTAATCATAGAAAATCAGGCTAAACACTTGGTAGAATTGGAAAAATTATAGGACTGATATACTGCCATGAATATGAAACATAGCCTGTTCTTCAAAATGAGAAAGACAAAAAGATACTGGCAACTATCACTCTGTAAACATCTTATCCAGCCATAATAATTGTGTGTTGTGTATGTGTGTGTGTGTCCGTCTGTGTGTTTAAGTATCAGGAAAGTGATTGTGTCAGGAACAGTAAGTGGCTTAGGCTTCAAAGAAACAAATCATGCCAGCACAATAGCTTTTTTTTTTTTTGACAGAGTTATGAATAGATGAAGGGGAAATGTAAGAGATGTAATATATCTTATGTTGGTAAAGATTTGATATGTCTCAGGGAATTTTATTTGCAAAATTAGCTACAAGATCATAAAGAAAGGTTATTGATAAATTGCAAAGTATCTAGTTGTAGGAAGGTGCAGAGATGGCTGTCGGGGATGGTCTAATTTAACACCTTCATCATTAATTTGGATGAGGGAGTGAATGTCTCTCCGTGTTCATGAAAATTGCAGGTTATACTAAATCAGGACGTGGTGTGAACACTGATCAGCCAGAGACTGACACAAAGAGGTCCCCGAAGAGGGACAAGTTGGACAGAAGCAGGAGCCAAGGGAGGAAAACAGCATTGTTAGGTCTGTTTTGATTTACCTTTTCTTATAGTGAACCGAAATGAGAACTTTATAGCAAAGCAGAACCACACAGACTTAGAGGAGGAGATGGACAATAGAAAGGCATCTGTTAGATGCTGTTGTGGGTAACTCACATTTGCTGGGGGCCTGCTGTGAGCCAAGTTCTGAATTTGGACTTCACTCTGTCAGCAGGTGCCCAGAGGAAGCTCAGAGATATTGACACTGAGGATCCCTTCATAGAGGAGGAACTGGTTCTGTGTAATCTAGTCATTACTCACTAAATATAATTAGACATAAATTGAACATCCTTGACTTCTTGGAGCTTGAATTCTATAGATTTGCATTTTATCTGTAAGTCTGTCGTCCACTTTGAGTCATTTTGTAAAAGGGATGGATCAAGGTGAAATTTATTTTGCGTAGGGACATCCAGTATCGTCTATTGAAAAGACTATCATTTCTTCCTGAATTGCCTTTGCACCTTTGTCAAAAAACAGTTGTCACATATGTGTGAGTCTGCTTCTGGAATCTTCATCTGTTCCATTGATCTGTGTGTTTATTCTTTTGCCAGTAACTCACTGTCTTGATTACTGTAGCTTATCGTAATCCTTGGGATCAGCGCAGTGTGAGTCCTGCAGCTTTCTTCCTTTCCAAAATTGTTTCAGCTAGTTTAGTTCCTTTCTTCTTTCATATAAATATTACAAACAACTTACCAATATTAGCAAAACATCTTCCTGGGATTTTCACTGCGATTTCTTTGGATTTGTAAATCAGTTTGGGGAGAATTAACAATATTGACACAATCTGTGAATACAGTGTCTCTCTTCATTTCTTTAAGTTTCTTTGATTTCTCTCATGTTTTGTAGTTTTCAAGATATAGATCCTGTACTTAGTGCTATTGCAAATCATGTTGCTATTTTTAACTTCAAATTCTAAATTTTACTACTTACATACAAAAATATAATTTTTGCCATTTGGCATGTCCCTTGCAGCCTTGCTGAACTGAGTTATCAGTTTGAAGACCTCTGTTATATTGTCCACATAGGCAATTATGTCATCTGTGAGAGCATTGTATCTCTTCCTTTCCAATCTGTATGCCTTTTATTTCTTTTTATTGCCTTATTGTCCTGGCTAGGACTTCTAGTATAGTGTTGAGGAGGAATGATTAGAAAACAGTTTTTTGCCTCGTTCCCCACATTGGGGGAAAGTATTTGGTCTTCATATATGATGTTAGCCTTCGACTCCGAGAAGAATGCCCTTTATCTTAAGACAGTTTTCCTCTATTCCTAGTTTGCTGAGAAGTTTTAATCTTGGATGGATGTTGAACTTTGTCAAGAAAGGTTTGCATTCATTTTGAAATCAATGTAGCAGACCTTTTTATAACCCACTCCAGTGTTCTTGCCTGGGGAATCCCAGGGACGGGGGAGCCTGGTGGACTGCTGTCTATGGGGTCGCACAGAGTCGGACACGACTGAAGTGACTTAGCAGCAGCAGCAGACCTTTTTATATTTTCCCACAGCTCTTCTACACTCTGTTCCATTTGTTTATTTACCATTGTTGTTATTCAGTTGCTCAGTCGCATCCCACTCTTTGTGACCCCGTGGACGGCAGCACACCAGGCTTCCCTGTCCTTCACCATCTCCCGGAGTTGGCTCAAACTCATGTCCCTTGAGTCAGTGATGCCATCCTTATTTACTGTGGCTTTTTCATTTTAAGCATTTCCATGTGACCTTTGCTTATGGTTTTAATTTCTTTGCTGAAATTGCCCACCTTATTCTTGTATATGGTACTCCTTTCCAGTTAGAGTCTTTAACATATTAATAACGGTTGTTTCAAATCTCTTGTCTGAAAGTCCCAACATTTGCATATCTGAGTCTGTTTCTGCTGTTTGCTTTGCCTCTTTGCAGTGTGTTGTTTTTACTTGCTTTTTCATCTGCCTCATTTTGTTGTTGTTGTTGAAAGCTGGACATCTTGTGTAGCACAGTTGAGACTGAGATAAATACTCTGTCTGTAAATGGGCATATCTCTCCTATTGATGCCTTTAGTGTGTAGTTTTGAATCAGTCTACTGATGAGATGAGATGTATTTAGGGTTGCTCTGGCTACCCATAGTGCGCCAAAGGCTTCAATTTACTCTTGTAATGACGTGTTTAAGATGGGGATGGGTTCAGTATGGGGTATTTTTCAGTGTCTGCTTCACTCTGAGCATCAGGTCATGGCTTTCTGCTGCATCTCAGAGAGTCTCTCTCCATGCTTTCATAATTCTCCCAGCAGAGTTCCACTGTGGCCTGTTACTTGTTACTGGTGATGGTGACAGGGGCATTCTCTATTGTTCAGACTTAGCCAGTCACTGTGTCCTTGAGTCTCATGGGTTTTCACTGCCTTCTCAATCTACGGCCCCTTCCTGATGTTTAGAGGTTTTGTTTTTTTTTTCCTATTTTCTTCCCCAGCTGCAGTGGGTTTTCACCGGTACCTAAAGTGACAGTATTTGTTGCCTTTTTTCCCACAGTATAAGGCTTATTCTATAAGATCGAGGAGAAGAGATTCTTTCCCCCAGTCCTACCGTTCACCTCCCACAAACATGCACTTCCAAGGATGCTTTCTCAAGACCCTCATCATTATGATTATTTTTTGAACACCTGCTAAAGTCAGTGGGAAAGAGAATACAAGTGGGTGGAAATCTAACGTCATCGGCAGTTCTGTATTCTCTGCATTACTTGCCTACACTCGGCCTTTGCTAGCCTCACTAATTTGTTAACAGTTTCACCTAATTTCTTCTACCAGTGTCCAGCTGCATCTGTCCCAGTGAGAAAGTCCTCACATCATCTCTTTGTGGGCATCTGTCATCTGTTAGCTCTATTAGAGGGCAAAGTGATGATGCTGTGGATTTGCTGTTTGTCTAGTTTTCATGTGCATATTGATCCTGTTGCTATTGTTGTTTGTGTAGGGATGAGTATGATGCTATTTCTAGCTTTCTGCATTCTCCAGAAGGACTAGAAAGTATCTGTTTGCTTTTGATAAGACAACCAGAGATCTGCCTGGTGCTGGGGACCAGATGTTATTCTCTTCACTCTGATGGAGAACAGAAAAAATGTACTCCCCTTGAAGGTAAAATGATCCCGACCTTCTGTGTTTATTTGACTCTTTTGATATCTTCTACAGAGTTAATTTTGGATATTTTCTCATTATTCTCCTCATCAAGTCAATAAAACCCTTAGAAGTTCTCTTGTGTTGAGAGGGTATGTGAATTACTTCATTACAAATTTATTTACCCTTGGTAACACTTCACAGAAGCTTTTCTAAACCACCTTTCCCATTTCCTATTTCAAAAGTATAAAGCCAACAGGCTATTCTATTATTTCAAAAAAGAAAAGAAATCATTCAATTAGTAGCATGTCAGATGAAAGGGACACTGAAAGGTGGCATCATTCTGCACATATGAAAAGCCACGTCTGCACCTGTCACGACTGTGGGATGAGGCATGAATATTCTATACATTTCTGATTAATCAAAATCCATGCAAAAGTATCAGTCAGATCAGAAGAGTCAGAACGGATTAAACCATGTTTAGCTTATCTGTACTGTCCGGGTATCACGCAGATTAGAATAGAAGCCAGGGTGATGGTGTGGGAACAAAAGCCTTGTCAACCTGACACTGTTTTAAACACAGAAACAAATGGGATCTTGCAAACCAATTCTGATTAACTCAACCTGACTCCACCTTGAAAAACATAATGGTTTTATGTTTTTATGATTTTAATACGGTTATCAGCACATCTCTTCTCTTCTAGGGTAGCTAGACACATAATCTTCAGGTGCTGGGAAATAACATCTTCAATCTGAGAATAACAAGGCCTGCAGTATGCCAGCCACATACAAGAAACTACAGGGCAAGCCTGTTTCTGGTGTGATTAAAAGCGCACTTGAATGGATCTCTTTGCATGTGGAACTTTCCTGGGTAAAGGAAAGGGAGCTTCTTTATCTTCAAAGAGCTTCAAAGGATATATGGGGGAAAAGCGTGTGGAGACTGGAGAAGCAGATGTACGAGGTAAGGAAAGGATTAACGTTTCATACTCAGATAACATGTAGTATCTATAGCCCTTACTCCTTGGCTCCATCCTCCAAAAGAAGCCATTCAGGTAGAATGGGGTAGAACAAAGCCCACCTTGACCTCTCCCATTGCTACTGTGCTGGGCAGGCTGAAGATTTTGGAATAACTGAGTGGTCATGGCTGGGGACTGAGGATGCAAAGGTGGGCCTTAAGTGAGGGCGACTGCAGGGGCCAGTCTTCCCAGCTTGGCCTCAGGGGCACTGCAGTGGGCAGAAGTGGTATGTGGCCTCTTCATGACTGGGGAACACCGTGTAAAGCTCTTCTCTGTCATGCCTCTTGCTGCTTCTGCTAAGTCGGTTCAGTCGTGTCCAACTCTGTGCGAACCCATAGACTGCAGCCCACCAGGCTCTGCCATCCCTGGGATTCTCCAGGCAAGAGTGCTGGAGTGGGTTGCCATTGCCTTCTCCAATGCATGAAAGTGAAAAAAGAAAGTGAAGTCGCTGAGTTGCGTCCGACTCTTAGTGACCCCATGGACTGCAGCCTACCAGGCTCCTCCGTCCATGGGATTCTCCAGGCAAGAGTACTGGAGTGGGGTGCCATTGTCATGCTTCTTACTGTCCTATTACCCACCTGAAGATTAAACCTAGTATATTCTGAGAGGCAGGAAGGAAAGTCGCATAGCCATAAACACGATCCTGCTCTTCCTCTGTTTTCTCTCTCCTGAAATCCAGTCCCACCCATTTGGTGCCTGCAGCCCACTCCTCTGGGACCTCAGCAGCCTCTATTCCTTCCTCCTCCATGATGCACGTCAGCACTGGGGACACAGAAGCAGCTGCCTATCCTCCACCCTGGTGGGCAGAGGGTGAGGCGGTGAGGTGTTTCAGTAGGACTGAAACACCTATGGCAAAAGTTAAAAATGCTTTCAATAAAGACACTCTAATTTTTTAAGAAGAGAATAGCTCTGGGTACAATACAAATTTTAAAATCTACAACTTGTTCCATTCCAAGCCAATTACCAATCAGGCCAACAATGAATTTCTAGGTTTCCACAACATCCATATCATGACAGCTTTCCCCAAACTAGTCAAGATGGAATATTCTTACCTGACATCCCTTCTCTCTTTTTAATTAAATCAACCACTCCCCTTTCTAATTCACCTTTCTTAACAAGCTTTATTACAAAGTCAGTGTCCAGGCTTCTCATTCAAAACTTATTTACCATTCACAGGAATACTCATCTATTTGAATTATACTGAAATTCCACTTTGATAAATCCACCGGGGAAAATAAGACATTTTCTTACCTCAAATTCTCTAGGTAAGAGATCCTATTCTTATTCTAGAGTTCACTTACACTGTATCCTATTTTCATCCTAAGTAGATGAAAATATGCTTTAATAATGTTTCTGTAACATCAACTAAATCTCTGGTCCATTTTCCAGAAGGTGAGGGGAGGTAAAAAGTGAACTTATGAATGGGTGGTGATGAAATTGGTACACATGAAAAGATCAATAATCTCTAATGTTAAAAAATTCTTGCTTAAATATTGTTTTAAAAAATTATCTCACCAAAATTAATTAGGGATCTTTAGAGTAAGAAATTTAGGGAATTCCCCTGGCAGTCCAGTGATAAGGATTTCACAGTCTCACTGCCAAGGGCCCAGGTTCAGTCCCTGGTTGGGGAACTAAAATCCCATAAACCATGGGGTATGGCCAAAAAAAAAAAGAAAAGAAAGAAATTTAAGTAGTTGACAGAAAATCAGGAGGCAGNTCACTGCCAAGGGCCCAGGTTCAGTCCCTGGTTGGGGAACTAAAATCCCATAAACCATGGGGTATGGCCAAAAAAAAAAAAAAAAGAAAAGAAAGAAATTTAAGTAGTTGACAGAAAATCAGGAGGCAGGGGTAGGGGAGGTGGAGGGGATAGGGGAAAAGATGAGCATGAAGGTTGTGACACAAGAAATTAGTTTGAATTTTTGTATCTTATGTGTACCAGCAGTAACAAAGCAAATGGACTCGCATAAAATATATGTGTCAGGATTGAGAATGCATGGGTCTTGCATGAAATCATGAACATAAAGTAGAATTCAAGTATTATGTCTTAGTGTGAAAAGGTTGCCATGCTATAGCAAGAAATGTCATTTGCTTAGTGAGTAGAGAGGTCCCCTTTGGAGAGACCATCATTTCAGTTTCATACAGAAGTTAAACACGAGTCTGTTTTCTATTCGATATAGTGGACGTTGGTGGTGCCTGCCCAGCCTCTAGCTCTGCTTGCTCTGAGACTGCTCAGGCATCCTCCAGCCCTCTGTGTACCCAATCTGACTTTGAGGAACCTGACCCCAGGCATCCAGGAGTGAGCCTGATTGGAGAGGTTCATCCTGTTCCTGCAGACCGTGGTCAGCAAAGCTTTCCTATAAAGGGCCAGGTAGTAAACACATGAGGCTTTATGATCAGACGGTCTCTGCTGCAACTACTAATGCCACTGAAGCATGAAAGCAGAGCAGACAATGCAAAGATGAGTGGATACAGCTGAGTTTCAAGAAAACTTTGTGGCCACTAAAATTTTCATTTCGTATAATTTTCACACTATGAAATATTCTTCTTTTGATTTTTTGCAGCCATTTAAAAATGTAAAAACCAGGTTTAACTGGAAGTCTATACAAAGACATACTGGATGAAATTTGGCTTTTGAGCTAAAGTCCGCTGACCTTTGCTCTAGCAACCAGTGTTGTCCAACAGTATTTTCTGAGATGGTAAGTTGATCACATGTGGCTACCAAGCACTTGAAATGTGTCCAGTATGACTGAGGAATTAAATTTTTAATTTTATTTAACTTAAATTATTTAAATGTAGACAATCACCTTTAGAGAGTATACTGCTGCTGCTGCTGCTGCTGCTAAGTCGCTTCAGTCGTGTCCGACTCTGTGTGACCCCATAGATGGCAGCCCACCAGGCTCCCCCGTCCCAGAGGATTCTCCAGGCAAGAACACTGGAGTGGGTTGCCATTTCCTTCTCCAATGCATGAGAGTGAAAAGTGAAAGTGAAGTTGCTCAGTCGTGTCCGACTCTTAGCGACCCCGTGGACTGTAGCCCACCAGGCTCCTCCATCCATGGGATTTTCCAGGCCAGAGTACTGGAGTGGGGTGCCATTGCCAACTCTCTATTTTTTTGATATTTGCCTTCCAATACCCTTTAAGCCTCATCATTTACCCCAGATCTACGCCAGCTCCGAAGAAAGCCTTCGTGCTCCCTCTTTGGGCACTGATGGATGATTCAAACCACATAGACTCCTGCTCATACCATGTACTGCTCCTACTGGCCCCACCCCTGACTATACTAAGCAATCAGGCCAGCCTCTTATCCCTGCACTCTCAAGCTGTCTCAACTGTGTTACAGAGGGCTGCCCTGCTCTCTCTAGAGACCTCAGTCATGTAAGTTATGAAACTTCACATCCTTGGTGTATGTATATGGCATCATTCTCAATACAACCAAATTTTAAGAGAGGGTCCATCTGCCTCTGCAGGCAACCATAAGAGTGAGTCTTCATTATATTGGACAACACAGCTCAGAGAGTCGTTTATTCAGAGAAGTGACTCAGTTTGGATGTGGGCTGCTGAGAACTCGAGAAGTTAGTTAGGGACGTCTAGGAAATTTCTTTTCAATTATTTGGAAATAATCCTCTGCCTTTGACTCAATGTAAACATGGAATTCTGTACTCCATTTGCTGCTGGCATCTATGTTTTTACCTAGAAAGGGAACAAGCCTTAGAGAATGAAGTTGATCCTGTGATAGGATAGTGGGTCTTTAATGACAATATTGAACTTCTGGATCAGCCCCTTCCTGAACCTGTCCTTCTCTCAGCTTCCAGGATGTGAGCCAACATATTTCTCAATCAGGTTTCTGTTAATTACAGAAAGCATTCTAACATATATCATTGATTCTAAAAAGTACAATTTCCCCCTCAATTTTAAAATCTCTAAAACTAGAATGAGCCTTATAATCTACAGCATGACATAATATACCTGGTAGAATCTTTTTATTTCTTTGCAGTACACAAAGTAGTGGTGTGTTTTATAATGGTGGGATCTTAGATCTGATGAAATACTTTAGATCTGATGATTAAGTTAGGCTTTGAGATTTTCTTCCTTTCTCTCTTTTTTGAAATTATGCTTATTTAACTTTTTGAGTAAGATTTTCTTCTAAGATAGTCTTTTCTTCAAATGTATATATCCCCCAGCATTATGAAACAGCATTTTCATGTTAGCATATTTTCAGAGCATGCCTAACTGAATTTTAGTACCAGGATAAGATTTTATTACTGGAAGAATACATTCTGCTTTGTGAACTAAAGGCAACGTACAAAACATCATTCAAAATTGGAAATATCATTTGGGAATATCAACTAAATTAAAAAATATTATTAAGGGGCTGACATATTCTAGCAATACTCAGGTGCTAAGTGAACTGGCCTTGGATAAAATGAAAAAGAGGGTATCTGCTTAATTGTATGCTTGATGCACTCCATTGTCCCTGGCTACTGAAGAGCAGCTTAACTCTGAATTACATTTTTGTTATTAGATTTTTAACATTCTTTTTGTTTTATTGTGAAAATCCAGCATAATGCAAGCATATTATTATGAGTTTTTAGTCAAGAGCCACCAAGCACTGCCGTTAATTCAAACATATTGAAATCCAAGATAAACACCCACATTCATGAGCCAAAACCCCCAATTCACATTGAATTCTCTTACGGCAAATATTCCCCCCTACTCTACCCCCAAATCTCTCTCAAAATGGAAATAAGAAACTGTAATGAAAAATAAAGTTCCACTTCATAATTTCAACAAAAAAGATAAAATGCCTAGGAAAGTATGTGACTGCAGAACACTGCGAAAATTTGAGATATGTAAAAGAAGTCTTAAATAAATTGATATAGTGTTTTTGCACTGGAAAAGTGATGCCAGTATTACAGAAAATTCTTAGTAGTTGTGTGAAGTCCTCTTGGAAATATTAGATAGGGAGAGGAGAGTCTGACAAAATAATTTTAAAAATAAAAGGCAAAAATAGCCAAGAATATATTGTAAGTAAAGACTAACAAAAGAGAACTTGCCCTACCAGATAATGCAACTTCAATAATTAAAGCAGTGTACTACTGACTAAAGAACTGGCCGGCAGATCCATGTAATGGATTTGATGGCCCAGAAATCGACCCCAGTATAGATGCAGACTTAGTATATATTAAAGATGGTATCATAAATCAGTGAGAAAAAGATTCATTATTGAAAAAATGGTTCTGGGACAGATGGTTAACTATTGGGAGAAACAAAGTTAAATTATCAGTCTAAAATAAATTGCCATGAGTGACCTTTAACCTATTAAATGCTAGAGGTAAATATAGGGTGAAATGTCCTCTTTAAGCATAAATTATTGAGAGGAAATCACAATGGAAATCATTAAAAGGTGAAGCACATGTCTCTACTTCCTCTATGGTCCCCTGAAGTGATAAAAAGAGTAGTTTGAAAGAATCAAATCTTCCAGTTTGTTGGCTTTTCAGTTTGATCAACTTTTTATCTGTTAGGATGAAGTGGCACCTTCCAGGCTTCTTACATGCAGAACTAGAGAATGGAGGTCTAAAGACAAAATTTTAAAGCACAGGTTTTTAACCTGACTTCAGTTAATGGGCTTGTTAATCCCCTGATTTCCTTTCTAAGACACACTGGCAATAGAGATGGAGTGGCTTCCATTGGAAACTAGCTGAACAATGAAATTAAAAAATCAGGGAGCAGGAAGTAGACAAGGAACTTCAGAGCTTACTGGAAAGATATTATAAAAGCCACAGAAGATGTGGCCGTTTTGGTCAAGAAGGTGTCTAGCTGAATGGTTCTCATGGAAACCAATTGTACTGGGTGCATGAGAAATAGCTAAAGGGACCAGGAAGAGAGCGGCTTGATCCTGACAGGTAGCTGCTAATTAGCAATCAAAACTTAATTGAGATTAACAGCTGTTTTTCTAGTACGGTTACTAACAGGGAGGCAGAAATGGTATGAAGATCATCCAAACTCTGTAAGCTGCGTTTTAGTATCAGAAAGCGACGAGAATAGAGCAATGTGCCAAGCAAGCAGGGAGATGAAAGCAGGCCATGAACACAGAGCTGAGCTGACAGGCCAAAGAGGGCTGGATCCAGAGGACCAATTAGGCTGTCTGCAGGGGTGCTGGAGGCAGATTAAAGGGGCAGGATGCAAACAGCAATTGAGAGTCTGTGCACTGGCTGGTGTGGCCGAGTGACTGCCTGCTTCTCCTGGAGGGAAGGGCACCGGGTGCAGCAATCTTAGCTAGCAGCTGTGCCCTCGGGTTAGGCTGGAAATTCTTTCACACACACACTCTGAGCACCGTCCCAGCAATAGTCCAGCCTGTAGAAATATCTATTATGTGGAGACCTGGCCGCCCCATGGCGCTGAACCCGGTGACATATCCACCAGGTAAAACACATTGAATGGTCAGTCTCTCTCTTTTTGAAATCCTTTCAGTGGATTTTCCTTTTCTGGGGCAGTCTCAGCCTAGTGACTCTGAATGGGCTTCTTAATTAGCACCACTAGTAGAACCAGTGGCTGCCACCAGAAGTATGTCACAGGACCCAGGAGGAACTAAAACACCGGGCAGGACCCAATCAGTGTGGGTTAAAGCTGTTAGACACCTTGCTGCCTGGGCCAGTGGCACCTGATGAACACTAAAGGAATATGGTACGGCACCTCCTGTGTGCCTGGCGTTGGTCTCAGTGCTGACGTATAGTAACGCATGTAATCCTCAAAATGCCTCTGTGAGGTATTGTGCACTGCAGTCATCTCCATTATACAGATGTGAAAGTTGAGGGAGAGGGGCTAAGAAATGTGAGCTGGTTTCACAGCTCTAAGTGACAGAGGTAGGATTTGAACCTGTGCAGTCTGCCTCCAAAGTCTACACTCATAACCACTAGCCTGCAGTCTGCAGCCTCACAGTGTTGTCCCCACATAGAACCTCATTAGAAATGCAGAAGTTCAGGCCCTGCCCTGGACCTACTGAATTAGATGCTACATTAAATAAGATGCCCAGGTGATTCCCAAGCATATTAAGGCTTCAGAGACACTGTGTTATGCTATATGCCCTCTTGCAGATGAGTCTTATATGTATATTTATACTTAATAGTAAAATCATAAAAGAAAGAAAGTGAAGTCACTCAGTCGTGTCCGACTCTTTGCGACCCTGTGGACTGTAGCCCTCCAGGCTCCTCCGTCCATGGGATTCTCCAGGCAAGAGTACTGGAGTGGGTTGCCATTTTCTTCTCCAGGGGATCTTCCTGACCCAGGGATTGAACCCAGGTCTCCCACATTGCAGGCAGAGGCTTTAACCTCTGAGCCACCAGGGAAGCCCAAACTGCTCCTCGATAACAAGGGCACACTGCAGGTAGACCAACGGATGAACAAGGGGAGGAAATGTCCCTACTGAACACTTCTCTCTCTTCACCAGGCCTGTTTTTCCTAACTGTGGCTTCATTTACTGAATAAGAGTTATTTTTCTTCTGACTCTTTCTGCCACAGGCCATTTTCACAACCTGTAATTCCTTTTGTTTCAGCAAATATTCACTACATTTTAAGTGATAATTGCCTCTGTCCCATCATTTTTTCCCCTTCTTCCTTTTGCCTCAAGTATCTACACTCTGAAGTTTTCTCAGTTAAAGTAGCTTAGTCAGTTTCTAGAGCATCCAGTTCTCTCCTTCTGTTCCTCCTTACACTTCCTTCGTGGTTGCTCCTGAAGTACTGTTAACTAGGATATACTTAGCAACTAGAACTCTCGTGCATTGCAGGTGGGAATGCAACGTGATAAAGCCACTCTGAAAACCATTTTGGCAGCTTAAATACATACTCTCCATATGACCCAGCAGTCCCACTCCTGGGTACTTAGAGAAGTGAAAACTTACATACAAAGACTTATATACAAATGTTCTTAGCAGGTCTATTAGGAATTACCAACAACTAGAAACAACCCATTGTCCTTCAGTGAATGAATGGGACAAACAAATTGTGGTGTATCCATACAATAGATCACTCACTACAGAGCAGTCAAAACAGCTGAACTACTGATATGCTTAACAATATGAATAAATCATTATGCATTATGCTAAGTGAAAAGGCCAGACCTAAAAGACTACATCCTATGTGATTCCACTGTTATGTAACTCCAGGAGAGGGCAAAGTTATAGTGATTGAAAGCAGGTCAGTGGTTGTCAGAGGCAGGGTTTGGGAGCAAGGGATTAAGTGCAAGGGGCACAGGGAGGCATACCGAGCTGATAAAAATGTTTCGTATCATCATTGTGGTAGTTGCTATACTACGTATATATTTGTCAAAGTCCATTGAATTGCTCATTTAAAATTCATGAATCTTACTGTATGTAATGAAGCAGTAGTGGTTAATTTTATATGTCAATTTGACTAGACCACAGGGTGCCCAGATATAAGGTCAAACATTATTTTGGGTGTTTCTTTTGAGGGTGTTCCTGGATAAAAAATTATGGAGTCCCTGGTGGCTCAGAGGTTTAAGCATCTGCCTGGAATGCAGGAGATCCAGGTTTGATCCCTGGGTCGGGAAGATCCTCTGGAGAAGGAAAATGGCAATCCACTCCAGTCCTCTTGCCTGGAGAATCCCATGGCAGGAGGAGCCTGGTAGGCTACAGTCCATGGGGTGGCAAAGAGTCAAACACGACTGAGCGACTTCACTTTCACTGGATAAAATTAACATGTAACTTGATAGAGTAAAGCAGATTGCCCTCAATATGGGGGGCCTTCATCCAATCAGGATGAAGGCCTGAACAAAAGGGCTGATCTTCCTACAAATAAGAAAGGATATATATATATATATATTATTAATTTATTTGGCTGCAAAGGGTCTTAGTTGTGGTACAAGGGACCTTTAATTGTGGCATGTGGGATCTAGTTCCCTGACCAGGGATTGAACCTGGGCCCCCTGCATTAGGGAATGTGGTGTCTTAGCCACTGGACTACCAGGGAAGTCTTAGCTATCGGACTACCAGGAACTTCTTGAGTCTCAAGAAGAGCCAATATTTCAGGATAGAACTATACATCTGGCTCTCCTGGATCTCAGTCCTCTGGACTAGAACTATAACTTAAACCATCCACTCTACTGGGGACTCCAGATTCCTGACTGCAGATCTTGTGACTTCTTAGCCTCCATTATCACATGAGCCAATGCCTTGTAATAAACACAGATACACACATGCCTTTTTGGTTATTTTTCTCTGGAGAACACTGACTAATAAAAAAGATAACCAAAAGAGAGGAATTTGGTATATATCATGCGTTGGTATAAGGAAGAAGAGGAAGTGTGGTCAGATCCTCTGAAGCCCTTGGTGGTCCAGAATGTTATCAGCATTATCATCAGATAATAAAAGAAACAGCCTACAAATACCCAACACAGATTAGAGTGGTAGTTTGTTCTCTGGAATAGTCTGATTGAATTCAGTACTTAAAGAAAACACACTCTAAACATGTTTGCAGTATCCTGAGGCTGTAGAATCTGAAATTAGTTCTATGGAGATGCCATAAACTTCTTGTAATTAAAGACATGCTAAATGTTAGTTGCATTAATGCTGGGAAAATACAAATGCATAATCTAAAGCTGTTGAGAGTCAGTACCTCACTGAGATTGAGAATCATTAAGTCTCATTGAGAGTAAAACTCCAGTCTTCATGGACCCAAGCCCCTGTCTTTTTACATAGAGGAAGATGTGTGGTACTCTAGTACATATTTAGTGGAAAAAAAAAACACATATAAGTGGACCAGCAGAGTTCAAATCTGTGTTGTTCATGGATCAACTGCACAGGACAAAGACCTTTTTTTCTGGACCAGTTGAGAGTACGATGCTAGCCTTACTCTCATCTTACCATCTTCCCTTTAACTTTTATGTATGTTCCTACAAACAAGGACATTGTCCTAGATAAACAGGATGCAACTATCAAAATCAGGAAATTCACATTGGTTCATTACACCATCTAATCTTCAGACCCCATTCAGGTTTAGCCAGTTGTCTCAACAATATCCTTTACAGCATACAGATCCAGTTTAGATACACACATTATATTCCGTTGTGTCTCTTTAGTCTCATTCAGTCTGGAATAGTTCTGTAGTCTTTCCAACTTTCATGACATGTTTGAAGATTTTGCTGTGTTTGAAAATTGCAGGGAGGTTATTTTGAAGAATGTGCCTTGATTCGAGTTTGCTGATGTTTCCTGATGATTAGATTGAATTTAAGCATCTTTAAAACATGGTCCACTGGAGAAGGGAATGGCAAACCACTTTAGTATTCTTGCCTTGAGAACCCCAAGAACAGTATGAAAAGGCAAAAAGATAGGACACTGAAAGATGAACTCCCCAGGTCGGTAGATGCCAATATGCTACTGGAGACTGGTGGAGAAATACTCCAGAAAGAATGAAGAGATGGAACCAAAGAAAAAACAACACCCGGTTGTGGATGTGACTGGTGATGGAA
>SJYX01017628.1:631898-652545 GCA_006410675.1 Oreotragus oreotragus | reverse complement strand
CTGGATGAAGCACAAGCTGGAATCAAGATTGCCAGGAGAAATATCAATAACCTCAGATATGCAGGTGACAGCACCCTTATGGCAGAAAGTGAAGAACTAAAGAGCCTCTTGATGAAAGTGAGAGAGGAAAGTGAAAAAGTTGGCTTAAAACCCAACATTCAGAAAACTAAGATCATGGCATCCAGTCCAATCACTTCATGGCAAATCAATGGGTAAACAATGGAAACAGTGAGAGACTTTATTTTGGGGGGCTCCAAAATCACTGCAGATGGTGAATGCAGCCATGAAATTAAAAGACACTTGCTCCTTGGAAGAAGCTATGACCAAACTAGACTGAGTATTAAAAAGCAGAGACATTACTTTGCCAACAAGGCCATCTAGTCAAAGCTATGGTTTTTCCAGTAGTCATGTATGGATATGAGAGTTGGACTATAAAGAAAGCTGAGCCCTGAAGAACCGAAGCTTTTGAACTATGGTGTTGGAGAAGACTCTTGAGAGTCCCTTGGACTGTGAGGAGATCCAACCAGTCTATCATGAAGGAAATAAGTCCTGAATATTGACTGGAAGGACTGATGCCAAAGCTGAAATTCCAATACTTTGGCCACTTGATGCAAAGAACTGATTCACAGAAAAAGACCCTGAAGCTGGGAAAGATTGAAGGTGGGAGGAGAAGGGGACGACAGAGGATAAGATGGTTGGATGGCATCACTGACTCGATGGACATGAGTTTGAGCTCCGGGTCTTGGTGATGGACAGGGAAGCCTGGTGTGCTGTAGTCCATGGGATCGCAAGGAAGCCTGGTGTGCTGTAGTCCATGGAATCGCAAAGAATCAGACATGAATGAGCAGCTGAACTCACTCACTCTCAAGCATCTTTAGTAGAAATTCTCACCACTGTCTATCAGGCGGCACAAGATTTCAATCCGTTACTGACGATGCTCAGTTGGATTGCTTGATTATAGGGGTGTTATCTAGGCTTCTCTTTGTAAAGTTACTCTTTGTTCCTTTGTAGTTAGTGAGAAAATTGTGGGAAATACCATCAAACTCTAGAAATACCCTGTGCCTCATGAAACTTTCTATCAATTATTTTCTCTATTTATTTGAACAGACTCATGGCTTCCTATTTTATTCAGGGGGCATAATCTTTTACTATTATATTGATTTCAACTTGTCATCATGTCAGCCAATGGAAGCAACTTCAGACTGGCTTCTGTGTCCCTTCGCTGGGCCTCTTGTGAGCACTTCCTTACTTTCTGGCACAAGAACAAATGCTGGTCTCATCTTGTATTTCCCTGCCACAAGCCCGGGAATTAGCCATTTTTCCTGGTTTCTTTTGTTAAAGAGTGCTACTGAAAAGCAAGTTTATGTTAAATGTTCATTGCTATTGGAATATTGCTGTCCCCAAGGCCTCTTCAACTCCCTCAGTAGGCCTTGGGAAACATGTGTGTGTGTGTGTTATTATGTAACACACACACTCCCTTGTAGCTGTGTTTGTTTTGATATATACTCATATATCTAGAAATCCATGAGCTTACTCTGATATCTTAAATTCCAATCCCAAACCTCAGAGTTTGTTCTAAATTCATCCAGTTATACTCTTGTAACTTCCTTCCCCACCAGCGAGCAATCCAGCCCCCATAGTCTTCATATATTTAGTCATTTGGTTGATCTCCTGCATTACGTAAGAAATTTCCCATGCCGTCATTGTCTCACCTCTCCACACCTGCCGTCCTCAGCCCGCTGGCCTGACACCCTTGTGGTCCCCACCAGCCTGTGAAACCGTCCTCTGACCACACCTAGACCGCCTACTCACTGGGCTGCCTCCCCTACCTGCACACACAGCCTCCTTGCCCCAGTTTTGCTGCATGTGGACACCTTCCTTACCCCTTCCAGCACGACCTTCCTACCCATGTCCTTCCCTCCACTCCTTCCCAGCCTTCCCAGGCTCTGGGTAAAGAAGGAAGAGAGGAAAGGGTAAGGGAAGTGAAGAAAAGGAGAAAATAAAAAAGGAACCAACTGTGTTTTTAATCCCACTGCTCTGTCATTGGAAACCTGAAACGTCTCTTCCTTCTCTTGTGTATGGAACTGCTTGTACTCCACTCTCGAATGCATTTGAGAGTGACCCTTCAGGTCACTCAGCCTAAAATCCATTTTCGCTCCAACTTCTGCTCCCATTCCAGATCATCTCACTGACAAATTTCTCCAAAAGGACCCCTCTGGTCACCTCTGCTGCCATCTGGCATCTGCCTACAACTCCTGTTGAACTTGTCCTCCCCAAGTTCACTGAGGACCTGCACATCGCCACATCCATGAGCTTTCTTGTAGATTTTTCACTCATCTGCTTGACATTGCAAACGACTGTCTCCATCTTGAAAGTCTGTCCTGCTTTGTTTGCTGGAGATGTGTATAAGAGACAGACTCTATACAGTTAGCAAAAGCAAGACTGGGAACTGACTGGTTCAGATCATGAACTCCTTATTGCCAAATTCAGACTTAAATTGAAGAAAGTAGGGAAAACCACTAGACCACTCAGGTAAGGCCTAAATCAAATCCCTTATGATTATACAGTGGAAGTGACAAAGATTCAAGGGATTAGATCTGATAGACAGAGTGTGTGAAGAACTATGGATGAAGGTTTGTGACATTGTACAGGAGGCAGGGATCAAGACCATTCCCAAGAAAAAGAAATGAAAAGAGTCAAAATGGTTGTCTGAGGAGGCCTTACAAATGCCTGAGAAAAGAAGAGAAGTGGAAGGCAAGGGAGAAAAGGAAAAATATACCCACCTGAATGCAGAATTCAAATTTGCACTGGATCACTGACAAAGCAAGAGGGTTCCAGAAAAAATATCTACTTCTGTTTTATTGACTATGCCAAAGCCTTTGACTGTGTGGATCACAACAAACTGTGGGAAATTCTTCAAGAGATGGGAATACCAGACCACCTGACCTGCCTCCTCAGAAATCTGTATATAGCTCAAGAAGCAACAGTTAGAACTGGACATAGAACCACAGACTGGTTCCATATCAGGAAAGGAGTATGTCAAGGCTGCATATTGTCACCCTGTTTATTTAACTTATATGCAGAGTATATCATGTGAAATGCTGGACTGGATGAAGCACAAGCTGGAATCAAGATTGCCAGGAGAAATATCAATAACCTCAGATATGCAGGTGACAGCACCCTTATGGCAGAAAGTGAAGAACTAAAGAGCCTCTTGATGAAAGTGAGAGAGGAAAGTGAAAAAGTTGGCTTAAAACCCAACATTCAGAAAACTAAGATCATGGCATCCAGTCCAATCACTTCATGGCAAATCAATGGGGAAACAATGGAAACAGTGAGAGACTTTATTTTGGGGGGCTCCAAAATCACTGCAGATGGTGAATGCAGCCATGAAATTAAAAGACACTTGCTCCTTGGAAGAAGCTATGACCAAACTAGACTGAGTATTAAAAAGCAGAGACATTACTTTGCCAACAAGGCCATCTAGTCAAAGCTATGGTTTTTCCAGTAGTCATGTATGGATATGAGAGTTGGACTATAAAGAAAGCTGAGCCCTGAAGAACCGAAGCTTTTGAACTATGGTGTTGGAGAAGACTCTTGAGAGTCCCTTGGACTGTGAGGAGATCCAACCAGTCTATCATGAAGGAAATAAGTCCTGAATATTGACTGGAAGGACTGATGCCAAAGCTGAAATTCCAATACTTTGGCCACTTGATGCAAAGAACTGATTCACAGAAAAAGACCCTGAAGCTGGGAAAGATTGAAGGTGGGAGGAGAAGGGGACGACAGAGGATAAGATGGTTGGATGGCATCACTGACTCGATGGACATGAGTTTGAGCTCCGGGTCTTGGTGATGGACAGGGAAGCCTGGTGTGCTGTAGTCCATGGGATCGCAAGGAAGCCTGGTGTGCTGTAGTCCATGGAATCGCAAAGAATCAGACATGAATGAGCAGCTGAACTCACTCACTCTCAAGCATCTTTAGTAGAAATTCTCACCACTGTCTATCAGGCGGCACAAGATTTCAATCCGTTACTGACGATGCTCAGTTGGATTGCTTGATTATAGGGGTGTTATCTAGGCTTCTCTTTGTAAAGTTACTCTTTGTTCCTTTGTAGTTAGTGAGAAAATTGTGGGAAATACCATCAAACTCTAGAAATACCCTGTGCCTCATGAAACTTTCTATCAATTATTTTCTCTATTTATTTGAACAGACTCATGGCTTCCTATTTTATTCAGGGGGCATAATCTTTTACTATTATATTGATTTCAACTTGTCATCATGTCAGCCAATGGAAGCAACTTCAGACTGGCTTCTGTGTCCCTTCGCTGGGCCTCTTGTGAGCACTTCCTTACTTTCTGGCACAAGAACAAATGCTGGTCTCATCTTGTATTTCCCTGCCACAAGCCCGGGAATTAGCCATTTTTCCTGGTTTCTTTTGTTAAAGAGTGCTACTGAAAAGCAAGTTTATGTTAAATGTTCATTGCTATTGGAATATTGCTGTCCCCAAGGCCTCTTCAACTCCCTCAGTAGGCCTTGGGAAACATGTGTGTGTGTGTGTTATTATGTAACACACACACTCCCTTGTAGCTGTGTTTGTTTTGATATATACTCATATATCTAGAAATCCATGAGCTTACTCTGATATCTTAAATTCCAATCCCAAACCTCAGAGTTTGTTCTAAATTCATCCAGTTATACTCTTGTAACTTCCTTCCCCACCAGCGAGCAATCCAGCCCCCATAGTATTCATATATTTAGTCATTTGGTTGATCTCCTGCATTACGTAAGAAATTTCCCATGCCGTCATTGTCTCACCTCTCCACACCTGCCGTCCTCAGCCCGCTGGCCTGACACCCTTGTGGTCCCCACCAGCCTGTGAAACCGTCCTCTGACCACACCTAGACCGCCTACTCACTGGGCTGCCTCCCCTACCTGCACACACAGCCTCCTTGCCCCAGTTTTGCTGCATGTGGACACCTTCCTTACCCCTTCCAGCACGACCTTCCTACCCATGTCCTTCCCTCCACTCCTTCCCAGCCTTCCCAGGCTCTGGGTAAAGAAGGAAGAGAGGAAAGGGTAAGGGAAGTGAAGAAAAGGAGAAAATAAAAAAGGAACCAACTGTGTTTTTAATCCCACTGCTCTGTCATTGGAAACCTGAAACGTCTCTTCCTTCTCTTGTGTATGGAACTGCTTGTACTCCACTCTCGAATGCATTTGAGAGTGACCCTTCAGGTCACTCAGCCTAAAATCCATTTTCGCTCCAACTTCTGCTCCCATTCCAGATCATCTCACTGACAAATTTCTCCAAAAGGATCCCTCTGGTCACCTCTGCTGCCATCTGGCATCTGCCTACAACTCCTGTTGAACTTGTCCTCCCCAAGTTCACTGAGGACCTGCACATCGCCACATCCATGAGCTTTCTTGTAGATTTTTCACTCATCTGCTTGACATTGCAAACGACTGTCTCCATCTTGAAAGTCTGTCCTGCTTTGTTTGCTGGATGACACTCCCTCTGGTTCTCACCCCATCGATGCTCCTCCATCCTTCCTGNTCAAAGCTATGGTTTTTCCAGTAGTCATGTATGGATATGAGAGTTGGACTATAAAGAAAGCTGAGCCCTGAAGAACCGAAGCTTTTGAACTATGGTGTTGGAGAAGACTCTTGAGAGTCCCTTGGACTGTGAGGAGATCCAACCAGTCTATCATGAAGGAAATAAGTCCTGAATATTGACTGGAAGGACTGATGCCAAAGCTGAAATTCCAATACTTTGGCCACTTGATGCGAAGAACTGATTCACAGAAAAAGACCCTGAAGCTGGGAAAGATTGAAGGTGGGAGGAGAAGGGGACGACAGAGGATAAGATGGTTGGATGGCATCACTGACTTGATGGACATGAGTTTGAGTTCCGGGTCTTGGTGATGGACAGGGAAGCCTGGTGTGCTGTAGTCCATGGGATCGCAAAGAATCAGACATGAATGAGCAGCTGAACTCACTCACTCTCAAGCATCTTTAGTAGAAATTCTCACCACTGTCTATCAGGCGGCACAAGATTTCAATCCGTTACTGACGATGCTCAGTTGGATTGCTTGATTATAGGGGTGTTATCTAGGCTTCTCTTTGTAAAGTTACTCTTTGTTCCTTTGTAGTTAGTGAGAAAATTGTGGGAAATACCATCAAACTCTAGAAATACCCTGTGCCTCATGAAACTTTCTATCAATTATTTTCTCTATTTATTTGAACAGACTCATGGCTTCCTATTTTATTCAGGGGGCATAATCTTTTACTATTATATTGATTTCAACTTGTCATCATGTCAGCCAATGGAAGCAACTTCAGACTGGCTTCTGTGTCCCTTCGCTGGGCCTCTTGTGAGCACTTCCTTACTTTCTGGCACAAGAACAAATGCTGGTCTCATCTTGTATTTCCCTGCCACAAGCCCGGGAATTAGCCATTTTTCCTGGTTTCTTTTGTTAAAGAGTGCTACTGAAAAGCAAGTTTATGTTAAATGTTCATTGCTATTGGAATATTGCTGTCCCCAAGGCCTCTTCAACTCCCTCAGTAGGCCTTGGGAAACATGTGTGTGTGTGTGTTATTATGTAACACACACACTCCCTTGTAGCTGTGTTTGTTTTGATATATACTCATATATCTAGAAATCCATGAGCTTACTCTGATATCTTAAATTCCAATCCCAAACCTCAGAGTTTGTTCTAAATTCATCCAGTTATACTCTTGTAACTTCCTTCCCCACCAGCGAGCAATCCAGCCCCCATAGTCTTCATATATTTAGTCATTTGGTTGATCTCCTGCATTACGTAAGAAATTTCCCATGCCGTCATTGTCTCACCTCTCCACACCTGCCGTCCTCAGCCCGCTGGCCTGACACCCTTGTGGTCCCCACCAGCCTGTGAAACCGTCCTCTGACCACACCTAGACCGCCTACTCACTGGGCTGCCTCCCCTACCTGCACACACAGCCTCCTTGCCCCAGTTTTGCTGCACGTGGACACCTTCCTTACCCCTTCCAGCACGACCTTCCTACCCATGTCCTTCCCTCCACTCCTTCCCAGCCTTCCCAGGCTCTGGGTAAAGAAGGAAGAGAGGAAAGGGTAAGGGAAGTGAAGAAAAGGAGAAAATAAAAAAGGAACCAACTGTGTTTTTAATCCCACTGCTCTGTCATTGGAAACCTGAAACATCTCTTCCTTCTCTTGTGTATGGAACTGCTTGTACTCCACTCTCGAATGCATTTGAGAGTGACCCTTCAGGTCACTCAGCCTAAAATCCATTTTCGCTCCAACTTCTGCTCCCATTCCAGATCATCTCACTGACAAATTTCTCCAAAAGGACCCCTCTGGTCACCTCTGCTGCCATCTGGCATCTGCCTACAACTCCTGTTGAACTTGTCCTCCCCAAGTTCACTGAGGACCTGCACATCGCCACATCCATGAGCTTTCTTGTAGATTTTTCACTCATCTGCTTGACATTGCAAACGACTGTCTCCATCTTGAAAGTCTGTCCTGCTTTGTTTGCTGGATGACACTCCCTCTGGTTCTCACCCCATCGATGCTCCTCCATCCTTCCTGTCTCTTCTGCCAGCAGCTCTTCTTTGCTCCCAGTGGTGGGTGATCCCCAGGGATCTGTCACTGGCTTCTTCTCTTTTTAATCTATCTTTGCTCCCTGTGAAATTTTATTTTGTCAGTTCCTTCTCTCGTTTCTAGGTGAATGAGTCCCAAATTGACACCATGAGTTTAACCTCTCTCCTGAACTGTGGGAGATTTCTCCATAGTTACCATGAGCTCGCTCTCTATTTCCCCTGGTAGCTCACATTCTAAAATTCCTTCATTGCTTCAAATTATCAGGCTTGTGCTAGGTCGTATCAACACATAGATGAATAAAGCATAGTTTGTGCAAACAAGAGGTTTTATCCAAGCTGGAAACTACAGTTATCTTCAATAGCCCTCTCTCCCTAATTCCCAGTCTGTAAGCCATCTTTCATATCACTATGATACTCAGCTTTCTAGGGCACAATTTTGATCACACTACTCCCCTACCCAGAAACTTCCAATGTCCTCTCCCTGTCCATGGCAAAAAGCTGCAGCTCTTTCACCGTGACTGTTTCTTGCCGCTCCTTGCCAGATAAACAAGATGTTGAGTCTATGCTCTATGCCGTCGTTCATGCTGGTTCTTGAAGAGGAATACCCTGCTTCTCTTTCCCACCTATTAAAATCTTACTTTTTTTCAGGCTAAACTCCTATGACACGTCAACTGTCTTTTTTTCTGCCTCTAACAGAATGACACCTGAGATTTCCCAGCTCTTTGAATTTTGTCTATATTCCCATGATGACGAATATCCCAGTTTATGTTTAACTGTGCTTTGCAGTACATATATTTCTCTGAGCAACTAGAAGACAAGGATGTGGTATTATTCAAGTTAGCTCCCCTCTAGAACAGTCCTTCCCAAACATTTTTGGCTCACAGTACCCTTAATGTGTCAGCAAATTTTCATGGTGCCCATGGATCAAAAGGAATATCCAGTAGTCCTATTTATTAGATAGGCACAAAAACCCCAATAAATAGTCTTGTCCTAATAACTCAGTACCCTTTTGAAAAAATACATATAAATTAAAGGGAAAATAATGTGTGCATTTTATTTTTAAATAACCACAGTTACTTACTAGTGGGATATGTGTGTTTTGCTGGTCATTGCACATCTCCTTAAATCTTGGAATCTGATTGGGAGTTAACACCATCATTTTCTTCTCCACACTGATTCTCATCACAGCAACTGCCAAAACCCAGTTTTAGAAAAAATATGACCTCACTGAGAAGGATACAGAGTGATATAACATCAAACTGTGAACTACTTTGGGCTAGCAGTTGACACGCTATCTACAGAAGTTACTGTGTTTTTCTCAAAACATTTAAGATACTTTGCAGTGTCCCGTGAGTTTGTTCCACCACTTCAGGGCATCAAGGCACATTTCAGGAACCTCCAAGGCCAGGCCTGATGTCTGCTATACATGGGACCCTGGTGGACTGAATTAGGTCTTGTTTTATTTATGGATCATTAGTTAGAAATTTATCTCATGTCTCAGTCCTACAAATAGCTTTTCTAAAGAACACAAATTTCTATAAATATGTAGCATTACAAGAATTATCTTCAAGGCACATTTCAGGAACTTCCAAGGCCAGGCCTGATGTCTGCTATACATGGGACCCTGGTGGACTGAATTAGGTCTTGTTTTATTTATGGATCATTAGTTAGAAATTTATCTCATGTCTCAGTCCTACAAATAGCTTTTCTAAAGAACACAAATTTCTATAAATATGTAGCATTATAAGAATTATCCTTATTATCACAATGTCAAACTTTACCAAGGACAAAAAACATTGGATTGATATATTCTTACGAGCCATATTTACATTCACCTAGTAATGGCAAATAAAAGCTTTGTTTGCATTGCTTCTTTCAGGAGCGGAATGGTTCTTATAGCAAGGGATGTTATCTAGGAATCCATTTATGCAAATTCTTGTCTATTTGAAGTTGTACATTTTTCTGAAGACGGTGTGTATAGTTTCCATAAGATCCTTTGTTCTCTGACCAAAACAGTAAAATTTAGTCTATAACATTAAACAAAATGCAAGTTTAAAATCAGCCTTTTGAAGTAAATTGCCCTGTCCATTTATTTTGATGAAAATAAATTTCAGTTCTAAAAAAATAAAATAAAATCAGCCTTGTCATGTCATTACTAACCCCAATGATGATATTTTGCCAAAGTTGATCTTGTTGATACAAAAAAAAGTTTTACTTCCCACCGCCCCCCACCCCCCGCCAGGATTTAGTGTTTATCACTGTCAGAATGAAGCAAAGAGGATTTACTGCTTTCTTATTTTATGATTATTCCACTTATTTCTTCAACTTTATAGAGATTTCCCTCCACACTAGAAATAACTTAGAAATGTGATAAGTAATTTCAAAAATAAAGATAATGATTTTTATCTCCTTTTTATTTATAGGCGATCTTAATTTTCCTAGCAGACTTAAAAGTTTCACTTGGAAAATAACATTTTCCAAAATGTTTATCTTTGTGCAATTTTTGATCTCCCTGAGATTCTGGCTAAATTGATGGCACTTAATATTCTTTCTTGCTCAGATGGATCTTCTAATAGATTGAAAACTTAATATGGAAAGCTTTAATATGAAAGCCAAATGCTAAAGCTATTACTACATGATCTCAAACTCCTGGATTAAAAATAAATAAACAAAACCTTTGAAATTTATTGCATTATTACAAAATATTCCAGTGTTTGGCATTGTGTAGACCTAACATCTAAATTAATTGCTTCAATAAACTCAAGTGGTCTTGGATTTAAAAATTGCTGTTAATAATAGATATAGATTAACTTGCCTGATGTTCTTTACTGTTCTAAACAATAACATTTTGTCTTGTCTCTTTATCCAGCTCACCTCATGTCTCAAATTCTCATGATCCCTGACTTTTCCAGCTCAGAGTGAAAATTCCCTTTCACTGAATTACTATAAACTTCTAATCTTTAACAGAAAATATAGACTTCATCTCTTCCTCTACTCCTTCCCAATTCTACACACTACTTTTAAAGGAATTGCCTTCTTCTCAGCCTGAAATTTGGATTTATCCTCTCTCTCCCTTACACAATACTCCACAGACATTCAGTAAACAAAATCTAAAGGGTTTACTTTTATCATATATTTGAAAAATTACTTTTTTTCACCACCCTACTGTCCACCATGGTTCCACCTCTCATTTCTTATTATCTATACAATTATAATAGCCCCTCCATAACTGTTCTCACCTCTGTTTTCTCCCCACTCCAATCTACTTGACATAGCTCTCCAGCTTAATTTTAATATCAGGTTGTTAGGTTGTTCTCTTAAAATCCCATCATGATTCCCTATTGTCTAAGAAGAAATCCACTGTATGCCATAATTCACATTGACAGCCTCACTTCCACCACTCCCCTACAATTCACTCACAATATCTGTTCCCCAAACTATAACCCTAATATTAGACTTAATATCTTCTCTACTTCTGAACTTTCATAACACTGTGCTTTGTCAACACTTTCTAAGTATTATAGTTTTTTAGATATTTGTCTTACCACTTTACTCCCTCATAAGCTTTTTCCATACAGGAAAATAAATTTATTTTTCAATTCATTCAGAACATACTACTTACTTGGTAACTGCCAGGCATACTCTAGGCCCAGGTGTTCAAAGATGAACAGGATAAGCCTTCCTGTACTTAGTCAGTACTGAAAAAGTATTTGTTAAGTTTCTGATTGTTTTCAACCAGTTATACACATAAAGGACAACTTCATTAAATTGAATGGGACCCTACTTTTGTATTCTTTTATATTTAACTATCCTAGTCTTATACTCTCCAAGAGGTAAGAGACCCTGTCTTATTAATCTTTTGCATTCCCCAGATCATACGCTACATCTGCAATGGATTTTCAATTGTCCACTTTGGCTGAACGACCCAATGCTTCATTTTCTTCTGTATATGGGATATAACCTGAGTCCAGCGGTATAATCAGCAGGTGAGATTAACTCTGCAAGGGGTAAAACTTGAGTTGACTATTTTCGCTGCTGCAAGCAGAGCCTTTGTTGTTCTGTCACTCAGCCATGTCCCACTCTCTGCAGCCCCATGGACTGCAGCACACCAGGCTTCCCTATCCTTCACAGTCTTCTCAAGTTTGCTCAGATTCATGTCCATTGAGTCAGTGATGCCATCCAGCCACCTCGTCCTCTGTCATCCCCTTCTCCTCCTGCCTTCAGTCTTTCCCAGCATCAGGGTCTTTTCCAATGAGTTGGCTCTTCACATCAGGTGGTCAAAATATTGGAACTTCAGCTTCAGCATCAGTCCTTCCAATGAATATTCAGGGTTGATTTCCTTTAGAATTGACTGGTTTGATCTCCTTGCTATCCAAAGGACTCGCAAGAGTCTTCTCCGGCACCACAGTTCAAAGGCATCAATTTTTTGGTGCTCAGCCTATTTTTTAATTGTCCAGCTCTCACATCCATACGTGACTACTGGAAAAACTATAGCTTTTGCTATACAGACCTCTGTCAGCAAAGTAATATCTCTGCTTTTCAATACTCTGTCTAGGTTTGTCATAGCTTTTCTTCCAAGGAGCAAGTGTCTTTTTATTTCATCATCCACAGTGATTTTGGAGCCCAAGAAAATAAAGCCTTTGCTGTCATTTGATTCTCACTTTTGAGTTGGCACTTTCTGAAGCCAAAACTATTTAAAGTGAGTTAACCTGTCACCTAATCCTTTAAGTTATTCACATATTGATCTCAGTCAGTCAGTTCAGTCGCTCAGTTATGTCTGACTCTTTGCGACCCCATGAATCTCAGCACGCCAGGCCTCCCTGTCCATCACCAACTCTGAGTTCACACAGACTCGCATCTACTGAGTCAGTGATGCCATCCAGTCATCTCATCCTCTGTAGTCCCCTTCTCCTCCTGCCCCCAATCCCTCCCAACATCAAAGTCTTTTCCAATGAGTCAACTATTTGCATGAGGTGGCCAAAGTACTGGAGTTTCAGCTTCAGCATCATTCCTTCCAAAGAAATCCCAGGGCTGATCTCCTTCAGAATGGACTGGTTGGATCTCCTTGCAGTCCAAGGGACTCTCAAGAGTCTTCTTGAACACCACAGTTCAAAAGCATCAATTCTTCAGCACTCAGCCTATTGATCTAGTTCTTATATTTTTATCATGACATCTGAATACTGGACAAAGAAGCTCTAAATGTCAGAAATCATACCAAAGTATTTGTATTCATTTTGAATAGTTTTTAGTATTAACTTAGCTTTTTTTGGAGAAGGAAATGGTAACCCACTCCAGTGTTCTTGCCTGGAGAATCCCAGGGATGGGGGAGCCTGGTGGGGTGCCGTCTATGGGGTCGCACAGAGTCGGACACGACTGAAGCAACTTGGCAGCAGCAACTATTTTTTTTTTAATAAGATTTCTTTACATCAACATACATAGAGATGGGTAAATATAAGGGTTCAATATTGAGATTTTATATTTCATTCAACAACTCTTACGGAGTCTAATATACAAAAATGCTAAATTCAATGGGAGACTACTACCCTCATGAAGTTCATGTATTAATTCATCAAACAGATGTTTCATTCTTGTCGGTGTATTCAGAGAAATGTGAAATTGAACTGCCTGAAAACCAAAGAAATTGTCAATTATGATGACTGTAATTAATCTCTCTCTCCTCCAAATAAAATGATGCCTGTGAAGCACTGGTGGACTAACTGGCATATAGTAGGCATTCTGTAAACGTTAGTTACCTTTCCCCTGGTGGCTGAGAATAGAATTAATCAACTATTTATAATGGAGTGCAGAGAGTGAGAAATTCTTACTAGAAATTTTCCTTTAGCAAGAAGGACCCAAATTGTTTTTGTGCTTTAATTAAAATTATCAGATAACTGTTTAATTCATTTTTTACTTCCCCTATGAATACAGAGCTAATTATGTAATGTGAAAGAAATAAAAGGAAAGAGAAACACAAAACCTTAAAATATAAAATGTTGAAACTATTGTGAAAATTATGAGACACCTAAAACAGGAAAGATAATGCTGAGAGAAAAAACAAGACCTATTATGAATATTCTGCTTCTGAGGATAACCTAAGCTTCTTACCATCATGCTAGACACAATGGGTGCAGACTACATACATATAGACCGATAGACAATGGATTAAAAGGGGCTGACCATGTTCAGTAGAACACGTAATTTTTAATTTTAAAGAAATTGGTATGTGCCAAAGTTCTAGAAGAAGACAGGATTGCCTGGCAGCCTAGATGATGGTTTGGCCTTTCCCTTACAGTCCAAAGGAGATATTCTCTCCTGTGCCTTTCTGAGAGGCATAAGCAGGGGCCTGCCACAGCTAGAAACAGCCTCAGGATCTGGAATTGTAGGAGTTTCTCCACTCTGCCAAGAAATTGCCCAGCTGGATGGAGACAGAGAGTTGCCTCCTGGTCCTCAGAAAGGAAAGAGAGTGATGCCAGCAACGAGTCCTCTTCCACTGGCATCTCTACCTGGTCAAAGAGCCAAGCAGTCATAAAGGAGAACCTGGGTGAATGTCAGTGGGGAGAATGAAATTATGCTCAGTCAGCAGGGTGATCTCAGAATGGTTGGAACACATCACACCAGACACACTCAATTGCTATTGTGTTAAAATTACAAAAACACAACTGGTTGCTGGTAAAACTGTAGTTGCTGTGTGTTGAGATTTATTGAAGTAATAAAGAATTGGCTCTGCAGTTTCATGACATTCTACCAGCAAATTCTGCTCAGACCAGTTTGGATCTGATTGTAATCATTGTGTAAGCTGAAAATTGGCTGGACCACATTCAGACAGAGCTTCCTGATTCCATGGAAATCAATCCAGTCAGAGAATGGCCAAGTGAGTTGCCTCAGGGTAAATGTTAGGCCTTAACATTTGTGTGGTGTCCCTTCCAAATGTACAGCCTGTGGAAGCAGCTCCATAATAAACTGCAGCTTCGGCTCCTCTGCTAGCTCTGGCCAAGTTCTGTAGACAACTCGCTGCCTGATATGTAGTCTGACTACTATGATATCTGTCCACTTTGGTTTCAGCAAGAAACTTCTAGACAGCAGGTATGGTTTTTTTTTTTTTCCTGCATAGAGAGTTTGTTCCCTGGACTCTACTGGCAAACTCTGGGAAGAATGAGGTGATAATACTCCATAATCATAATCTTCCAGGAGCTACGTTAAGAATGTTTATACACTGTCTCATTATATCTCAATAACTCTATGTGCTATGTATTATTATCATTTTCTAGATGAGAAAACAGGTTCACAGAGGATCGGGAATATGCCTGAGTTCACGGCAGAGCTAACTGGCCTCATTCCAGAGCCTAAGAAACCCATCAATTCTGTGCTCAGCTGCATAGAATGGTGCAACGAATCTGAGTGCTTTCTGTGTTTTACATGGAGAACGTGAGGCAGCCACTGTTGTCATCTTTCTGAAAAATTCAAGAGTTTGAGCCTATGGTCGAAGGCAGGAGGAAAAGGGCATGACAGAATGGATGAGATGGTTGAATGGCGTCACTGACTCAATGGACATGAGTTTGAGCAAATTCCAGGAGATAGTGAAGGACAGGGAAGCCTGTGCTGCAGTCCATGGGGTCACAAAGGGTCTGCCACAGCTTAGCGACTGAACAATAATGGGGAGGTGAGATGCTGCTGCTGATTTGGGGAGTGGGCTGGGTCTAATGGTGACTGAACCTACCAGAATTCTGAAACAGGTAAAATTTGCCTTTTGATTCTCTATTTTTTTTCTTCAATTTGAATGAACTTTAAATTTTAGAGAAATTTTGGTGGTGGTGGTGGTTTAGTCACTAAGTTGTGTCCGACTCCTGCGACCCCATGGACTATAAAGCCTGCCAGGCTCCCCTGTCCATAGGATTCTCCAGGCAAGAGTACTGGAGTGGGTTGCCATTTCCTTCTCCAAGGGATCTTCCTGACCCAGGAACTGANGTCACTAAGTTGTGTCCGACTCCTGCGACCCCATGGACTATAAAGCCTGCCAGGCTCCCCTGTCCATAGGATTCTCCAGGCAAGAGTACTGGAGTGGGTTGCCATTTCCTTCTCCAAGGGATCTTCCTGACCCAGGAACTGAACCCAGGTCTCCTGCATTGCAGGTAGATTCTTTTACCAACTGAGCTACAAGAAAAGTTTTAGATTTACACAAAAGTTGTGAAAATTAGACAGAGTTCCACACCCAATTTCCCCTATTGTTAACATCTTACATTAAGAGGATAGATATGTCCATTTGATGGACCAGTATTGAAACATGTTATTAACTAAAGTCAATACTTAAATTCAGATTTCCTCAGTTTTTACCTAATGCTCTGTTTCTGTTCCAGGATCCCATCTAGGGTATGTTATGTGTTCTTAGGTTCCCCTTGGCTGTGATGATTTTATCAGACTTTGTTTTTAATGAACTTAACAGTTTTTAAAAATCCTGGTTAGGTATTTTGTAGAATGACCATCTATTGTGTTTGATGCTTTTCTCATGACTGGACTGGCGTTATTAGTTGTGGGAGGAAAACCCCAGGGAAGTGCCATTCTCATTACATTACATCAAAGGTATATACTATTTACATGGGAACTTTATCACTTAGGAGTTACACTATTGAGGTTGACCTTTGTCACCTGGAAGAGACAGTGTCTGTCGATTTCTCCACTATAGAGTCACTCGATTTTCCCTCTTATCATACTATACACTGTGGAGGGAAGTCGCCAGGCACAGCTCTTGCTAAGGAGTAAGGAGTTATGCTACCTTTTCAAGAATGAAGTAGCTAAATAATTTATTTTTAATTCTTCTGCAGGGGAAATTTGTCTCTTTTCCAGCATTTGTTTATTCTGTCATTTCAGTTCAGTCAATCAGTCATGTCTAACTCTTTGCGACCCCATGGACTGCAGCACACCAGGCCTCCCTGTCCATCACCAACTCCCAGAGCCTACTCAAACTCATGTTCATTGAGTCAGTGATGCCATCCAACCATCTCATCCTCTGTCATCCCCTTCTCTTCCCTTTTTCAATCTTACCCAGCATCAGAGCTTTTCTAATGAGTCAGGTCTTCACATCAGGTGGCTAAAGTATTGGAGTTTCAACTTCAGCATCAGTCCTTCCAATGAATATTTGCAACTGATTTCCTTTAGGATGGACTGGGACTCTCAAGAGTCTTCTCCAACACCACAGTTCAAAAGCATCAGTTCTTTGGCACTCAGCTTTCTTTTATTTTTATTTATTTATTATTATTTTTTTTAATCTCACATCCATATATGACTACTGGAAAAACCATAGCTTTGACTAGACGGACATTTTTTGGCAAAGTAATGTCTCTGCTTTTTAATATGTTAAGTTTGTCATAGCTTTTCTTCCAAGGAGCAAGCGTCTTTTAATTTCATGGCTGCAGTCACCATCTGCAGTGATTTTAGAGCCCCCTGAAATAAAGTCTCTCACTNTAGCTTTGACTAGACGGACATTTTTTGGCAAAGTAATGTCTCTGCTTTTTAATATGTTAAGTTTGTCATAGCTTTTCTTCCAAGGAGCAAGCGTCTTTTAATTTCATGGCTGCAGTCACCATCTGCAGTGATTTTAGAGCCCCCTGAAATAAAGTCTCTCACTGTTTCCAGAAACATTGACTGTGTGTTAACTTTCATCCTATCATTTTCTTATATTAATATGAACTCATGGATATTTATTTTGTACTTTGAGTTATAATTCAACACTATTCATTTTGTCATTCAGATTATCCCAGTTTTGGCCATTAAGAGCTCTTTTATGTTGGTGCCTGTGTCTCTCTGACATACTTCCATCCTTGCAGGGTTTTTCATTTGTTTGAGCACTTCCTTACTTTCTGGTGCTTCAGGATGTTCTGGGTTATTTTTATATATTTCCTGCCCAAGTCCTAGAGTCAGCTATTTCTCCATAGAGCTCTCTTATCCATTTTAGGAAAGGAAACCCAAAGAATCTTGAGAGAACTCATGAAGGATGTGAGGCAGACAAGTGAGATGATCTGATTAGATTTTAGAAAGATCACTTTTGGCTGGATAAAGCTGAGACTAAAAACAGAGTGGCAAACTACTGCAGTGGTCCATGCAAAAAAAAAAAAAAAAAAAAGTGAAATCTTGAAGTATGCAAGCAGCAAAGTGAAGGACAGACACGGGGGTAGGTCAGTCAATGGAGTTATGGACAGTCTAAGTCCTGGGCCTCATCCTACACTGTCAAAAAGCACACGGAAATTTTCTGGATAGAGAAGAATGATCAATAATAGTGATCACTAATGTTTATAGGGGACAACCTGGTGGCTCAGATGGTTGAGAGACGAACGTTCCGCCCTCTGGGTCCAAACTAGGGACACAGTCCTTCTAGGGGACGTCTTCCTTTACCGTTGGGTGAGGTCATATCTCCCATGGATGGAGGAGCCTGGCGGGCTACAGTCCATGGGGTCTTAGAGTCAGAGACGACTGAGTAACTTCACTCAATGTTTATTGAGTGTTTATTACATTCTAGGCACTTGTCTGAACACTTAACATATTTTAGTCCTCACAACAACTCTGCTAATTATTATTATTTTCTCATTTTACAAGTGAGGAAATTGAGCATTAAGAGAATCCATAAGTAGCCCCGCCATCTCAATTGGTAAGCAACAGGCAGACACACAAGCACAGGAATCCTGATCCAGCCCTGTACTCTTCCACACAGTGCTGTAGTGCCTCTTGCTGAAAGACAGTTTCAAAGCTTGAGAGCTCCTTATTGCCAGAGCTGCACCTCAGCTGCCTGGGCTGGCTGCTAAGATGTCTAATCCTGGCTTCTGCCTGCAGTGCTTCTCTTCCCTCTGACTCCTAGCTTATCCCTCAAAGCCAGCTTAGACTGATAGCCCATTGTGCTGACCTAATGCCTGCATCTATGCCTTCCCAGAGCCAGCTGCCATGTGATCTCGCTTCTGAACTTTCCATTCCAAAGCCCTCACTGAGCACCTGCTCCCTGGCACTGTTGTAAGGTGCTGGGGATGAAGAGGGAGAGAGAGTCATTCTGTTCTCAAGGGGCTCATGGTGTGAGCATATGAGTGTGTATGTATGTGTAAATTCTGTGTAATCTATAACTCTGCTTACAACCCAGGGATCAAACCCAGGTCTCCCGCACTGCAGGTAGATTCTTTACCAGCTGAGCCACCAGGGAAGCCCATTCCGTTTACCCTGAACTATCTTTCGGCCTCTGGTACCTGCGCCCCAACGCTGAGCTGTCCGCTTTACTTTAGACCATCCTCTGCCTCAGACTCTCGCCATCCAGGTCTGTTCCCAGGTTCAGCCCTTTCTGTGTCTGTTGTGACTCTCTGCTTGCCTGGGGGCTTCCTGTCTGCTGATCTTTCTCTACCCACACCTCCGTCACCAGGAGCCACGTGGGCAGCTTCCTCACTCTCCTGTTGTTGATGGGGTCAGCCTGGGGAACATGCCAGGCCAGCCAGCCTTCCAGACTGCTCTGAGTCATGCTAATTTTGTTTCCAGAATTTGTTTTCATTCACAGTACCAGTGGAGCTTCAGACTCTCTTTTGCTCCAGAAGGAGTAGGAGGTGAATTAGGGATAATTAGCAGCCAGATACCTTCCATCGCTTCTTTCAAATCCATCTGGATTTTTTCTACTTGACTATTTTCTGATGTGAGTCTGAGTCATTCTGCCACCAAATAGTAAGACCATTTAAATAATCTGCATTATTTATCCCATATTTGAAGTTTCAAAATCCATCTTATATACATTAATATCTCCCAAAGGGATACTGCCTACTTGGTTGTGGGAAACATCTTCTCTGGGTAGGACCTAGTGAAAATGTCACTATGATTAGAATAGGGAGATCCTAGGTAATCCCCTGTGAAACTTTTCAAAACGGATGCTAACAGCTGTTTCTCCATTCTCTCCAGAGATTCTAAAAATATTATACAGGCTAGTTATGTGGCATAATGCTCAGTTAAGTGACACACTTAAGACTCACTCTTTAACATCTTATTTCTAGTTTTTAAGGCATCCTGAATTTGTATTTTTCAAGTCAGAAGCAAAGATTCCTCTTGGTCCTTTCCTTGGAGAGGAAAGACGTGGATCAAAGGCTATGCTGCTGCTGCTGCTAAGTCACTTCAGTCGTGTCCGACTCTGTGTAACCCCATAGATGGCAGCCCACCAGGCTCCCCCATCCCTGGGATTCTCCAGGCAAGAATACTGGAGTGGGTTGCCATTTCCTTCTCCAATGCATGAAAGAGAAAAGTGAAAGTGAAGTCGCTCAGTCTGTCCGACTGTTAGCGACCCCATGGACTGCAGCCCACCAGGCTCCTCCGTCCATTGGATTTTCCAGGCAAGAGTACTGGGGTGGCATTGCCTTCCCCATCAAAGGCTATGAGTGAGGGTAAAAGAAAGGAAGGGAAAGTAGAGAAATTATTTTTTTAAATTATTTTAATTGGAAGATAATTATTTATTGTGATGGTTGTTGCCATACATCAACATGATTGGCCACAGGTGTACACATGTCCCCCATCCTGAACCCCACTCCCACCTCCCTCCCCACCATATCCCTCTGGGCTGTCCCAGGGCACCAGCTTTGGGTACCCTGCTTCATGGATCCAACTTGCATTGGTCATCTGTTTTACATGCAGTAATGTACATGTTTCCCACCTTTGTCTTCTCCCACTGAGTCCAATAGTCTGTTCTTTACATCTGTGTCTCCTTTGCTGCCTTGCATGTAATATCGTTGGTACTGCCTTTCTAAATTCCATATATATGCATTACTATTACAGCAAAGAAATAGAGGGAAAGAACAGAATGGGAAAGACTAGAGATCTCTTCAAGAAAATTAGAGATACCAAGGGAACATTTCATGCAAAGATGGGCTCAATAAAGGACAGAAATGGTATGGACCTAACAGAAGCAGAAGATATTAAGAAGAGGTGGCAAGAATACACAGAAGAACTGTACAAAAAGTTTCATGACCCAGATAATCACGATGGTGTGATCACTCATCTAGAGCCAGACATCCTGGAATGTGAAGTCAAGTGGGCCTTAGAAAGC
>SJYX01017628.1:591851-628176 GCA_006410675.1 Oreotragus oreotragus | reverse complement strand
ATGCTTTTGAACTGTGGTGTTGGAGAAGACTCTTGAGAGTCCCTTGGACTGCAAGGAGATCCAACCAGTCCATTCTGAAGGAGATCAGCCCTGGGATTTCTTTGGAAGGAATGATCCTAAAGCTGAAACTCCAGTACTTTGGCCACTTCATGCGAAGAGTTGACTCATTGGAAAAGACTCTGATGCTGGGAGGGATTGGGGGCAGGAGGAGAAGGGGATGACAGAGGATGAGATAGCTGGATGGCATCACTGACTTGACAGACGTGAGTCTGAATGAACTCCAGGAGCTGATGATGGACAGGGAGGCCTGGCGTGCTGTGATTCATGGGGTCGCAGAGTCGGACACGACTGAGTGAACTGAACTGAACTGAATATTACAGTAATTGTCTTTCTCTTTCTGACTCATGTCCCTCTGTATAATAGGCTCCTGGTTCATCCACCTCATTAGAATGACTCAAATGTGTTCCTTTTCAAAGCTGAGTAATATTCCATGTGTATATGTACCACAAGTTCCTTATGCATTGACTCTCTTTTATACATATGACTCTCCCTTTCCTTCCCAACAAGTTGCTCTCTCTCCAGAACAGTCTTCTTGGTCACACTCTTGTAACCCAGTTTTAGAAGTTGTTTTGCAAAGTACTTGTAGCAAATAAATAGCAAAGTTGGAGAATAACTGAATTTTAGTGCCTAAGTATTCAAAGTTAAGTGTTCTAAGGATTAAAAGCTAAACCTAAAATAACATAGCTCTTTCAGTCTCTTACAGAACAACTTGCTTTCCTGTGTGGGAAGGGAAGTGGAGGCGTTTCAACTGTGTGACAAGTAACCCACTGAATGGGTTGTCCTATGCTGCCTCTGCAGAGAAGCAATGGTAAATGACAAAGCAAGGTGAGAGCAGGGTCATCTTTTCCACAAGGAGCATCTGTTCACTCTTTCAGGGCCAGAGCTTTGTCGGTGGGTTTTGCTGAGAGAAGTGAGGCAAGTCTTAGCCCTAGGCATGGTCTCATTCACTTGTGCCCCTGTGTACAGAGTGGCAGCTGTTTGTGGCTTCCAGGGACAGAACTCCCCTCCACCCCACCCCACCACCAGAAAACTCTCAGAGCCATTGTTAAGGTGAGAACAAGCAGGCCACCATGAAGGTCTGCTGTGCAACGGGCATTGAGCAGACAACCTCTCTTAGATATCAAAGGAGAGCTTGGAAGAGCAGAGGCTGACCCGTTCTAGCATCCCCTTTAGGCCACCTCCCACCTTGACTGAGTTCTGGGCCTCTGTTCCTTGATTGAGCTTCCCATTCTTTCATTGGTAAGCTTCTATTTAGGCCAGTGTTCACCAGGAGAGCTGAAGGCAGAGGCTGAGAGTGGGGAGGACAGTGAAAGGAGAATATTTTGGCAGATGCTTGGCTCTTGTCCTGCCTCTCTCAGGTAGCCTCAGGAGACCTGGGGTCAAGCACCTTATTAGTTCCAGTCTCTGTTTCAGAAATCAGTATCAGGCAGTTGTCCTCCACACCTAGACCACTGCAGGCCTGTCAGCTAAGCTCTGCATTCCCGGGGAGTGAGCCATCAGAGGGCTCCTCGGGGCTGTGGGAAGGATGTGAAGCCAGTTCTTCTATCTTACTTGCCTTCATTACTTAAAATGGATTTTTGCAGAGCTTGAAAAGGATCTGGTTGCTGCCCTTCTCTGTGTCCAGTTGGTTGCATCTGATCTACTAGGTCAACATAGCCTCTAGCAGGAATAAAACTCAGTTCAGAAACAGAGTTGTTGCTTAAAGAGAGAGGGAGTGGCAGGATCAGGGGCAGCAGGGAGGTGCACTGGGGAAGAGGCTTCCGTGGGGTGTGATTCAAGGGCCTTGCACAGGCCCTAAAATTACCATCATCATAACTCCATGGTATTGGCATTCTAGCTTCCTGAAGGTAGCTCACACTGTAGCATGGATACTATATATACATGTAATGATGATCATAAACATTTTTAAGCACTTTAAGGTTTAAGAAATGCATTTAAATCATTGCATTTCTTTGGGATAGTCCCAGATGAGCCAGACTTCAGCTGAAATTGTGTTGGTGGTTCTAGATAAAACTCACCATCCCAGTGTTCCTCTGATAGCTACTGGGTTGGCCAAAAAGTTTGTTTGGGTTTTTCCATAAGATGTTACAGAAAAACCTGAGCAAATTTTTTGGCCAACACATTTCCCTGAATGGTTTGCATGGTAAGAAAGAACCTATCCAAACAGAGCCGTTACGATCAAAGTCTCTGGGAGGCAGGGTAGGGGACATAGGCTGGGATGCTAGGAAAAATGTGAGCTGTCCCCAGCCTGACCCACCAAACTCACCTCCCTGATGGAAGAGAACAGCTATGCAAAGTCACCACAAGGAGCTGTTTTTCTAGAAGGTAAGACTGGGAGCCCTAGCAGAGCTCTTTGGGATCCAAATGACTTACTGTGGCACAGAAATGTGAAGGAGGGAGCTGTCAGCCTACTTGTTCTTGGAATATGGCACCACTGCAATAAGTTAGCCAGAGGTATAGGAACTGCAGCATTCTTTGGCACCTCAAAGTTTGGTGTTTTCAGTAGCTCAGGGAAGCAACCCCTAGCCCAGCCAGAAAGGAACATTCTCACATAGGTAGCAGGCATTGTCACATGCTGGGAAGACAGGAGGAACTGGCTTTGAGCAAATATGTGATGCTTCAGAGACCCCAGAAGTGACTTTTTGATGATGGCCATTCTGACTGGTGTGAGGTGACACCTCATTATAGTTTTAATTTGCATTTCTCTAATAATCAGTGAAGCTGAGCATCTCTTCATGTACCTTTTAGCCATCTCTATGTCTTCTTTAGGGTTTCTCAGGTGGTGCTAGTGGTAAAGAACCCACCTGCCAAAGCAGGAAATGCAGGAGATGGGAGTTTGATCCCTGGGTTGGGAAGATCCCCTGGAGGAGGGCAAAAACCCACTCCAGTATTCTTGCCTGGAGAATCCCATGCACAGAGGAGCCTGGCAGGCTATAGTCCATAGCATCACAAAGAGAGGGACCCGACTGAAGCCACTTAGCACATATGCATGCGCACACGTCTTCTTTGGAGAAATGTCTGTTTAGATCATCTGCCATTTTTTTATTGGGCTATTTTTGTTGACATTGAGCTATACGAGCTGTTTGTATATTTTAGAGATTAATCCCTTCTCAGTTGCATCATTTGCAAATACTTTCTCCCATTCTGCTGGTTGTCTTTTCATTTTGTTTATGCCATGTTCCTATGCCATGCAGAAGTTTTCAAGTTTAATTAGGTCCCATTTGTTTACTTTTGTTGTCATTCCATTACTCTAGAAGATTGCTCAAAGAAGACATTGCTGTAATTTATTTCGAACAGTGCCCTGCCTATATTTTCCTCTGGAAGTTTTATAATATACCAGTTTTACAGTTAAGTCTTTAATTGATGTTGAGTTTACTTTTATATATGGTATTAGAGAATGTTCTAATTTCATTCTCTTACATGCAGCTGTCCAGTTTTCCCAGCACCACCATTTTTTTTTAATCGGAGGAAAATTGTTTTACAATGTTGTGCTGGTTTCTACCGTACAACTACACAAATCAGTCATAATTTTATATGTAATATATATATATATATAAATAATACATACATCATCCTTCCCTCTTGGGCCTCCTTCCCCTCCAGCCATCCCATCCCACTAAGTCATCACAAAGCACCAGGCTGGGTTCCTTGTGTTATATAGCAGCTTCCCACTAGCTACCTGTTTTATGCATGATAATGTATATATGTCAATGCTATTTTCTCAACTAATCCCACCCTCTCCTTCCCCAACTGTGACCACAAGTACATTTTCTATGTCTGTGTTTCCATTCCTTCCCTGCGAATAGGTCCATCAGTACCAATTTTCTAGATTCCACATATATGCATTAATACACGATGTTTGTCATTCTGACTTATTTCACTGTGTATAACAGGCTCTAGGTTTATTCATCTCATAACAACTGACTCAGATTAATTCCTTTTTATGGCTGAGTAATATTTCATTGTATATATGCACTGCATCTTCTTTGTCCATTCATCTGTTGATGGATATCTAGACTGCTTCCATGCCCTGGCTGTTGTAAATTGTGCTACAGGGAACACTTGGGTCCATGTGTTCATGAACAGTTGGGTCCATGTGTCTTTTGGAATTGTGGTTTACTCAGGGTATATGCCTGGTAGTCAGATTGCTGGTCATATGGTAGATTTATTCCTAGTTTTATAAGGAACCTCCATACTGTTTTCCATAATGGCTGTATCAGTTTACATTCCCACCAACAGTGCAGGAGGGTTCCCTTCTCTCTACATCCTCTGCAGCATTTACTGTTTGTAGATTTTCTGATGATGACCACTCTGATTGGTGTGACGTGATACCTCTTTGTGGTTTTGATTTGCATTTCTCTAATAATTAGTGATACTGAACACCTTTTCAGGTGTTCATTGGCCATCTGTATGTCTTCTTTGGAGAAATGTCTGCTTATCAGCGCCACTTATTGAAGAGGTTGTTTTCTCTCATTGCAGTCTTGCCTCCTTTGTCATATATTAATAGACCATAAGTGCATAGGTTTATCTCTGGGCATTCTGTCCTGTTCCATTGACTTATGTTTCTATTTTTGTGCCAGCTCCATAATATTTTGATGACTGTAGCTTTATAGTATAGTCTGAAGTCAGGGAGCCCGATTCCTCCAGCTCTGTTTTTCTTTCTCAAAAGTGCTTTGGCTCCTCAGGGGCTTTTCTGTTTCCATAACGTTAAAAAAATTTTTTTCAATTCTAGTGCTGTGAAAAATGCCACTGGTAATTTGATATAAATGGCATTGAAATGTAGATTGCCTTGGGTAGCATGGTCATTTAGACAATATCAGTTCTTCCAATCTAAGAGCATGATATATCTTTCCATCTGTTTGTGTCATCTTGGATTTCTTACATCAGCATTTCTTTCATCTGTACTTCTCAGGGTACAGGTTTTTTGCCTCCTTAGGTAGATTTATTCCTAAGAATTTCTTCTAGGTATGGAGAAGGCAATGGCACCCCACTCCAGTACTATTGCCTGGAGAATCCCATGGATGGAGGAGCCTGGTTTCACTTTTCACTTTCATGCACTGGAGAAGGAAATGGCAACCCACTCCAGTGTTCTTGCCTGGAGAATCCCAGGGACGGGGGAGCCTGGTGGGCTGCCATCTATGGGGTCGCACAGAGTCGGACACGACTGAAGTGACTTAGCAGCAGTAGCAGATGCATATATAGATATATATATATATATAGATATGTATATATATATACAGATATGTATAGTATATATTATTTACATATATCTATATAGTAGCACTGGAGAAGGCAATGGCACCCCACTCCAGTACTATTGCCTGGAGAATCCGATGGATGGAGGAGCCTGGTAGGCTACAGTCCATGGGGTCGCTAAGAGTTGGACACAACTGAGCGACTTCACTCTCACTTTTCACTTTCATGCACTGGAGAAGGAAATGGCAACCCACTCCAGTGTTCTTGCCTGGAGAATCCCAGGGACGGGGGAGCCTGGTGGGCTGCCATCTATGGGGTCGCACAGAGTTGGACATGACTGAAGCGACTTAGCAGCAGCACCATAGTAGCACATTTATGTCATTTTTCTTTTAAACCCTTTCCTTGAAATTGAATTGAAAGAGTTAGTGTTAGATTGTGCTGATTTCACTGGTGCTCAGCCTGAAGCACTGTGACCCTTGTTGGGTAGCATAGTAGCCCTGCTTCTCCCAGGCCACTTCATGAGCTAGAATGCGGCACACAAGGATTGAAGCAGGTGTCAGAGACATGCAGATACAGCTGAAACGTGGCTCCTTAAAACCCACATATTTGGAAAATTCTGAAAAGGTTCCATCCATAAAGAAAACCTAAAAGAACCACACAGTAGAAGGTATGTAGAATTAGGGGTGTGACCTTAAAAATGTCTTTTAAGCTTTTAATCATAACTCTATCATCTCTAAAAAAGGGATGATAATACTTACCTTACCCGTCCCACACATTATTATTGTAAAAGAAAATCTGCACAATAAAATACTCTGCATGTGACAGAGTCACATTAATTATGATCACACACATCTTTCAAAGACATTGGAGGACATTATACTGATTATTGGATTAAGAATTTAATTGCTCCCATCACATGGGAGAGATGGAAATTTAAGAACTGAGTTGGGAAAATACATCTTGGGATGCTCAACAATCATTAAAGCCTTAGGGAATAATGCTTCTTAATAGCAGGGGCATCACTGAATGTCCAGTATATCTGGTATAAATAAAGTATGCCACTGCATCACACTCTCTTGGTGGCTCAGCAGTAAAGAATCCATCTGCAATACAGGAGACATGTATTTGAGTCTTGGGTCAGGACGATCCCCTGGAGAAGAAAATGACAACCCATTCCACTATTCTTTCTTGGAAAATCCCACAGACAGAGGAGCCTGGCGGGCTACGGTTCATTGGGTTGCAAAAGAACTGGACACAGCTTAATGACTGAACTACAATAAAAATGGGCTAAGGAAAACCTCAGAGTCAACAGAAGCATATGCTTGGAGCCTCTTTATCTCCCCTGGAAGCCTCTCTAAACTCAGGAGTGAGCTGCTGCTGCTGCTAAGTCGCTTCAGTCGTGTCCGACTCTGTGTGACGCCATAGACGGCAGCCCACCAGGCTCCTCCGTCCATGGGATTCTCCAGGCAAGAACACTGGAGTGCGTTGCCATTTCCGTCTCCAAGGAGTGAGCTAGTAGTCACTGAAAACCCTGGGGCAGCGCACAGACCTGCTCTCCATATGCTTTGGACCCCCCTTCTGCCCGCTTCTCATCTGTATTTTGCCTCTTCAGGAACTACCCAGATTCCCTTCCCTCAGTCTGAATGGCTGAGGGACTCAATTAATTCTCCTGGAAATACATTCACTTTAGAAGAGATCTGAGAGATTCATTCACTCACTGTATCAAGCACCCGTTCTGTGTTAGCAGGTCAGGCTCTGATCATGCAGAAGAGACATACAATCTCTGCTCTCCTGTAGTTACAGCTTGGTGGTGGAGAGGTGATCAAACAATCAACATCAACAGCAATCATGATGGCAACAACTAGGGCTTCCCTGGCGGCTCAGTGATAAGCAACCCGCCTGACAAGGATGGGGACACGGGTTTGATTCTTGATCTGGGAAGATCTCACACGCTGTGGAGCAACTAAGCCCCTGAGCCACAGCCACTGAGCCCCTGCACCTTGGAGCCTATGCTTTGCAACAGGAGAAGCCCCCACAGGGAGACGGATCACAGTGAAGGCCCAGGACCGTCCCAATGACACTCTTTAAATCAAAACATGATAGTAACATAATAGTAACAAGGTCGCACTGCTGAGCACTGACTAATTGCCAGGCACTGTTCTAAGTGCTCATGTGAAAAATTCTCCCCAAAACATGGATATATATATATACACACACACACAGACACACACATATATATGCATACTCAGTCGTTCAGTCATGTCTGACTCTTTGCAACCCTCTATGCACCGTAGCCCACCAAGCTCCTCTGTCCATGGGATTCTCTAAGCAAGAATACTGGAGTGGGTTGCCATGCCCTCCTCCAGGGGATCTTCCTAACCCAGGGATCGAATCTGGGTCTCCCATATTGCAGGGTAATTCTTTACCACTGAGCCACCAGGGAAAGCCATACACACACACACACACACACACACACACACACACATACACACACATACAGTTATTATGATCACTTCACAATTTAAAAAATTAAGTCTTGTGAAGCTGAAGTAACTTTTACACAATTACTGCCTGGCAGAGGAAGAATTTAAAACTTGGCTCCAGTACCTGTACTCCTTGGCAAAGAAAGTATAGGGCAGTAAGGAAATATACTCTAACACACACTAGGGATAGAAATGAAAAGGTTTCCTGAGAAAGTGCTATATACCCTAAGACTTGAAAAATGAGACACTGTCTTTGTCAAAATGAATCTCTTATGCAGCTTTAAGTGTCCTCATGCAGGACAACAGGAGGGGATTGAAAAGAGGAAAGTTTGAGGGGAGAAGAATCCAAATCTCATCAATGAAATGGCCGCTCACTCTAATTATGCCCAAAATGGAACAAGGCCCATACATCACCCTGACAGGGCACTGCCACCAGGAGAAAGAATGGGTGGGTCAATCAGGATAAAGAAAAAAATAAAATCAGGGGATCAAGTCTTCCACTATACCAAAAGTAAGATATTCCAAGCTAAGAAGGGTGGGAGAGCTTGAGTATATGAAAACTAACTATGCCAACTGAAAATGCAGGACCAAAAACCCCACTAGGCTTTTGTCTCACCCTTAGCACTGCTTCCAGGGTGAAAGGACAATATTAAGTATGCATGACACATTAAAGGAAAAAGGGGGTAACACGGGTAGGAGTATGGAAGAGGGAAAAGCCAGCAGAGAAAGGTTTTTCTTTCTTTGTTCATAACAATCTCTTTTGCTCTCAAAGAGGAAAAATAAAGCATGATGAGTGTATAATATACATCTATATTGTGAAATTTTTAAATGTTACCATTAGCAGTAGCTTTATAGCATGATTCGTGGTATGCATAAATTTTTGCTAAGAATTTGACAAACTTTGCTGAAGCAATACAAGCAATAACCACTTACTGTATAGTTATAACTTTATATTTATGGGCTGTTAGAGATTTATTATTGTTCAGTCACTAAGTCACATCAGACTCTTTGCAACCCCGTGGGCGGCAGCATGCCAGGCTCCTCTATCCTCCACTGTCTCCCAGAGTTTGCTCAAATTCATGTCCATTGAGTTCAGTTACCTTATTTTGTAAATGTGAAAATAAACCCAGAAATGAAAGTCTTGCTTCTGGTCACACAGCTAATTATTGGCATCATGAATAAGTACCAGATCTTGGAATCCTATAATATATGTCTATGTTGCAAAAACTTTAAATTCTACCATTAGCAATTGCTTTATGGAATGATATTCATGATAAGTATAAATTTTTATTAAGAATTTTAACAGACTTTGCTGAAGCAACACAAGTTACTGTTTTCTCTGGAGCCCCTGGCTGTGTTAATGAGGATCCCTAGCTTCAGTGGTGACATGGCATTTCTGCCTTTTGTTGAAACATGACAGATGTAGGTGGAGATCATGAGTGCTTTCCTTTCACGATGAGCCAACAACGCCAGAAGCACTACACAAACTTGGGTAGATGCTACCCCTGCCAGGTGGCCTGATATTCAGATAAGAGAAAGGAATAACATAGTAGGAAAAGTAGATGACTCAGGCTGCAGAGAAGAAGAAGGGATGGGAATTAACATCTATAATTTCGTTTTGTGACTCATAGAGCCATTTTTCCTGGGTTGTATTTCAAATGGTGCCAGCTAATTTTAAGATGAATATACAGTTTTGAGATGGAAAGGACACAATGACCCCAAGAAACTAAAATTAAACATGGACGTGAAGGATAAGGCTAGAAAGGGGAAACGTGGGACTTCCCTGGTGGTCCAGTGGTTACGATTCCGGAGCTTCTTCTGTGGGTTCAGCCACTGGCTGGGGAACCAGGATCTCATATGCTGCAGCACAGCAAATAATAACAGTAAATAAATAATCTTGAAACACATCAGAAACGACTCAATTTTTAAAAAAAAAAAGGAAAGAGGAATTGTTTCCAGTAGAGGATAGGACATAAATGTGAAACAGGGGAAAGGAAGTAATTTAATAGTCAGGTGGTCTCTGATACAATTCCACACTTGCTCATCAGGAGTGTACCCTAGGGTCTTGCCAGGAGCACAGGAAACCACCATGGGTCTTTCAAAAAGAAGGGCTTTAGTAGAGGGGAGTTGCTGTTGAAAACAATGAAAGAATGGAAAAGCAAGATGGAGATGGACAGGCAGAAGCGGAAAGCTGTAATCACAAGTAGAGGTGATGAGATAACAGGAGGAAATAGGTAACCAGGGCCAAGCATTTGGAGCCTTCCAGAAGGAAGTATAGAATGCCTTGTAGGAGATAGTCTCATGGAAGGAGGCGCTCTTTTGAAGTAATGAGAATGTAAGAAGAAATGTTGTTACCACAGGAGACAACAAGGAGCAGACACGGAAAGAGGGAGACATTCGGTGGTTTTTCCCTCCTCTAGCCCTTCAATCTTCTGTCATTGCTTCATACTGGCCAAACATACAAGGGGGGCAAAGGACATGGGAGCCTAAACAATGTAGTTCATTTGCAATGTAGTCCATTTCCAAAGCAGAAGCAGGGCAGAAATGAATCTGAAAGTACTGTTTGTTGACCAGAACACATAGCAGAGTTAATAAAGTCTGACTCCAGCAGATTCCCATGGCATCAATCTCTGAGCCAATCCCAAGTGAAGGAAGTTCTCCATTAGGACCTCAGTTACCAAAGGTATTTGTCCATCCTCCTCTTCAGTACTTTTGAAGTAAGCTCCAAACTCATCTTCTAATTGCCAAACTTTAGAGTTTCCCTAAACAACCAAAGTGTCTGGGCTATTATAAAGTCAACCTCCAGCTCACCACAAGAATCCATTCTGATCCTGAAGCATTTTTCTGAGACTCTGAAAGCCTGTTAGTAAGCAGCTCTTGTTAACTCCCTCTTCTAGGGGATATAAGGCCTAACCACTTAATTTTGGATGAAGATACTGATCCACAATGAGTAGATCATCAGCCACCTATGAGACATCCTGGATCATCACCATTATGACCCCAGGATCTGTGTCCCCATTCACCAGATTGGACCTCCTGGATATGGCCAATACCAGAATTTCCCAAGAAGCACCATGCCTTCTTTCTGAGGCTACCAGCCTTGGGGGCAACAGAGCCACCATTCAGTTCTCTGCACTCAGATTGCCCCTGGTCCATAAGCAGTCAAAACTTTCCTTCTCGATCTGTCCTTCAGCTATTTGCCATCCATGAGAGAGGTTAATCAACACAAAAGATTCAAAGGTGTCTGAGAAAAAGATGGAAACACAACTAAATTTACTTTGGAATCTGGACCTTTTCTCCCTGGAGAGAATCACATGTGAGCTAAATCGCTTCAGTCATGTCTGACTATTTGAGACCCCATGGATTGTAGCCCACCAGGCTTCTCTGTCCATTGGACACTCCAGGCAAGACTACTGGAGTGGGCTGCCATTTCCTTCTCTTGGATCCATGTCTCTTATGTCTCCTGCATTGGCAGGAAAGTTCTTTATCACTAGTGCCACCTGGGAAGCCCCAGAGAGAATCAAAAAGGGCGTTACTGAAGTTTTCCACTGAAGTGCTCTCTCCATGATGTCAGTGCACCACTCTGAAAATGTAAATAGAAGAGCAGATGGCACATAATCCTCTTAGCACTGAGGATTCTGCTCTCTCTTCAAGGTTTCAATCTGCTCCTTCAGAGCAGACTCTGAGTTAAATAAAAATGGGAAACAGGGTGTCCTGAAACCCCAGTGGATTCGAGGACACAACCAGCTGTCAACCCCTTTCCTTCTCCCTATGGCACTTGAGAGCTGAAGACGAGAGGAAGGGTCCTTGCTTTGCTGCTGAGCCCTAGTGGCATTAGTCATGACAGAGCAGCGGCCACTGGCAGACTGCAAATTACAACCCTCTGCCTCTGCATGTAAACTGTCCTAGTACCACTCAGGGGACCAGCATTGGAAGCTCACATACCAACCCCTTCTTCTAGCCAACAATCTTTTAACTTCTGCCAAGGCTTTTCTCACTAAAACAAAGTTGCTCGGCCTCCAAAAATAACATCTGTTGCTCAGAGTAACATTTTCAAACAGCATAATAAACTGTACTTCCAGAAAATATACACTCTGTGCTTCCCTGAGGGTCCTCACAGAATGGATGATGTGGGATTCTGGGCTCCCTCCTTCCACACACACACCGTCTACCCTTGGGCAACTGGTTTTGTTGTCACGGGTGGTGCTACGAGTTACCATGGGAAGGTGTCTCCATCTGCAGCATGCAGGGACCAGCGAGGCTTTAAATAACAGTCCTACCCAGATTTGTAATGTAGGCTTTCACAAGTAGAACATTTTCTTTTTTTCTCTCCCAAACCTGGGTTATGGTGCCCTGGAGTTAGTATCAGGGAGACCCAAGAAGTTTAAATAAATAGCAATAACCATAACACTCCCAGCTCGTACATTTTTAGATTCCCTGCAAATTAACTCTGGTTTCAGGGCTCAGCTAACCCCATCACTGCAACACCACAGGATTCATCTGCAGTTTGCTCATCTTAGAATATTATCCTCTCCATCTCTCCCTGTCAGTCTTTTTGAGATAGAAGGATGTGCTTGGATCACAGTCTGCTCCATGACTATACTGAGCTGCCCTGATCATCTCCTCAGTGTAATTACAGGAGCTCTGAGAAAGGATGTGTAAGTGGTGGACAGTCAGCATCACTGGAGATCATGCAAGACACTCATTTCTGTATGCACAGGGTAGAGAAAGACTTAGATCCATGAGGACCCTATCAGTTGTAGTCAGTCAAATGTAGACTATCATTTGTAGTCTGGGCAAAAATTCCAAAGACACTTCTATTATGATCAACCTCTTCTGCCTTGGAAGAACCCTATTCCACCTCTCCATGACAAAGCCTGACTCTTTTGGAGCAGTTGTTTTCAAAGTTCAGAATCACTAGAATCACCTGCTGGGGTTGTCATTTAGATTCCTGTACCTCCAGTTTTAGAGTTTCTGATTTAGTAGGTCTGGGGTGGTACCTGAGAACTTGCATTTCCAAGACAATGCTGACACTCGTGTTCCAAGGACCACACGTTGAGAATCACATTCTTCAGGGCCAGCATCTATCAGCTCAGTTCAGGTCAGTCGCTCAGTCATGTCCAACTCTTTGCGACCCCATGGACTGCAGCACACTAGGCTTCCCTGTCCATCACCAACTCCCAGAGCTTACTCAAACTCATGTGCTGGTATCTAAAATAACCTTTTAAATGTGCCTCAAAAAGCAGCAGTCTCGTGTGTTGATTTTGATGGCACCTAGCATAGAAAAAAGCATGTTTAAAAAGGTAGATGATGAGGCTTCCCTGGTGGCTCAGTGGTGAAGACTCTGCCCGCCAGTGGAGGAGACATGGGTTCTGTCCCTGCAACACAACTACTGAGCCTGTGCTCTAGAGCTTGGAAATCTCAGCTATTGAGCCCACGTGCCTTCAAGCCCATTCTCCACAGTGAGAGAAACCACTGCAACGAGAAACTTGAGCACCACAGCCAGAGAGAAGCTTGCGCAGCAATGAAGATCCAGCACAGCCAAAAAGAAGTAGATAATGTATATAAACTTTTAAAATAGATAGCATTGTGATATAAATTATATCCAATTAGTGTTTTTTCATGTAGATGTCACATTTTAATATTTGTATAAAGACACAAAATCATCTTGTATTGTTCATTTGTTTAATCTTTTTATTTTTATTTTATACAAAGTATTTATCTTTATAAATCTTCCTAATAGATGCTCTATATGAGTGTATCTAAAATTAAATGTTGCTTCTTGCAAAGCATACTAGTTTTACACACTGGATATCTAATTTATTTTTATCTGTCGCTTAAAAAAATTTAATTTATTTATTTTAATTGGAGGCTAATACTTTACAATATTGTACTGGTTTTGCCATACATCAACATGACTCCACCATGGGTGTACACGTGTTCCCCATCCTGAACCACCCCCCTCCACCTCCCTCCCCATACCCTGTCTCTGGGTCATCCCAGTGCACCAGCCCCAAGCATCCCTTTAAATGTTGCTTCTTGCAAAGCATACTAGTTTTACACACTGGATATCTAATTTATTTTTATCTGTCGCTTAAAAAAATTTAATTTATTTATTTTAATTGGAGGCTAATACTTTACAATATTGTATTGGTTTTGCCATACATCAACATGACTCCACCATGGGTGTACACGTGTTCCCCATCCTGAACCACCCCCCTCCACCTCCCTCCCCATACCATCCCTCTGGGTCATCCCAGTGCACCAGCCCCAAGCATCCCGAGCTATTAAAACTGAATAACGTTTTAATTGGTCCTTTAATCAAATCAAGGTCAAAGGCTTTCAGATGGGCAACGCAGATTTACAATTTGTCCTTTGAAAGTCGAATAAGAATTAGGAATTAGGCCTTGAGAGAAGGTAAGGTCCCTTTTAGATCCATTTCCCCCTTCATTATACTTGCAAGTTTGCTTATGATTGCTTCCCATTCATAAAGTGAAAGTGAAAATGAAGTCGCTCAGTCGTGTCAGACTCTTTGTGACCCTGTGGACTGTAGCCTACCACACTCCTCCATCCATGGGATTTTCCAGGCAAGTGTACTGGAGTAGGTTGCCATTTCCTTCTCCAGAGGATCTTCCCAACCCAGGGATCGAACCCGAGTCTGCCGCATTGTAGGCAGACACTTTACTATCTGAGCCACCAGGGAAGCCCATCCATTAATAATTAACCAATTAAGCTCTTAGCCTTTCTTGTTGTCACACTCAGAGCTCCAAGGCTCCACTTTAATAGTATACTGCATCACACAAAATGTGTACAGTTCCCTAATTTCCTAAAAAGGCTACATTTCCTGAAATTTATGTGCTCTTTTTCATTCTCAGTATTAATGACATGGATGTGTCCCCTCTAGCTTCAATCACCCACTATTAACCAGAGCGAAGTGTAAGCACGGTCCAACCTCTGCCTCACTTGGTCTGCCTGCCTGGCTAGCCAGTGAGCAACCCAGCAGAGTATGTGTCCTCTTCTGAGTTTAAACAGCCTCTATCCAGCTTTAATGCCCATTGGTTCCAGAACCCCGAGAAGCCCTTGACCTCCCAGACATTTTTCCATTGTAAAGTGGAGCCAATAATTAGTGCCTGGACTACTTCACTGTGCTGCTTTGATGCTCAAAATAAGAATGAGATAACAGGAGTGACTGCATTTTGGAAACTTGCGTTAGAAAACAGCAAGGTTTCCTTCTTCTTGGTGTTGTGTTACGGGTGCTCTGTATTCACAGTGATGGATTGTTAGTTCGCCCTGGCCCCTGTTCATAGTGAGCAGTTTACCAAATGTATGCCTGGATTCTGATGAGAGGATGATGGCCCCACACCCACTGACCACCAGAGCAGTGCTGACATTTCTTTGCTGTGGTATGAGTAATAAAGTCACGTTCAGATACATGGTCCCTCTCAGCTCTTAAATCCCTGTACAGTTGTAATATGATTTCCTCCACTTTACAGATGGATAAACAAAAACACAGATTCTTATTGTCTTCCCAAGTATACAGTAAGGAGCAGAACCCAATCCTCTCAAACAGTCCATGGTCTTTCTGTCACTAAGATGCTTTTCTTACAGTAAACCAAATTTAAATAATTAAAGAACAGGTAGGTAGGTAGGTAGACAGACAGGTGATAGGTAGATAGATAAATAATGGATGGACAGATAGACAGATAGCCAACCAAAGGGTATGATTCATCCATATACTAAAGTTTTCTCCTTTGTTTGAAAAGACAATTACTTTAATGACTTATGGGACGAAATAGTTTGACTTAGTTTTCAGCATTTTTTAAGGTGCACTTTCTGGAGTTGTGGGCTTTAGGATCATGGTTATTAAGTACATTTCACAAACATGCAGGGGCCAGTGCTTCCAATCGCTGAGTGCAATAGGTTGGTCTGAAGGCTAGATTCTAGGGTAACTTTTGGTCACAGACCCTTGTTCTGAATGAACGTGTTTTGTAGAGGAGACGATGAACAGCCACAAGGGATCCCAAAGCAGGAAAGTAAAACAAGAGAATGGGAGTTACCTCTGATTTGCCAGAGAAATGAATCCTCAGCCCAAATTTTGATCTATAATGCCCAAAGCGGTGTGGTTTAAATGGTTTCAGCTCATGACAGGTTCAATGTGTGCCAGCCTATAAAGACAGATCTGTAGCATTTCTTTCAGCTAGAAAGCGCTCCCTCTTTTAAATGTGTGCAGAATTTTATTTTTATGAGTTCCTAGCCAGGCATTCATGTGACAGCAATTCCTGACCTGTACTAAACTTCCTCTTTTAATGACTAATCCACACTTCTTTTATTTTTATTTATTTATTTATTTTTTAGAGCTTCCATTTTACTTTATTTTACTTTACAGTACTCTATGGTATGGGGAGGGAGGTGGGAGGGGGCTTCAGGATGGGGAACACGTGTACACCCGTGGCGGATTCACATTGATGTGTGGCAAAACCAATACAATATTGTAAAGTAATTAGCCTCCAATTAAAATAAATAAATTTAAATTAAAAAATATAAAGCAATACATAAATATACAAAAATGGCCATTATGACTGAATTCAACACCTCTAATGATAATCAAGACTTTGGACCACTTTAACATAAAAACACAATTTTATTTAAATAAAATTGATGTTCTAAATCATTTAACAATAAATATTAAAAGAGTGAACCCTAACATAAACTTGGGTGACTATGATATGTCACTGTAGGCTCACTGATTGTAACAAACGCACCGTCTGGTGTGGGATGTTGAAACTGGGGAGGCAGGAGGGACAGTAGAAATTAACATGGGAACTCTCCATACTACGGTCCATTCAGTTTGCTATGCATGTAAAACTGCTCTAAAACCCAGTCTGTTGTAAAAAAGAAATAGCTTTCATTTTTAAGGTGCACTTTCTGGAGTTGTAAGTTTTAGGACCACAGTACATTTCTTAAACATGCAGGGGCCAGTGCTTCTGATCTCTGAGTACAATATGTCTGAAGGCTAGATTCTAGTGTAACTTTTGGTCACAGACCTTTGTTCTGAATGAACGTGTTTTGTAGAGCAGACTATGAGCAGCCACAAACTAAGGAAACCTGCAGAATTCAGAAAATGACATTTCCAGCTCTCACCGAAGATAACATAGCTTTCCCATACATGCTGCCTCCTAAATACTTTAGCTCCCCAAAGAGAAAATGACCCTAAACAATCACTTTTTTGGGGGGGGGCACACTGCATGCAGAAATCTTAGTTCCCTGGCCAGGGATTCAGCCTGTGCTCCCTGCCCTGGAAGCACAGTTTGGGAAGTTTCAACAGTCACCTTTTAAAAATATAAATCGCTTCCCTAACAACCAGGGGAAATAGACACCTTTTTCTTTTACTATATTTGTGCATATTATCTGCTCTGCAGACAACTTAAGGGAGCTTTAGAAAAACTCACCTATATGCATAGGTTATTATTGTCTTTGATTTACCAAAACAGATGCTGATGTATTTAGCATGAATGACGATTTTCAGGTCTCTTTGGCTTATGAGGATCACTGCAGCATGATGTTATTGTCTTGCTCTGGAATGTGTGCATCCCTCTGTTTGGGAAGTTGTAATTAGAGCTAGGAAGCTGTGTAGATTACAACAAACTGTGGAAAATTCTTAAAGAGATGGGAATACCAGACCACCTTTCCTGCCTCCTGAGAAACCTGTATGCAGGTCAAGAAGCAACAGTTAGAACTGGACATGGAACAATGGACTGGTTTCAAATTGGGAAAGGAGAATGCCAAGGCTGTATACTGTCACCCTCCTTATTTAACTTTTACACAGAGTACATCATGCAAAATGCCAGACTGGATGAAGCACAAGCTGGAATCAAGACAAGATTGCTGGGAGAAATATCAACCACCTCAAATATGCAGATGACACCATCCTTATGGTAGAAAGTGAAGAGGAACTAAAGAGTCTCTTGATGAAGATGAAAGAGGAGAGCGAAAAAGCTGGCTTAAAATTCAACATTCAAAAACCTAAGATCATGGCATCCAGTCCTATCGCTTCAAAACAGATAGATAGAGAAGCAGTGACAGCAACAGACTATTTTCTTGGACTCCAAAATCAACGTGGATGGTGACTGCAGCCGTGAAATTAAAAGACACTTGCTCCTTGGAAGAAAAACTATGATGAACCGAGATAGCATATTAAAAAGCAGAGATATCACTCTGCCAACCAATATCTGTATAGACAAAGTTGTGGCTTTTACAGTAGTCATGTATGGATGTGAGAGTTTGACCATAAAAAAGGCTGAGTGCTGAAGAATTGAAGCTGTCAAACTGTGGTGCTGAAGACCCTTGAGAATCCCTTGGACTGCAAGGAGACTGAGCTAGTCAACCCTCAGTTCAGTTCAGTTCAGTCACTCAGTCGTGTCCGACTCTTTGCAACCCCATGAATCGCAGCATGTGAGTGAAAAAGTTGGCTTAAAGCTCAACATTCAGAAAATGAAGATCATGGCATCTGGTTCCATCACTTCATGGGAAATAGATGGGGAAACAGTGGAAACAGTGTCAGACTTTATTTTTTGGGGTTCCAAAATCACTGCAGATGGTGACTGCAGCCATGAAATTAAAAGACACTTACTCCTTGGAAGGAAAGTTATGACCAACCTAGATAGCATATTGAAAAGCAGAGACATTACTTTGCCAACAAAGGTCCATCTAGTCCACCCTATGGTTTTTCCAGTAGTCATGTATGGATGTAAGAGTTGGACTGTGAAGAAAGCTGAGTGCCGAAGAATTGATGCTTTTGAACTGTGGTGTTGACTCTTGAGAGTCCCTTGGACTGCAAGGAGATCCAACCAGTCCATTCTAAAGGAGATCCGTCCGGGTGTTCATTGGAAGGACTGATGCTGAGTCTGAAACTCCAACATTTTGGCCACCTGATGCGAAGAGCTGACTCATTGGAAAAGACTGTGATGCTGCAAGGGACTGGGAGCAGGAGGAGAAGGGGACGACAGAGGATGAGATGGCTGGATGGCATCACTGACTCGATGGACGTGAGTTTGAGTGAACTCTGGGAGTTGGTGATGGACAGGGAGGCCTGGTGTGCTGCAATTCATGGGGTCGCAAAGAGTTGGACACAACTGAGTGACTGAACTGAACTGAACTGATCTGAGTTCATCAGTTAAAAAAAAGAGATTCTCAATCTGGATCAAGAAATGAGACCCAACTTCATGTTGTTTAAGAGAAACCAACTTTAAATATAAAGACACATATAAGTTAAAGATAAACAGATAGAGAAAGATATGCCATGCTAACAGTAATCAGAGGAAAGTGGGAGTATCTATATTAATTTCAGACAGAGCAGATTTCAGAGCACAGAAAGTTTTCAGATAAAGAGGGGCATTACATGATATCAAAGGTCAAATAGCCAAGAAGACATATCGATTCTTACTGTGTATGCCTCAAAAAACAAAATATGGTAGGCAAAAATTGACTAAGGAGAAACAGATGAATTTTTTCTCCTTGCAGGAGAAACTGATGAATCCATTATTATGGATGGAGATTTTGATATGTCCTCTATCAGAAATGAACATATTCAGCCAGCAGGAGGACACAGTTGAACTCAAAAGCACCATCAGTCAATTGGATATAATTGATATTAGAGGCTACTTCACCCAACAACAGCAGAACACATATTCTTCTCAAGCTCACATCAAACATTCACCAACACATAAAAAGCACTATACAGTCCATGGAATTCTCCAGGCCAGAATACTGGAGTGGGTAGCTGTTCCCTTCTCCAGGGGATCTTCCCAACCCAGGAACTGAACCCAGGAATTGAACCCAGGAATCGAACCCAGGTCTCCCACATGGCAGGTGGATTCTTTACCAGCTGAGCCACAAGGGAAGCCTAACAATACTAGAGTGGGTAACCTATCCTCCAATGGATCTTCCTGACTCAGGAATCAAACTGGGGTCTTCTGCATTGCAAGGGGATTCTTTACCAGCTGAGCTACCAGGGAAGCTCAAAACATACCTTAACAAATTTAAAACAACAGAAATCATACAGTATGTATGCTCTTAGATGACAATGGAATTAAACAAAAAATCAGAAACAGAAAGATAAGTGAAAAATCCCTAAATACTTGGTGCTTAAAGAACACATTTCTAAGTATCACATGGGTCAAATTAGAAATCTCAAGAGAAATTTAAAGGTATTTTGAACTAAATGAACATGAAAACATAACTTATCAAAATTTGTGGAGTGTAGCCAAAGCAGTGACTAGAGGGAAATTTATAGCACTGAATGCATACATTATAAAAGAAGACAGACCTAAAGTCAATAATCTAAGCTTCTGCTTCATGAAGTTAGAAAAAGAAGAGAAAACTAAATCCAAATAAGCAGAAGAACAGAAATAGTATAAATTAGAGCACAAATCAATGAATTGAAAATTAGAAGTCAACAGAGAAAAATCAATGAAACAAAAGGTTGAAAGTGAAAGTGTTAGTTGCTTAGTTGTGTCTACCTCTTTGTGACCCCATGGACTATAGCCTGCCAGGCTCCTCTGTCCATGGAATTCTCCAGGCAAGAATACTGGAGTGGGTAGCCATTCCCTTCTCCAGGGGATCTTCCAGGCCCAGGGACTGAACACAGGTCTCCTGCATTTCAGGCAGATTCTTTAGTGTCAGAGCCAGCAGGGAAGCCCAAAACCAAAGGTTGGTTCCTTGAAAAGATCAATAAAACCAATAAGCCTTTAGACATGCTAATAATAAAAGAGAGATGACACAAATTACTAATATCAGACATTGAAAGAGATGGATCACTACATGGATCACTACAGATCCACGGTCATTAAAAGGTTCTATGACTAATTCTATGCTGACAAATTTGATATTAAGATGAAATGGACCAATTTGCTGAAAGACACATTCTACCAAAACTCACACAAAAAGAAAAGGACATTCTGAATAGGCCTATATTTACTGAAACTGAATCAATAATTAATAACCTTCCAAAATAGAAAGCACTTGGCTCAGATGGAGTTTACTGGTGAATTCTACCAAACATTAAAAAAAAAAATACATTCTACGAATTCTCTATAATCTCTTTCAGAAGACAGAAGCAGAGAGTACCTCTTAGCTCATTTATGAGGCCAGCATTACCCCACTACCAAAATGAGACAATAACTTCACAAGAAAATTACAGACCAATACCTCTCATGAACACAGAGGTAAAAATCCTCAACAAAAATATGAGCAAACGGAATTCAACAACATACAAAAACAATACACTAAAATCAAATGGAGTTTATTGCATGTATATATTTCCAAACTCTTCATTTGAAAATCAATGCAATCCATCACATCAAGAAGCTAAAGAAGAAATATCACATATCAGTAGATGCGGAAAAAACATGTGGCAAAAAGTCCAAGACCCATTCATGATGGAAACTCTCAGCAAACTAGGAAGAGAGGAGAACTTCCTCAGCTTTGTAAAGAATGTCAACAAAACCCCACAGCCAACATCATACTTAACAGTGAAAAACTAGATGTTTTCTCACTAAGATCAGGAACAAGGTAAGAATATTTCCTCTTACCACAGTTTTTTAACCCTGTACTCAAAGTCCTAACTAATATAATAGGATGAGAAAAGGAAATAAAAGATATACAACTTTGGAAGGAAGAAATAAAACTTCCTTTTGTCTGTAGATGATATGATCATCTATGGAGAATGCAAAAATAATTCACAGAACTAATAAGCAGTTGTAACAAGATTGCAAGGTATAAATATACAAAAGTCAATCCTTTCCTATAAAACAGTAATGAATAAGTATAATTTGAAATTAAAAACAATACCATTTACCTTGTAGCACCTTCAAAGATAAAATACTTAGGTATAAGTCTAGCAAAATATGTACAAGATTTATATGAGGAAAACCATAACTCTGGTGAGCAAAATAATAATAAAAAGTTAATTTGAAATTAAAAACAATACCATTTACCTTGTAGCACCTTCAAAGATAAAATACTTAGGTATAAGTCTAGCAAAATATGTACAAGATTTATATGAGGAAAACCATGACTCTGGTGAGCAAAATAATAATAAAAAGCCTAAATAAATGGAGAGATATCCCCATGTTCATGGATAGGAAGACTCAATATTGTTGAGATGCCCATTCTTCTCAACTTGATCTATAGATTCAAGGCAATCCCAATCCAAATCCCAGCAAGTTATTTTGTGGCTATCAACAAACTGCTTCTAAAGTTTACACAGAGAGGGAAAAACCCTGAATAGCCAACACAATACTGGAGAGGAAGAACAAAGCTGGAGGACTGATACTACCCACCTTCAAGACAGCATGGAATTGGTGAGTTGAGTTCAGTTTAGTTGCTCAGTCATGTTTGACACTTTGCCACCCCATGGACTGCAGCATGCCAGGCTTCCCTGTCCATTACCAACTCCTGGAGCTTGCTCAAATTCATGTTCATTGAGTCAGTGATGCCATCTTTCCCAGGGTCTTTTCCAATCAGTCAGTTCTTCACATCAGGTGGCCAAAGTATTGGAGATTCAGCTTCAGCATCAGCATCAATCCTTCTAATGAATATTCAGGACTGATTTCCTTTAGGACTGACTGGTTTGATCTCTTTACAGTCCACAGGACACTCAAGGGTCTTCTCCAGCACCACAGTTTAAAGGCATAAAAATTAGGCACTCAGCTTTCTTTATGGTCCAACTCTCACATCTATACATGACTACCAGAAAAACCATAACTTTGACTAGACAGACCTTTGTCAGGAAAGTAATGTCTCTGTTTTTTAATATGCTGTCTAGGTTGGTCAGAGCTTTTCTTCCAAGGGACAAGCATCTTTTTAAAAATTTCATGGCTGCAGTCACCATCTGCAGTGATACTGGAGCCCGAGAAAACAAAGTCTGTCACTTGTTTCCATTGTTTCCCCATTTACTTGCCATGAAGTGATGGGACCCAATGCCATGATTTTTGTTTTTTGAATGCTGAGTTTTAAGCCAGCTTTTTTACTTTCCTCTTTCACTTTCATCAAGAGGCTCTTTAGTTCCTCTTTGCTTTCTGCCATTACAGTGATGTCATCTGCATATCTGAGGTTATTGATATTTCTCCCAGAAGTCTTGATTCCAGCTTGTGTGTCATCCAGCTCAGCATTTTCTACTATGTACTCTGCATATAAGTTAAATAAGCAGGGTGACAATATACAGCCTTCATGGACTCCTTTCCCAATTTGGAACTAGTCTGTTGTTCCATGTCCAGTTCTAACTGTTGCTTCTTGACCTGCATACAGATTTCTCAGGAGGCAGGTCAGGTGGTCTGGTATTCCCATCTCTTTAAGAATTTTCCACAGTTTGTCATGATCCACACAGTCAAAGGCTTTGGCATAGTCAATAAGGCAGAAACATGTTTTTCTGGAACTCTTGCTTTTTTGATGATCTCATGAATGTTGGAAATTTGATCACTGGTTCCTCTGCCTTTTCTAAATCTAGTTTGAACATCTGGAAGTTCATGGCTCACGTATTGCTGAAGCTTGGCTTGGAGAATTGTCAGTATTACTTTGCTAGCGTGTGAGATAAGTGCAATTGTGCGATAGTTTGAGCATTATTTGGCACTGCCTTTCTTTGGGATTGGAATGAAAACTGACCTTTTCCAGTTCTGGGGCCACTGCTGAGTTTCCACATTTGCTGGCATATTTAGTGCAGCACTTTGACAGCATCACCATCTGGGATTTGAAACAGCTCAGCTGGAATTCCATCATCTCCACTAGTTTTGTTCGTATTGATGTTTCCTAAGGCCCACTTGACTTCACACTCCAGGATGTCTGGCTCTAGGTGAGTGATCACACCATCATGGTTATATGGGTCATTAAGATCTTTTTTGTATAGTTCCATGTATTCCTGCCACCTCTTCTTAATATCTTCTGCTACTGTTAGGTCCAAACCATTTCTGTCCTTTATTGCGGCCATCTTTGCATTAAATGTTTCCTTGGTATCTCTAATTTTCTTAAAGAAATCTCTAGTCTTACTCATTCTATTGTTTTCCTCCATTTCTTTGCACTGATCACTTAGAAAGGCTTTTTTATCTCTCCCTGCTATTCTTTGGAACTCTGCATTTTCCCTCTTCTTTTTTGCCTTTCGCTTCTCTTCTTTTCTCAGCTATTTGTAAAGCTTCTTCAGACAACCATTTTGCCTTTTTGCATTTCTTTTTCTTGGGGATGGTTTTGATCAAAGACTCCTGTACAATGTTATAAACCTCCATCCACAGTTCTTCAGGCACTCTATCATATCTATTCAATCTGATAGATTGAATCTACTTGTCACTTCCACTGTATAATCATAAGGGATTTGGTTTAGTGGTCTACTGAATGGTCTGGTGGTTGTCAATACTTTCTTCAAGTTTGAATTTGGCAGTAAGGAGTTCATGATCTGATCCACAGTCAACTCCCAGTCTTGTTTTTGTTGACTGTATAGAGCTTCTCCATCTTTGGCTGCAAAGAATATAATCAATCTGATTTCAGTATTGACCATCTTGTGATGTCCATGTGTAGAGTCTTCTCTTGTGTTGTTGGAAGAGGGTGTTTGCTACAATCATTGTGTTCTCTTGGCAAAACTCGATTAGCCTTTCCCCTGCTTCATTTTGTACTCCATGGGCAAACTTGCCTGTTACTCCAGATATCTCTTGACTTCCTACTTTTGCATTCCAGTCCCCTATGATGAAAAGGACATCTTTTTTGTGTGTTAGCTCTAGAAGGTCTTGTAGGTCATCACAGAACCGTTCAACTTCAGCTTCTTCAGCATTAGTGTGTTGGGGCATAGACTTGGATTACTGTGGTACTGATTTCTGGTTTGCCTTGGAAACGAACAGAGATCATTCTGTTGTTTTTGAGACTGCACTCAAGTACTGCATTTTGGACTCTTTTGTTGACTATGAGGGCCACTCCATTTCTTCTAAGGGATTCTTGCCCACAGTTTAGATGTAACAGTCATCTGAATTAAATTTGCCCAGTCCCGTCCATTTTAGTTCACTCATTCCTAAAATGTTGATGTTCACACTTGCCATCTCCTGTTTCACCACTTCCAATTTACCTTGATTCATGGACCTGACATTCCAGGTTCCCATGCAATAATGTTCTTCACAGCATCAGACTTTACTTCCATCACCAGTCACATCCACAACTGGATATTGTTTCGCTTTGGCATTGGTGAAAGAACAGACAAATCAATGGAACAGAATCCAAAAATAGTCCAACACAAATATAGTGAACTGATCTCTGACAAAGGAGCAAATGCAGTGCAATGGAACAAAGATACGTTTTTTTCAACAAATAGTACTGAGACAACTGGATAGACACATGCAAAAAAGTGAACCTAGACATAGATTTTATACCCTTCACAAAAATTACCTCAAAATAGACACAGACCTAAGTGTAAAATTCAAACTATAAAACTGCTGGTATAGCCAGGCAATGGTATGTTATTCAGCACTTGATAAGTGAGCTATCAAGCCACGAAAAGACACAGAGGAAATTTAAATATATATTATTAAATGATAACACCAATCTGAAAAGCCTAAGTATATTGAATGATTTAAATTTTATGACATTCTGGAAAAGGTAAAATTATAGAGACAGTAAAAAGGTCAGTGGCTGTCAGAGGTGAGTGGGGAGGTAAGAATGACTAGGCAGAGGACAAAGGATTTTTAGAGCAGTTAAAATTATTTTGTAAGATTCTATAATGGTGGATACATGTCATTATATATTTGTCAAAATCCATAGAAAGTACAACACTAAGTAAGAGCTCTAATGTAAACTATGGACCTTGGATGGTAATGATGCTCATCACTGAAACAAATGTACTACACTGGTGGGGGATGTTGATAATGGAGAAGGTGAAACGTGTGGCGCGTAAGGAGTATATGGGAAATATATCCTATACCTCCTGCTCAAATTTGCTGTGAATCTAAAAAAAAAAAAAGTCTAGTAAAAAAATCGATAAAACAAAGGAGTTCTTCATAGCAGATGCAAATACCAAGAGTGGGTAAGGAGAGTGTAGGCATTTTCTAAACATGTGTGACAAAATTCCTAAATGTATGTAAAGTCCCTTTATGCAGAACATTTTGCAGGACTAGTTTTCCACCAAATACCCTTTGGAAAATGCCACTAGAGAAATAATGATAATTTTTAAAAAATTGCCAGGAATAAGAAACTCAATGAAGAGTTAGAAGATACAGTTGTGGAAAGCTTGAAGAAAGTTGAAGAAAAAGACAAAGAGAATAGGAATAAGAAGAAAGAGGGTCAAGAATACAAAGGATGACTTCAGAAGGTTCAACATCTGAACATATGCCAGGAAGAGTAAATACCCTTTGGAAAATGCCACTAGAGAAATAATGATAATTTTTAAAAAATTGCCAGGAATAAGAAACTCAATGAAGAGTTAGAAGATACAGTTGTGGAAAGCTTGAAGAAAGTTGAAGAAAAAGACAAAGAGAATAGGAATAAGAAGAAAGAGGGTCAAGAATACAAAGGATGACTTCAGAAGGTTCAACATCTGAACATATGCCAGGAAGAGTAAGTAGAAGAGAAAAAAAAGTGAGGGAAAATCATTGGTGAATTTAAGAAAGTTTCAAGAAACCAAATGATGGAATGGGCACACTATATGTCCACATGGTGAGTAAAAATACTCATATCCTAGATGAAATTTCAGAATAATAGGGATGAAGAGAAGCTTCAAAGAGAATAAACAGGTTTCACACAAAACTGAAGATAAAAACCTAGGGAAGATTCCATGGTAGAGATAAAGATTCCATGGTAAAATAAAGATTACATTGTAAAATAAAGGAGCAAACTGGGGTAACACAAAAGAGAGATGAACATGCTTGAACATAAAGAAGAAAGATGTATACAGCAGTAAGAAATTATAAGGCTGAGCTAGTAAGTACATAGCAAAATAAACACGTAACAAAAAAGGTCAAGATTTAATCTAAAACAAAGTTTTGTACAACAAAGGAAAAGTAATCATAGTACTCTACATGGCTCAACTGAGACTAGCATAAAACAAGTTACAATAAGACACTATTGAATTTCAATCTAATCATAATTATAATATCATCTTATTAAGAGAGGGAAGTATGTGTGGGTGGGTAACAGGCAAAGAGATTAAGAAGTGTTAAATCCTGGGTTGCCAAAAAAAGAAAAGGAAGAGTTAAAGTGTGTTGATACAAAAATACCTCAAGTTAAAAAAAGCAATATAAGCATTCTACTTACATATATGAAAGTAAATAAAAGAATCAGCTAAATTAGAAGTGACTGCCTTTGGTGAGAAGTAAATGACAGGGAATAGAGGGGGTCAGTTCCTCTTCTTTTTATAATAATTCTTATAGTCTATTTTTCCTTTAAACTGTTCTCATGTATATAATTCTGATGAAAATAAAAAGTGTTGTGCAGTTTAAAAAAATGAAAGGTTGGTAATAAAGGATATAGCATGGCACACAGCTTTCAATCTATGATAGCTTTTATTATTAACATTGAAGGGTCTATAAAGGTAACTTGGACTAACTGTGTCATTGTAAAGGTGTGTAAACTGAGATCAGAAAAGAAGTTACAGCAAGCTCACACAGAAAGAGCAAAGGTCCAGTCAGGATGGTGAAACAGTGAGCAGTGAAAATTGCTATAGCCTGGCCAAGAGCAAGAAACAGGGATACAAAGTCAAGCTGCCATTTTTCTTAGCTATGAGATTCAGATCAAGGGATGGATTTCAGCTTAGTGACCACCAGAAGCGATGAGTTACATCATTTTAATTGAATAGTGAGGCACAGTCATGAGGCTTCCACTGGTATGAATCATCTAGGTTTTGTTGAAAATGCATCCAGGCACCTAACTGATATTTAGAATTTTATGGAGTAAACAAGCAGGTATACAGGAATCTAGTGGGCATGTCATAGGTTAGAAAATGGAATCAATATCTTCGCTGAGGTGTTCATCTATCTTTACTTCCTCATCCATGGAGCTAAGCTCCTAAGCTTTGTTCATCAATCTAGTAACATTTTTGGACTAAGCAAATCCAGTAACTGGCTGAGGCTAGATGCATAAGACACATTTGGAGAATTCATGTGATAGTACTCTGATCAGAGCTGAACATAAATGTTACCACAGGCTCTGTTCTTTTCCAAAGGTTGTTTGGAGAGGAAACGACTGGGCTTCCCTTCAAGCACTAGCATTCTAGGGTGGAGACAAACTCAACTCCTAAGAAAAAGACTACCTTAACTTCCATGAGGATCATTCCAATTCCTTAGATTTCCCTAACAAGATGTTTTCACACATATATCTTAATTTACACATGAAAATGAGTATTGTTCTTTTTGTCAATAGTTATCCCACCGGGAGGCTGTACATCTATTCTAAAGAGTTACTTTCATATAGTTTATGAAATGGGAACAGATATGCACAACCCAAGTGATTACCCACTCACTATGGTTATCAGATTTTGCTTTGAATCAAACATGCAGTGATTTGTCTCCAAAATAAAAAGCACTTTCACAGTACCAAAAATTGCCACCATCTAAAATTTAAAAAATCAGAGCAGTGTCAGACCTATTTGAGTGGTGGCAGAATAATTATAATGCTGGAAGGGTTCCGGAAGGGATCACTAAGGAGCGAGCACCCCAAACTGGAAAGGAGGGGTATAGTTACAAACTGAGTCAGTGAGCTCCCGGTGCTGGCTTCATGTCCATCCCACCCCCAAGCCCTAGATCCCCAACTCTAAGTTCACAGAACATCTACCGAAGTTTCTTGGATCATTTTGACAGAATGGAGATGTCTCTGAAGTTATTTCAAACATCAAATTTTAAAAAATTTTTAAAGATTCTGTTTAGATTTATAAATGGATAGGGGGCTAATTGGGCTACCCTGATGGCTTCGTGGGTGAAAATCCACCAGAGATGCAGGCAGATGCAGCTTCGATCCCTGGGTTGGGAAGAGCCCCTGGAGGAGGAAATGGCAACACACTCCAGTATCTTTGCTGAAAAATTCCATGGACAGAGGAGACTGGAGGGTTCTAGTCCGTGGAGTTGGAAGAGTAGGACATGGCTAAGTGCCCGTGCTCCAGCAGGGCCTAATTATTGGTACAGTATGAGAGACAGTACAGACACTGGGGCCTGGGGCTTGTTGCAGCTAATGCTGTGATCTGCGCTTACCTGTGGGGGCCTGCATGGCTGAGCTGGGTATGGTGGCAGCATCTTGGGGTACAGTGCTGGTGTCCGGTTCAGGGGTGCTGGTTGTTGGTGAGGTGGGTGGTGGGTTCAGCAAAGTCCGAGGTTTCCTCTGTCAAAATGGATGAGGAAAAGTTTGCTACCCATGATAGGTAACTTGTCTTCTCATTCCTCTATTCTTAGCACTCAATGCACCCATGAAATTGGAATACGTTTGTGGATGGGACTGTGTTATTTCTTTCTTTTTTTTTTTAAATTGAAGTATAGCTGATTTACAATGTTGTATTAGTTTCTGGTATACGGTAAAGTGAGTCAGATATATATACAAATACACATATATATTCTTTTTCAGATTCTTTACCATTACAGGTTATTACAATATATTGAACGCAGTTCCCTGTGCTATACAGTAGGACCTTGTTGTTTATCTGTTTTATATATAGTAGTGTGTATCTGGTAATACCAACCTCCTAACTGACCTCTTCTCCCACTTCGCCCTTTGGTAGCCGTAAGTTTGTTTTCAATATCAGTGTGTTTATTTTGTAAATAAGTTCATTTGTTCAAGCTGCAAAAATAGTAGATGCTTAGTAAATATTCTCTCAATCTATGTATAAGATTCTGGGCTTCTGTATAGCCAGAGCTTAATTCACTATCTTTTATATGTATTCAGTATTATTATCTGAAGTCTGGGTTTTTTATTAGTTAGACAGAAAAAAAGCAAAAAAGAAAAAAAAAAAAAATGCTGCGACCTAAGTCTACTTTGACATCAGTTTGTTTCTCTGTTGAAAAATGGAAACATCCCTTCCCCTAACTCCACAAACTACTTTCCTTTGCCTACCTCTTTGGGTTATTACTTGCCATCTCTTATCTTAAACCTTGTATTCCATTAATCTCTATAGTACTTCCCTAAAAACCGGCAGTTTTATCTAGTCCTTGCCTTTATAATAATAAACCATCTGTTTTGCCTAGAATACCTTTCTTTTTTTTTTAAACCTTATTCTGTTTATCCAGGAAGTTTTTCTAGATTTCCTCTAGTTATTGTCTCTTTTGTGCTATTTCTGTACTTTGCATGGTTGCATTTGTCACAATGTATTTTCGCTATATGTTTATATACTGGTGTCCCCTATTAGCTTGGTGCTCCCCGAGGGTCTAATTCTGCCTACCATTCTGACATGATACTTGGCATATGATAAGTGTCATAAATGTCTTTCAGTGAAGCATACAGTATAGAATACCAATAATGGGAGCAGTAATAAAAATGATTTGAGAAAAATCTAGTATCTCCTCTATGCTGTTCCGGGCAGTCTCTGGGGGAGAAAGATCTCAGAAGGTTGTTTTTTCCTCCAAGAAACAGTTTTCTAAAAAGCCTTTCTGAATGCAAGGAAAACATAACCATCACTGAGATCTGGAAATCCATTTTTACTAAATGTCACATGTAGGGTCCACTCTGGAGCTGTATAAACCTGACTGCCTTCTAGGAGTGTATCAGAGAGAGAGCTCAATGACAGCAGGCATATATACAGGATGGCTTTGCCTATCAAAGCAGTCATGTAAACTCTTATGGAACATTCAAAGCACACATAGGACATGGACATTTCCTCCTATTTTTGATATTGCCACAAGTAAAAATCTAAATAAGCAATGAGTCAGGAAAGAAAGAAAATAGTTCAGCTTTACTGAGTTGGTAGGAATTCATGGGGGTTCCTGAAGAAACAGCCTGGTGAATTTTGGTTCCCAAATATTGGAGAAAAAAGCAGAAAGATGTAAAGCATTATTATTATTTGAGATAGGTACATTTACATGTATTATATCTATTCATATGTTATCCATTCTATTGGTGAGAAAATTTGGGCTCTTAGCCTTACTCAAAGCTTTCTCAAAGTCAACACAGTGGTAACAACTGGAGATGAGATATAAATCTAAGTTTCTCTGGCTCCAAAGCCTGTGCTCTTATCACAAGATCACTTTGCTTCAAAAATGAATATAAGGGTCATGGGTTAAGTAGAGGCCTATAGACTTACAGGAATAGGCAAAATCACAGGAAGGGGAATTAGGGAGTCAAATGCCAGGCCATAAAATATAGTATTAGATGAAAGTTATTGCTTTTAAGAGGACTGGAAAGAAAAAGGACGTTGGTTACTATGTTTAGGACTTCCTGAAAGCAGAGCTGAAGCAATCTTAGAATCATAGTTCTTAGCTTTGAAAGATCTCAAAGGTTACTTAATCCAACTATCTACCTAATATTTTTACATCCCACTCCTTAAAAACATCCATATCAGTACCTGGGTACTTGATGAGATACCTCTAGTGATGGGAGATTACTACTTGCATTTTGAAATAGATTTAACTGTTCCTTTTATGTTGAGATAAAGCCTATTTGCTTGAGTTTCTGCTTATTGGTTCTTTCTGTCTTTGGAATCTCATGGACAATTTTCTCCCTTTTTAATCTAACTGTCAAGGTGACCTCACATCATCAAAAGCATGACTTCCCTGGCCTTGGAATTTTTAGAGCCTTCAGCCTCTTCCTCCATATCATGAGAATGAGAAGAGAGTAATAGAGACAAAAATGAATCAGGATCTGGGTTAAGGGTTAATGATAACAGATTGGGAGTTTTATGCGTTACATAGAAGGATCAGGATGTGACATCAAGAATTCAAAACCAATAAATAAGGGATATTCTCAATTGGAAATCATCACTAAAATCATCTATCTATCCATCCATCCATCCTGCATATACTGAACATTTCCCAAGAGACTGAGATATAGGGCATGGGCAGAAGAAAAAGAGAAGACTAGGTTCTTGACCTTCAGGAGCTTATATTCTAGAAGGACTGAGGCCAGCTGGAGCTAAGAAACAAAACAAACTCACCCAAACAATCAAACCTAGAGAAGAACTTAGGAAATTGGAATGGAATGCCTAAGGAGAACTGGGTATCATTTTCACACTGGAACTCAGGTAGCCTAGTTTGGGAGGGAGCTGCAGAGAAATTCTCTGGGACTTAGGAAGTGATTGGAGAAGATGATGCTGAAGGAAGCCTTAGAGAAGCAGCTGAGGAAGCTTCATATGAATGGTTTTCTGCGGGAAGATACACATTGAGACCTGGTCATGACTGAAAGGTGGCACTTTCAGTAACAGTGCTCAGTAAGGCTCAACCCAGCAGTTTTTTCCAACACCAGAGGTTAAGTGTTACCTTCTTTGGGAAATGTGAATGAATATGTGATGGGGCAGCAGTGATCTTAGAACTAGAAGATCTGGAGATCCATCTCTGTAGCCTTTGCCACTGATTAGCTGTGTGACTGTAGGGAAGTCATTTCCCATCTCTAAGTCTCAATTTACTTGACTATTTAACAGTAATGCTACTTATCTCCTAGGGTTTTGTGAAGATCATATGATATGTAATGGTGTCAAGTACAGAGCCTGATCCTTAGTAAATATTCAATAATTTCCTTTTTTTTTTTAAAGAAGGTATAGGGACAGAAAAATAAATACATTTACAGTGTCAGTTTTCTCCTTCTGAACACATACCTGGGCATCCACTTTGAGCAGGTTAGTAACAATTAGGAGCAGAGCCTTTCATCTATTGAAGATATCAGACCAGAATTCCCATGAATGTAACTTTCAAAGTAAAAATTTATTTTTTATCCATACTATCTTATCTCTAACATTACCAACTCCCAGCTAAGTAGCTAAAATAGGGATGACATTATAGGAGATTCTCCTTAAAAGCACACACAAGGTGGAGAATAGAGTCAGACACATTCCTTTCTAAGACAGATGGATATGGATGAGTTATCCCTTTATAACCATTTATCCCTTGCTGGCAAACCCACATTTTTACCTACCTTACTGCCAGGTTTGGGACCCCTCTTCTTTGGGAATTTCAAAGGCTCAGCTGACTTGGATGGGGTAGAGATGGGATGGGGAATTAGGGGCTTGGGTGTCCGGCCCCGCTTCTTTCCTGGTTTACGCCCTCTCTGCCCTGGTTGATGCTCCAAGACAGTTTTGGTGCTGCTGTGGATGCTGGGCTTCTCAGTGTTCACATCGGATGCAGGGTAGGGATTCTTTGGAATCACAACTGCAAGAAAAAGACTCATTCTAACACTCCCTCCTCCCACCTGCATCCCCATCCCAGGCAGAGGGAAAAAAAGACTTGCTACTTCTGCTTGGATAGTTTTATCCCAGGAAGCTAGTCTCTTGGCATCTGATCTAAAAGTTAGAAAATCTCAGAGGAGAACTGAATTTAGATTGGCAAGAATCGGGAGTTTTTAAATTATTTCTGGCTAATGTAGAAAAAATATTACGCGTTTCTTCCCAAAGAATCTAGTTAAAGCATATAAACAACCACAGGCTCAGAGATGGAATGGTTCTTAGAAGCTTACAGTCTTCTCTTGCTAAGAATGAAGACCTGAGGCTCAGAAGAGGAAATGATGCCTTCCCTAGGTTACACAGTGAGTTGGGATAAGGACTTATGTGTGGAAACCAGGTTCTGACAACCAAATCAGGGATTTTCTGTATCAATTTACTTAAAGTTTTAGTGTGATTATTGCAGTGAGGACTACTGAAATACATACAAATATATACATCTAATAGCATCTTTCCTTACCTTAAAATTTTGTACTTTAAGGTAAAGTCCAAATTCTTTATTCTGATATCCAAATTCTTTATTCTGATATCCAAAGACTTTTGTGATTTTGCCCCTGTCTTGTTTCCCAGATATGTCTGATGTCATTTCTTATCACCCACCCCCGTATCGTAGCTCCACTGTTTTCTGAACACCAGTTTGTTTAAATATGTCAAGTTTTCTATTCTTTCTGATCTGAATACATCAATACTCAGTTTTCGACACTCAGCTCCAGAATCACCACCTTATTGAGGCCTTGTCTGACAACTCCATCAGTGCTCCACCTGCTCTAAAACAGTCTGTAGAGTACTTTCAATTTACTCCGATCATTCATCTACTTAATTGAGAATTCTTCAAGGTAAGCAATATCTAATTCATTCCACAAAATTATTAAGCACTTACTACAGGCTATGCATTATTTTAAGTCCTGGGGTAGAATAGTGAACAAAACATAGTTACTGCCTAGCGGGAGACAGAAAACTGGCAAAAAAATACACAATATAATATTAGGTAAATGCCATGATTAAAACTAAAGCAGCAAGTTAAGGAGACACAGAGGTGAGGAAAGTCCTCTTTGTGAAGGTGGCATTTGCACAGAGCTCCCAAATGAAATAAGGGGAAAGTCTTATGAAGAGCTGAGGTTAGAGCCATCCAGTAGAGGATCTATAACAAGTGCAAAGATTCTGAGATGGGAACATGTTACTGTGTTTGAGAAATGGAAAGAAGATCAGTATAGCTGGAATTGAGTGAGCAAAGGGGAGAGTGGTGGGAGCTTAGGTAGAGAAGAAGTAGCAATAAGACTGTGTGGGGTTTTGTAGACCCTGAAAATGAACCCAAATTTATCTTAAGTCTGAAGGGAAGCCACTGGAGGGTTTTGAGCAAGTGAGTGACAGGGCAGACTTAAAAGGGAACACTCCGGCTGCCCTGGGAGGGAAGGGGACAAGAGGAGAACTTAGGAGACAAGTTAATGAAGTAATTACAGGGGGCAGGTAGAAGAGTCTTTCTTGTGCTTCCATGTAGTATGTAATACATATGACAATGTAGTGCTGCTCATCCAGCAACTAGAAAAAATCAGATACTTTATTTTAAAAGATACTGCATTGTTACAGAAATTATGAGGATTAGATGAACTGGAATTCCAGACCCAGATGAGGAGGGTTTCTTAAGTAGCTGACACTGTTTTCTTTCCTGAGCACATTTGCCAAATATGGGCGTGAATTAACAGTCAATCTTGGCCTGTGCAGAGGAGCTCCACTGGAGGAAAGAGACATTGACGAGGCTGCTATGAGATTAGAATTTGAGGAGTTCCATGAATATGGCCTATTTTCCCCATAGGACATCTGCTGAGTTTTGAGCCTGCATGTTGGGGCTGCAAAGCTAGGCTGGAAGCTTCTAAAAAGACAGAGTGAAAGTTCCTATAATTTTGTGACTTCAGCAGACAAGGTCCCACCAGAAGGATGAGGTCTGCTTCTAACACAGCCGATCTCTTCAAGATAAATGCCTTATTTTGAAATTGTAAGGACTGAAAGGTCAAAGAACCAAGCCCCAAAACTCTCACAGGCAGGACAATTTCTTGTAGGTTTTCATGACTATAAAGATGAAGACCCATTAGACTCTCAGTTGAGGGCCCAGGGCCTCGGAATATGGATATAAACCATAGATAAAATTCATATCTGAACTAGTTCAATCCATTTAGACCGAGAGGATCAGGCTCGTATCCTATTCGCATAAAGGAAAGAGGAAAGAAAGAATTCTTTCTGATAGAAAATATCAGCTGGAGTCTCAAAAGTTCTTTTATATAAAATATCCTGTGTGTGTGTGTATGTGTGTGTGTGTATGTGTATAAGAGAAAAATATAGAGTCAGAACAATGTGATTGATAATCAAGAAAAAATATACACAATAGAAAACTCATGTATGATCCAGATAATGAAACAGACTTTAAACTAACCATAAGTAATACGGTTTTAAAAAGTAGAGGAAAAGATGAAAAAAATGTAAGAAAAGATAACACTCACAGAAAACTGTAACCTTCATAACAAATTAAACAAACATACTAAAATAAAAACACAATATTAAAAATTAAGAATTCATTGGATGGATTTAAGGGTAAACAAGATCTAGCATAAGAATTAAAAAATTTGAAGAAAAATCAACAGAAAACATGTAAAATGAAGCAAAAATACTGGAAAAAAACCAGATAAACAGATTAGAACATTAGGGACATGTAGACACAGTCAACAGACACAAAATATGAGTAACTATAATCCCTGTGAGAGAAGACAGAGAGAATGAGGAAAAACTATACTTGAAGACTAATGAAAGAGCTCAGCAATCCACAAGCACCAAAAACACACAAAAAATCTCCAAACCATACCAAACCACATCACTGTGAAACTGCTGAAAATAAAGTACATAAAATAAAGCGAAATGAAAGACAAAGATACATTTTTAAAAGCAGTTAAAGAAAAAAGGATTATTTTTACAGAAGCAATTGACTTTGTAACAGAAACTATGAAAGTAAGAAGCAATAGTGTTAAATGACAGTTTTAAAGGGCTAAAATATGTAAACTGCCAACCCAGAGTTCTACATCTAGTGAAAAATCACTGCAGATGGTGATAGCAGCCATGAAATTGAAAGACGCTTACTCCTTGGAAGGAAAGTTATGACCAACCTAGACAGTATATTAAAAAGCAGAGATATTACTTTGCCGACTAAGGTCCGCCTAGTTAAGGCTATAGT